>BSBK01004243.1:632500-929088 GCA_027943335.1 Chamaecyparis obtusa
ATCAGATCAACTGCGGTTACATTTTAACCATTGTAAACAGAAAAATCTCTTAACAGAGTGGACTAGAAAGTCTTGTAATGTCATTCATAGAGTGTATATTTGTTATCCTGTCAACCCCATAGTGAATGCTGGTTGGACAATAACGGTTGGTCTAAAATCCTCTACAGTGTGTTTGTAACCTTTAACAGGGTTGGGTCTTCACCGACCTCACTTCAGAAGAGTGAACAATTTTTGGGTTGTCGGTCCCAGGTGGTTTTTCCCTTTGCAGGGTTTCCGCGTTAAATCTCATGTTATGTGTTGATTGTGATGATTGTTTGTTATCATACTTTACATGTTGCATATTGGATTTGATCGGTAATCACTATATGTTATTATCTGGTAATCGGTAAAAGCATAGACATAATACTATTTTATGTTACCAAGCTGCAGAACTTTTAGTAAATTTTTTTGGTTATACATTTTGTGATTGGGACTTTGGATAACTAACTCACCCCCCTCTCAGTTATTCTCACAATAAAAGCTCAAAAAATGAATTATTCTTATAAGAGACATATTGAAGAGCCTAAGTTGCATGAAGAAAGGGAGAGCACATAAGAAGTACAAAAAGAATTCAAGAAAATAATAAGTTAGAACTTAGAATTGACTAAAAAAGTATATAAGAAAGATGAAAAGCTATAGGTTTTCCTAAAGAATATGTGAATTACAAGAAATGTTTATCTTTGAGCTACATTTTTTTATCATTTATTGAACATATTAGTGTAGGGTACATAATATACAGAGCAGTGGGAGTGGAGGTGAATAATTATTTGCAACTCTTTAACTAAATTCAATATTAATTACCATTAATAACTTTCTCCAAGCATAAGCCTTATGACCTTAATGTAGCTCTAACAAATTTCATAAGATTCGATAGTTAAGTAACACATTAAAATGCATACGCACACATGTACACCAAATATACATGGAAACTCAGGATGTGAAAATAACCACATGGTGAGAATTAACTACTTGGATTTGTTGCCCAAATCTAGTCTCTCATGAAGTAGGCACTAACCTATTAAAGACACCAAGCCCCTATTGTAAATGTGAGTACCAAACCATTTTTTACATCAAATTCCTCTACCAAGATCTGAGCACCAACTCAGTAACCTTGAACTCACTCTCAAAAATAAGTATAATATGAATTGAGGACCTTTATCTTCTCATAATATAATAGTTAAACTATCTTCTTTTAATTATTACTCGAATTGAGAATGCAACTTGCATTACTTTATAATTTCACATTTCTCAATTAGACAATTCGCAATGAAATACACATGCATTACACCATCATTGATACATTAGGAAAAACCCTTGAGTCCCTTATATATTCATTATAGTTATAATTACATACATATGTTGGCTTATAATAAAGATCACTATATCTGCAAGTTGGCCTCCAACCCAAGTCTTAAATAAAATGTATAGTGGGCCAAGTCCAATAGTTGACATGTTTTTCTAGAAGATAAAACATTCTATATGGATCCCAATGTATCCTTAACTAATACTAATGGCCATCCTTGCAAAATCTCCAAAAGGAACACACCATGATCGGGTGCCTCATCAAGCTGAGACATCAAATAGATAAGTTATTAGGTAACATAATATAACTGGTAATTCAAAATTATTGATCATTACACATAACTTTCATAAACACTAGATAACGATGAAACATAGGTTGGAATATTCTCCTTTCAAACTACAACACATCATCATTGAACATTAATAAATGAAAAGCATATAGGGTTTCTAGATTAAGCTCACTGTTTGGTTAATATACTCAATTTATCATTCAAGATTTTGGAATACTTTCACTAGCATGAATGAGTGCAACATAGTATTACAAACATATCCCAAATACTTTCACAGAGATTATAATCCTCATTGATATTGCAACTCACAATACAAACTTGACATGACATGATAAGTAATTTACCTTCCTTTCAATACTATATCTTTTTTATACTTCTTGATACTGCTACTGTCAACACTCCTTTAACATCAATGAAAACATATGGTTAACAATTGGATATAGAATAATCATTTTTTAAATATTTAATTCTTCTATCATACATGTTGTCAATAAGTATATACTAATTTTCAACTAAATTCAACATTAATTACCATCAATAACTTTCTCCAAGAATAAGCTTTAGGAACTTAATGCAACTCTAACAAATTTCATAAGGTGATATGATTAAGTAACACATAAAATATGCATAAGCACACACATACACTAGATATACATGGAAACCAAAGATGTAAAAAACCATAGTGGGAATCAACTACTTGGATCTATTGCTTGAATCCATCCTCACAAAGTAATGAGTCACTCATGAAGTAGGCACCAACCCACCAGATCGACACCAAGCCCCTATTGTAGATGTGAGAACTGACCCAATGATTACAAAAAATCCCTTTACCAAGATTTGAGCATCAATCTAGTAACTAGGAATTCTCTCTTGAAAAAAAGTATAATATAAATTAAGGACCTTCAACTTCTCATCAGCTAATGGTAAACGATATTTTGATAAGTATTACTCTAATTGATAAAGTAACTTGCATTCCTTAACATTTTCATACTTTTGATCTAGATATTTCTCAATGAAGCACATACACATTACAATATTAGTGATACACTAGGACAAATCCTTAAGTCCCTTATATATCATTATATTTATAATTACATACATATGTTGTCCTATAATAAATACTATATCTACAACTTTTCCTTCAACCTATGTCTTAAATCAAATGTATAGTAGGCTAGGTTCAATAGCCCACACACTATGCCAGAAGATAGAACACACTATGAAGATCCTAATGTATCCTTAACTAGTTCTAATGGTCATCCTCAAGCACAATCTTTGAAAGACACATGTCATGATATAGTGTCACATCAACCTAAAACATCAAATAGATAAGTTCTCACGTAACATGATACAACTGGTAATTCAAAATTGATGATCATTACAAAGCTTTATGAAACACTAGCTACTAGTGAAACATATGTTGGCATATCCCCCCTTTAAAATGTAAGGCATCATCCTTGAACATTAATAAATGTAAAGCATATAGGGTTTCCAGAACAAGCTCACTATCCAGGTAACATACTCATAATAATGGTTCAATCTTTCGAAAGACTTTCACCAGCATTAATGAGTGCAACATAGTATTACATACATCTCCCAACTATATTCACCAAGATTATAATCCTCAGTGCTACCGTAGCTCACAACAAAGTACTGATATGACATGATAAGTAATTTCCCTTCCTCTAGATATTTTAGCTTGTTGATACTTCTTGACAATGTTGTTTTCAACACTCCTTCGACATTATTGACAACATATGTTCAACAATAAGATATAAAACAACCATTTTTAAATATCTAATTCTTCTATCATACACATTGACAATATATGATATAAAATAGTCATTTTTAAATATCTTATTCTTCTATGATACATACTAGTAATAAGTATATACAAACATTTTCAATTGAATTCAACATTAATTGCTATTATAACTTTCTCCAAGCGTAGCACTTAGGGCCCTAATGCAACTCTCACAAATTTCATAAGATGCAATAGTTAAGTAACACATAAAACATGCATAAGAACACATGTACACTAGATATATGTGGACTCAACTTCTTGTTGGTACTCATATGTCGAAACCCAAGATGGGAAAAAATCATGGTGGAAATTAGTTGATTGGTTCTATTACCCAAATAAAGCCTCACAAAGTAATGAATCTCGGGCATGTGCAAAAAGATGGTTAATAGAAAAGTGGCTACTCACAAAAAAACCCAAAAAAATGCTAATGCATTCGAGTATTTGAAAATTCAAATAACTTGAATGCATTACGACTTGAAAAATTTGAACCATAATGTGTACACAATTTTTTAAACAGAGCCATGATCATAGTTATAATGTTAAAAATCATGATTGGGGTTTTGAAAAAAATAACCTGATTACGTTTTTATGACCATAATTTTTTTTAAAGTGGTTGACACCAGAAACAAAAAACATTCTAAAAAATAAAGGAAACCAGATCATGTTTTTTTTTCTATCAACCAAGTCAATATGCCATAACATTGAATTAGAAACACATGTCATCTCTCACAAACTAACTACATGAAGATGTAGGTCTTGCAACTCTTCTTCTCTTCTAAGTCGACAAGAAACATTCATGAAAATAGGGTCATCCTAATTAATCTAGGACATCCCAATGTGATTGCATAAGTTGACAAGGCATATAATTGCAATGAAATTGATTCCTGGATGATATGGCTATATATAGTTGCACATAAAGTGAACTTGGAAATCACTAGGTTGTGTAGCTCTGAATATTGTGTGAATATTAGATGAACCAAGTATAAATAAAATATGTGCATTACAAAAGTGTGCCGAAAAAATCACTAACAAAGTAGGCCACTTGGAACCCTCTGTTGCTATCAAAGCTTATACAGTTAGGGTTTCCATTCTTTCAATTCCCCGACACAAGTTTGTCATCTTAGAGAGGTGTGTTTTGAGGATTACATGAAACATAATTATAGGTATCAACATAAGCCATGACCTACACTTCAAAATATTTCTCTTACATAATTTCAGAGTAGATTCACCATGTTGTCATGAAAGATACCATAGGAGTAGTTATGTTACCTAAATGGTAAGATTGTTGAGCTAATATTGTAATTATATTTATTTCTGGATAGGTTTAAAATCTTTGTATCCCTCTCTTCCATCTCCCTTTCTCCCTTCTCTCTCTCCCTCTTCCTCTCTCTCCATCTACCTTCCCCTCTTCCTCTCTCTCCCACCCCCTTTCTTAGTTTAATAGAGTGTCCAATGCCATTAAGAGTGCTTGAAAAAGAACCAAGAGAGCATGCCACTTGGAACCCTCTATTTTTGACAAAGATTTCACAATTAAGGTTTCTATTCTTTCATTTGTTCTATACAATTTTTTTATCTTAGAGAGGTGGATTTTGAGGATTACAAACAACATAATTGTAGGTATCAAAATAAGCCACGGTGGAGAATTTGAAATCTTTCTCCAACAAAATTTTAGAGTGAATTCACCATGCTACTCGAAGAGAAATGATACGAGTAGTTTTGTTACCTAAATTACAAGATAGTTGATATAATGTTACAATAATGTCCAATTATGTTTAGTCCTCTTTATACTCCTCGAAATAGTTTGAAATATTTTTCTCACTAAATTTCATAATGGATTCATGATGCTTTTCTAAAAGAAACCATATAAGGAGTAATTATGTTACTTGAATGATAAGACTATTGAGTTGATGTTGCAATTATGTCCAATTATGTTCATTCCTCTTTGTCCTCCTCTAAACAATTTGAAAGGTTTCTCTCACAATATTTTTGAGTGGATTCACCATGCTTCTTTGAAATCAACCATGGAAAATTAATAGTTGGGACAATAAGTGGAATAAAAGGACACTTGACTACATTCCATCAGCGTTTTGTGAATCTTTTCAAGAATGCAGACAAGCCAAGCCGGAGATAGAAGAATTTATCATATGCGAACCTAAAAATGCCCATTGCATTTCTCATTCAAGCTTGAAATGCCTAGAAAAGACATTGAGTTTCAAAGAAATCTTGGAAAATCCAATTTATATGTGGTTCATTAGAGTATTCATAATAAACTTGTCTTTGAAAACCCAAGTTAACATAATACACTTGTGGATAGCACAAGTTTAACTTCTTCCTAAAAAAATTACCATTGTTATCTTCACTCACACACACTTTTAGATGACATGGGTGGATTTTGCGTACATGAAAATATTTAAATGAAATGGGTTGAGGGGGAGAGAGGGAGAGGGGGAAGACATAGGAAGCAAAACATGCTAGTTGGAAAGGGAGATGGAGAGAAGGAGAGAGGGTGGGAGACTTGAACATGCTGGCATGTAGGAATGCCTCATTGCTTCAATGGTGCCACCATAACATTATGAGGAATGTTTTAATCTAGTTTTAACAAATTGTAATGAAAACACATGTTTCTTTTCCACCAAAGGAAGACTAATTTGAAATATTGCAAAATCTCATGCTCACATATTTCCACAACATCTTTAGATGTATTTCCCTCGAATCTAGTGTTAACAAATTGTAACACAAACACGTGTTTCTTGTCTACCAAAGGAAGTGTGATTTGAAACTTTGCAAAAAATCATGTCCCCATACTTCCACAACATCTTTAGATGTATTTACCTTGAAGCTAGTGTTAAAAAATTCTAATGAGTTTCTATAAATGAAAGCTTGAATGTTCCTAAGTGCAGAAGGCTATTTTTGTTGGTTAATGATTCATATGTAGATTTCAAATTGAAATCCATCATAAAATTATATTTTGTTGTATGTCTCACATGGGTAAGGGAACTCATTTAATGAGAGAGGAGAGAGGGAATAGTGATAGGCACATATAGTTAGATATGCCCATTGCTTGGATCTAAAGGGTTAGGATGTCAAGTGAATTTCACCTTGGGTAAGTGCAAAAAGATGGGGGACCAAAAACAGGGTATAAGATGCCACTTTTTTCTTGAAATCAACAAACTCTGAACTTCAACGAGAAATTGAAGATATTTAGACTCAAAATTTTAAGATGTGACAAAAACAAGAGTTGTAATACTCTGAATCTAGTTCCTAAACTACTAACTTATTTTGAAAATGGTGCAAATTAAGGTCCTCAAAAAGGGGGAGCACAAAAAGTGGTCCTATTTTTTGTCCACAAACATAACATAGCGTCTGGTGTGCTCCCCCTAAAATGTTAACTTTCTTTTTGAATTTTTTTAATCACTCCAGTGAGAAGTTAGCTAACACCACGTAGTTTATCCCGAATTTTTTTGGTAATTTTTTGATGAATGTATAATTTTTTATGAATTTACAAAGTGCACACATCCTGAAAACATGAAATTTTTGTGTGCTCCCCCTAGAAATCATTTAAAACTAATCAAAAATCAAATTTTCTTTTTTTTTAAAGTGTGTAGAATGGAGTCTAGTTTCGAAAAATGTAGCTTGTTGCAAAATTCGATGAACGAGCCAAAATCTATGCCCAAAATACTGCATGTTGGTTTTTTACAAAAAATGGACATACACACAAAAGAAATTAGAGTTAACAAACTTAACATAATCAGAATTCAAAATAAATTATATGCTTAGATAGCTAATAGAGAGATTTGCAATATCACATCATCTAATTTTTACGTTCTTGAGCCACGAGTAAACCTGACGGGGAGCACACAAAAAAAGATGTCATTTTTTTGTATGTCTGCTAGAAAACATGTCTCAGGCCTATTTCAATCGTCCAAGCCTTTGGGTTGGATCTCCAAGGAAAATCCAAGCCTTACGATTGGTAAATTCAAATCATTTACAAAGCGTTCATGCCCTATAGGGCATGCGCACTATGTAAGACATAGATTTACATAGTGCGCACTATGTAAGATAGATTTATATAGTGATGAATTTAGAGAGAGAGAGAGAGGGTAATTTATACAAAGATAACATTTAAGTATAAGTTTGATCTATTTAATTTAATTTCTTATACTTTAAGTTATATTTGTATAAATTATAAAATATAATACTTCCAAGATGTTTGGGATAGGTTCCAACTTCATAGGAGTTAAGCTACAGATTCTAGATTCGAAAAATTCCAGACTTAGCCAAATTTTAGGATTTAGCAAGCCTTTAGCAAGGTTCTCTCTCTCTCTCACTCTCTCTCTCCCTTCTCTCTCTCTCTCTCTCCCTTCTCTCTTAGAGAAGGGAGAGAGAGAGAGAGAGAGAGAGAGAAGGGGGAGAGAGAGGGTGATGAGATATAAGAGAGAGAGAGAGAGGGTGATGAGAGATAGGGGAGAGAGAGAGAGAGAGAGAGAGAGAGAGAACCCTGTTGAAGGCTTGCTAAATCCTGAAATTTGGCTAAGTCTGGTATTTTTCGAATCTAGAATTTGCAGCTTAACTCAACCTATCCCAAACATCCTGGAAGCATTATATTTTATAATTTATACAAATATAACTTAAATTATAAGAAATTAAATAAATCAAACTTATACTTGAATGTTATATTTGTATAAATTACCCCTCTCTCTCTCTCTCTCTCTCTCTCTCTCTCTCTCTCCCCTTATCACCCCCTCTCTATCCCTTATCTCTCTCTCTCTCTCTTTCAAGTTTTTCATAGCACGCATGCGTTATGTAAGAATATGGATTACACTTTTGTGGCTTTGCATAGGGTGCACAGGGGTGGAAATTTTGGAGTTTTACAAAGCGCGTGCACCCTATTTGGTGCACACGCTTTGTTTTGGATTGCCTAAGCCTAAGGCTTGGGCAACACTAGCCATAGGGCGTGCGTGCTATAGGGTGCCCACACTATGCGTGATTTGGGACCAAAAAGAAAAGTGGCATCTTTTTGGTCCCCCATCTTTGTGCATATACCCCCCTTTTAGAAGCTTTTCTAAATAACTCTTTCAATGAAATGGTCAAAATGTGACCTTTCCTCAATAAAACCTATCCTGAAGCTTGTCCAAATAGTTGTCACTTGAAATAGGCATCTCCTTTTTCTTTCCTTCTTCTAATAGTTTTTTTATCTCAAAGAGACTCCTACATTGAGAACAAAATGATTTTTGGATAAATGTGAATAAGCTAGTCCTTCACCACTTCCTCCTTCTTAAGATGTAAAGGGAAAATTATAACAATATTGGGAAGTTGGAGAGAGAGAGAGAGAGAGAGAGAGAGAGAGAGAGAGAGAGAGAGATGATTTTGAGAGAGTTCAATGAACTAGATCACCAATTATAATGATGAAGCTATTTGTAAAGCCTTGTTATGACTTCAAAACCCACATCAAGGGCTTTTAGGTTGGGAATGTCCATTTCTTCAAGTGCATTACTCATAAATGTAAGGAAACTCAAGTGTGGAAACAGCTTCCTACGCTAATCTCTATAGGAGAGTATTGTGCAAATTCTTATAAATCCTTACAATTTCAGATTCGTTAACTACTTTAACAAAGATATTGCAACCACATACCATACATACAGAAAAATAGAGAATGACACAATGATATACCCTGGGGAAAACCTTTTGGTAAAAAACCCCAGCACTCCAAAACCTGCACAATGTATTATCTTCAACACAAAGATTACAATACACTTGCAATGCAAGTTCTTTCAGGAAATGAGAGACAAAGCCAACAAGACTTAAACTTTGTTATATCTCTCCCATAGGAGCAGCATCATATATATAGACTCCTCTGGACCCAAAAATAGGCACAACCACCAAGACCCATGCACAAAGCCACATGTACATAGTTGTTGCATGCAATCCCAAGAATAGACGTCCATCCCTAGAATAGACTATGACAGCTTGTCATAGAATCCGCCAAAAATAACGGTCACAAGAGAAGTGTAAGAGAATCTGTCATACCAACCTATTTCTGGCATATTCTCTTACACACACCAACCACTTCTTCTTGGGCGCCCAAATAGGCCCAAGTCATAAGATGCTCTTACACCTGTCATAGCACATTCCTTAAATAGTTCTTACGCGTCATAGGAATCCATCATGACCGTTTCAGTCATGATCTCCTTACATACAAGATGCCGACACATCAAGTGGAGTGACACATCAACATGCCAACTAGACATGTACACTCACACTTAATTACATTATTTGCAAAAAATACATTTACAAAACAAATAATAAGAATAGGAATTATCCAAGGTTGAGACACCTTATTCCTAACAATAAATAGCTCAAGTATAAGTTATAATTGTAGTCAAGTCATGTTGGTTATATTATTTATTTTGTTTCCTTGGAGTTTTAAGGAGTTGGGTGAATATATGTATTAAAAGTGACTCCAGGTGATAGGTAAGGGGTCTTAGAGGTTTATTGGAATGCAAAAGAACTTTTTAACTTTTGTTTTAGGGTCCTCAAAATTCTCTTTTCCAGTCGTGACTTGAAACCAGTATTACCACTCTTGTTAGACCATAAAAATGGTAAAAAGTATTATTTAGGTCTTCATATCATTTTTCAAAAGACATCCAATAAGAGGAGTAACATTTGACACTAGAAATGTAAAATTCACAACTTGAATCTTGCTAGCTAAAGATACAAATATGTTTCTCCAAGTGCAAAGTTTATTTTTGCCTATTTAAGAAAGCACTTTCATGTATCAAAAAGGGACAAACCGGTCCAAAGCAGATTCCAAGTAACAAGAAACCTACTCATCTTTAATTTGATTCCACTCTTATGGGGTTCAATGTGGAAGTGGATGTTACGATTAACAAGGCAGAAATAACAATTATGTGCGAATATAACTAATATCAGAAAAATAATAAACCACACAGAATAGAACACAAAACACACAGATTTAACGTGGTTCACCCAATCCCTGGGCTACGTCCACCAACAGCGAGTCCAATATTATTATTATCCAGTGATTACAACCTGATTACAATCCGTAATCCCTTACAGCCCAATTCTGCAGCAAGTACTAAAATCATACATCATCAAAATCCCTAACCCTAAGCCATATTATACAATATTTTTCCGCTTTAGGGTTAGAATGAGTTATAAGTAGTCGGCCCAAATAACCGAAAAAGTAGTCAGCCTCAAAAAAATTTTCCTCATGGGCTGCGCCCCCGAACCCCTACTCTTGGGGGCTGCCGCCCCCAAACCCCCGCTCTTGGGGGCTGCCAGCCCGGCCCCGAACCCCAGCAAGGTCAGGAGGAAAAGTGTACAGTACTTTCCTGGATAGTACTTTCCTGATTAGTCACCACAAGCTAACAATCTCCCACTTGGTGACTGATCAGTATCCACATTATACTAAAAACCTCCCACTTGGAGACTGATGACATGAGGCTCCCACTGGATTGAACCACCTTGGACTCAGCTGTTCCTTTATTTTGTTCAGTCTAGAAGACCAACTGAAGCTGAACATGAGTTCAACTTCTCCCTTGTTACTACCTTTGTAAACATATCTGCTGGATTATCATCAGTATGAATCTTTTCCAGCCTTAACTGTCCATCATCCAAAACTGATCGAATGAAATGGTACCGCAACTGTATGTGTTTTGTCTTTGAGTGCAAAGCAGAATTCTTTGCAAGATGAATGGCACTTTGGCTATCTGTATGTAGAAAATTATCCTTTTGTGGATGTCCCAATTCTTCCATGAAGAATTGAAGCCATATCATCTCCTTGGCTGCCTCTGTAGCAGCAACATACTCTGCCTCTGTAGTGGATAAAGCAACCACCTTTTGTAGTCGAGAAATCCAACTCACTGCTATCCCACCAACAGTAAATATATAACCTGTAGTACTCTGCCTGCTACCTATATCTCCTGCCAAATCTGAGTCAACATAGCCTTGTACAGTAGTAGTAGAACCCCCAAAGAGTAAACACTTACTAGATGTGCCTCTCAAATATCTGAGAATCTATTTGACTACATTCCAATGCTCAATACGAGGGTTACTCATATAACGGCTAACGACTCCCACTGCGTGTGCAATATCTGGCCTAGTACATACCATAGCATACATTAAGCTCCCTACAGCTGAAGCATAAGGTACCTTAGACATTTTAGTCTCTTCTTCTGGTGTCTTGGGACACATATCCTTAGTCAATTTCAAATGACCAGGCAAAGGTGTGCTGACAGCTTTGGCATTTTCCATAGAGAAACGTTGCAACACCTTCTCAATATAATCAGCCTGAGATAGAGACAATTTCCTATTTTTCCTATCTCTACAAATTTTCATACCAAGGATTTGTTTTGCTGCCCCCAAATCCTTCATAGCAAAAGATTTTGCTAATTGTTGTTTCAACCCCTTAATGTGATCTATGTTAGACCCAGCTACAAGCATATCATCAACATATAAACATAAAATAATGTAGCTGTCATCATCCAACCTCTTAAAATAAACACAATGGTCAGAATGACACCGACTATATCCATGCCCATTCATAAAAGTGTCAAATTTAATATACCATTGCCGAGGTGCTTGCTTCAAGCCGTATAAACTTTTCTGCAATTTGCACACCAAATTCTCCTTACCCTTGACCTCAAATCCTTGTGGCTGAACCATATATATTTCTTCATCCAAATCACCATGAAGAAAGGCTGTTTTAACATCAAGCTGCTCTAAATGCAAATCTTCAGTAGCCACGATACTTAAAACAGTACGAATAGAAGTCATTTTAACAACTGGAGAAAATATCTCATCAAAATCAATACCATGTTTCTGTGCAAATCCTTTTACGACTAATCTGGCTTTAAATCTTTTCGTACCTCCATCCTCTTCTTTGATCCTGTAAACCCATTTATTCTGTAAAGCCCTTTTACCTGCAGGTAACTTACATAAATCCCATGTCTGATTTTTCAGCAAAGAGTCCATTTCATCTGTCATTGCAGACTCCCACTGAAGCTTTGTATCCACCTGCACAGCTTCATTATAACATTCAGGTTCACCAGCATCTTTTAACAGAATAGAATACAAAGATGGAGAAAATCTTTCTGGAGGTCTACTTAGCCTTGTTGACCGTCTAACACTCACTGGGGTGTGTGGTATTTGTTGTTGCTGTTGTTGCGGAGCATAAGGAACTATTGGAACATGAACTTGTGGAGTATCATCCAGTACTACATAGTCATTTTCTTTCTTCTCATGCTGCAGCAACAGATCTTTGTACAATACTTTCTCATTGAATATGACATCCCGGCTTCTTACAATTTTATGATTTTCAAAATCCCAAAGCCTATAACCAAATTCATCAATTCCATACCCAACAAATACACATTTCTTTGACTTAGCTTCCAGCTTGGTTCTATTTTCAGAATCTATAAGTGCAAAAGCTTCACAACCAAAGGTTTTGAGAAAAGAATAACTCACCTTCTTACCACTCCATGCTTCCTCTGGAATACCACAGTCCAAAGGAGTAGAGGGGCCTCTATTGATTAAATAAACAGCAGTGTTCACTGCCTCTGCCCACATATTTTTGGGCAGCCTAGCATGCAACCTCATACTCCTTGCACGCTCCATTATTGTCCTGTTCATGAGTTCAGCCACTCCATTTTCTTGTGGAGTCCTTGGTACAGTTTTCTGCCTACAAATACCATTAGAGGAACAATATTCTTCAAATTCTGTGCTGCAATACTCACCACCATTATCAGATCTGAGACATTTTAACTTTTTACCAGTCTCATTCTCAACCAAGCATTTCCATTTCTTAAAAGTTTGAAATACATCAGATTTCTGTCTAAGGAAATAAATCCATACTTTTCTTGTTGCATCATCTATAAATGTAACATAATATAGAGAGCCACCAAGGGAAGATACCTGAGCTGGTCCCCATACATCTGTATGCACAAGCTCTAATCTCTCATTTTTCTTTTTCTTCCCACTCTTCACAAAACTAACTCTCTTTTGTTTTCCATAAACACAACTTTCACAAAAATCCATATCGACCCATTTCAGACCAGGTAAAACTTTCTTTGAATGAAGTAATTTCATACATTTTTCACTCATGTGCCCGAGTCTATTGTGCCACAGTGTTGTGTCAGAATCTACAACAATAGTTTGATGTTCTTCCTGCTCAACTGCAGCCACTGTTCCTGAACATTCATTATCTTCTGAAACAATTAAAGTAGAAGGAATAGTATGACCTGTACAAAGATATAAGGTGCCTACTTTCACACCTTTTGCTACTACTAAGGAACCTTTTGAAACCTTCCAATTTTTATCATTAAAAGTAACTGTGCAACCCTCATCACCCAGCTGCCCTGCTGAAATTAAATTCCTACTCAGCCTTGGAACATGTCTTACCTCTTGTAGTAGCCAATGATTCCCATTCTGCAACTTAATCTTAATTTTTCCCTTTCCAACAATCTGACAGGGTTCATTATCTCCCAAATAAACTAGCCCAAAATCCCCTTGGACATAATCAACAAAATAACTTCTATGGGGTGTAGCATGAAATGAAGCCCCAGAATCTAAAACCCATGAATCATCAATACTTTCTAAGGACAAGAGCAAAGCATCCTCCTCAGATTTGTTACTTACCACATTTGCCTCCTTGTTTCCATCATTTTTGTCTCCTTGATCTTTCTTCCGAGACCAACAATCTTTCTTCTTATGACCTGGTTTTCCACAGTACTAGCAATCATTTGGCCCTTTAGATTCAGACCTCTTTCCCTTTGATTTTCCTCTTGATTTCCCACAATTTCCAAAGTTGTTTCCTCTATCTCTTGTTCTGCCTCTGCTTTCTGTGTTCAATACACTACCCGATGTGGATGCCCCTGAGCTTTTCCTACAAATTTCCTCACTCAATATAACACCAATAACATCATCATACTTTAGGGTATTAGAACCAGAAACAGAATTACTAACAGCCATTACCAAGCCATTCCAGCTTTCTGGCAAAGAACACAAAATCAAGAGAGCCCTAACCTCTTCATCAAAAGTAATTTTAACTGAGGTTAATTGACTTGTAACTGTATTAAACTCATTCAAATGATCAGTAATTGATCCACCTTCTACCATTTTCATATTAAATAAACGCTTCATAAGAAATACCTTGTTTGAAGCTGAAGGCTTTTCATACAACTTCGCTAGGGTTTCCATCAAATCTTTAGCTGTCTTTGCTTCAGTAATATTGAATGCCACCGATTGTGCCAGGCATAGACGAATACTCCCCAGTGCCTTCCTATCCAAAATATCCCAATCCTCCTGAGACATTGATTGCTCTTTCTTGGCTACTCCCTCTAATGGCCACCATAGATCCTTCTGATAGAGATAATCCTCCATTTGCATCTTCCATAACTGGAAGTTCTGCCCATTAAACTTATCAACCTTCAGCCTACCCTCGTCTTCCATTTCTCCCACTTAACCGAGAGACTCTCCCACTAACTTGTGAGACCTGCTTCAGAGAATAGATGAAAGAACGAACGAAATAACCTCGCTCTGATACCACTTGTTAGGATTAACAAGGCAGAAATAACAATTATGTGTGAATATAACTAATATCAGAAAAATAATAAACCACACAGAATAGAACACAAAACACACAGATTTAACGTGGTTCACCCAATCCCTGGGCTACGTCCACCAACGGCGAGTCCAATATTATTATTATCCAGTGATTACAACCTGATTACAATCCGTAATCCCTTACAGCCCAATTCTGCAGCAAGTACTAAAATCATACATCATCAAAATCCCTAACCCTAAGCCATATTATAAAATATTTTTCCGCTTTAGGGTTAGAATGAGTTATAAGTAGTCGGCCCAAATAACCGAAAAAGTAGTCGGCCTCAAAAAAAAATTTTGAACCCCGGCGAGGTCAGGAGGAAAAGTGTACAGTACTTTCCTGATTAGTCACCACAAGCTAACAGTGGATCCATTTGGACTATGAGAAATTTAGTTTTGTGGTGAGCTAACTTATACACAAAACAATAAAGATTAAGGACTTCCATCACACTATTAATCTCTTCATAATTTTGGAAAAAAAGCATGCTATCATTTGTAAATTGTGAATTAATCACAAATCTATTATTGTTGATGGAAATACCCTTTTGTCATATTCAATTGATTATATTTTGTAGTAGGTATCCAAGATTATAAAAAACAAAGACATAAAAAAATGAGACAAGGGACAACCTTGCCTAATTGAACATTATAAGAGAAATGCATTTGACAATGATTCATTTATTATTATTTGAGTATTAGCATCATTAAACAAAATTTGGACATGCTTACATAACTTGGGACCAAAACCCAACCAATGCAACATCTTGAGAATAGAACTCCAACACATTCCATCATAAGCTTTATGAAAGTCCAACTAGACTAGGAGAGCATTTTGTCTAGATTCTTAAGTCCATAATATAGTTTCACATACAAGGATAAGTGTAATACCCTCTCAGATGATTATACTCAAACTTTTATTTGGACATTTTCATTATGATGATTAGAACTATATGTTTATAGTTATGCTTATTTAGATGATACACTTATCAGATGCTTAGATACACTCATTTATGATTATCATTTATATGTTTATGAAGTTTGAAATCATCTATCTTTACATGATTTATAAAGCTAATCTAAGGATTTGAACCTAACCATTATTATCTATGATCTCTTATGTTTTCATGTATATATGTTTGATGTGTTTTCATGACTCAGGACGAAGTCATAGTTACTCACTTAGTTGAGGTCCACATGATGTATCGATCCTGGTCATTTGTTTTCATATGTCTGCATATATATTTGCACATGTATTTATTCTCAGTGATGCAGGATTGTAGGTACCAGGTATCATCTCCACCTGGTCTCATGGGTCTGAGCGACCCCTCAAAATCCTAGATCCTTGTTGTTACGAAGATATCATCAAGGTCCTACAGGAAGGAACTCTACCTCTAATCATTTTTACCCTTAGGCGGGGAGTTCCTGAGTCAGTCCCTTGTGCTGATAATGCATTATTGTTATGTATTGCAGTTGTTGGATTATGTGGTTCTTGTTTCTTGTTTCTTGCATTGATGAGAGTATGATGTTGTGATTAGTAATGTTAAATTGTGTTTTGTGGTATCTTCTATCTCATGTTAGTAGTTACCCTATATATATATATCATGATTATATTTTATGTGGAACATGATTTAGTAATTGATTTAAACAATAATATTTATAATAATTAGATGTTTATGATATTTTTAATAATGCATCTTTTATGTGATATATGTACACATAAGCATATGGGTGCACATGTATGCCTATGGTTACATATACATATTTAATAAATATTAGCGTGTGAAATTAATTATATTTTAAATAACAATAATAAATAAATTATTTACTTGAGGGATTAATTATTATATGGTAAATCTTTTACCATAGCTTTAGTAAATAAGGTGATAAGTAATAATAGTAATAAATTATTTCCTTTTCCTTAAATAAAGGAAAATCACATTAGTTTATTAATATTTATGAGGCTCTCATATTAGATTTTATTATTAATAATATTAAATTAGCTATTCGCTTCCCGTGAATGGCTTTAATGAAATTAATTAAATCCTAAACTATAAACTACCTTTTGGTTGGGATGGTTGCATCAATTGATTTTCTCGTGCAACCAACCCTTCAACCTATTTATAGGAGAGATCTTTGAAGGATGGAGAGGTTGGCTAAAAATTATACTCAGGAAATTGGATTATTGCTTTGAGAGGATGTTGTATTTAGGAGGATTATAGAATTTTGGGAGAGGAACTATATTATTCTTGAAAGGATAGTTTGATTGTGAGTTTCCAATAGAAGGTTGTGCCTGCATTCGGGAGGAATTAGGAGAAGTGCTAGAAGGAGATTGAAGAGAGTTGAATCAGACTTCATCAACGATTTTCTCCGCCGAAAGCCAGGTAGGAGCTATCCTGAAAGATGCTCCTCCTTATTTGATTTGTTGATTGCTTTAAATCTTCCTTTGTGTTGTCCTCTGTGAATTTGAAATGAATATATTAGATCATGTCTGCAATTTTGTGTAGGAGAAAGGATAGTGTGTTGAAAACTATTATTGTATAAATAATTATCCTTTTCTCTCTGTGTTGCTATGATTCCTGTGATGCCATATTATTTGTTTAGTTGTTGGATAATATAGGACTGTGATTTATATTGGGAAATATGTCACTACTCTTTGTCTATCTCTTTCCCAGATCAAATTTATTTAAACAATCATCTTACCTATGACTGTCCTAACATCACAAATTTCTGCCCTCTAGACAGACCCACACTCATATGTGTATAAATTTTGATTCCGACCAAAAATCTTCAATCTCTCCGGTGAGGATGGGCGAAATTAGGTCTGTCAAAACATATTCCAAGATCATCAAAATCCAATGGTGGGTTGGAAAGTTATGGCCCCTGCACTGAGGGTCATTTTTTCTGATACCATATTATTTGTCAATCAGAGATCTCTATCTTCAACCTCCTGTTTATCCTTGCATTCAAGCACTTAATGGCACATAATTATACAGGAATGGGCTTCTCCCACAATCCAAAATAACCAAATAAAGTGGAGAGCCTATGTGCTCATTTAAACTTCAAAACAATTGACTGATTACACCAAATCAATAATAAGGATAGTCAATGTAAATGATGACTTCCTCTGTTCAAAGCCTCATAAAAACAAATTAAACTTGTATGGAAATGGTTAAGAACAGAAACCAATACCATATCAATCCATTTCCAATCACATTTACATTGGAATGGAGATTTTTCAAATACAAAAGGGCTAGCTATACCCTCACGCTAGAGAACAAGAAAGCTGCAGAGCTTTTCATTTGTATTCAAAGAAAACTTTATTCCCCTCTCTCTTCCACACACCAAACCCTCTAAAACTCTCTCCAAATTTTAGTGTTATGTCTTTATGATGTTTTGGTAAGGGTAGGAAACCTAAGAACACTAGGTGAGTGGCTCTCAGTGCGGGGCTAGAGCCCTAAGTGGCTAGTACTAGGATAACCGACTGAAGAGTTGTTTTAACAAGTGATAACTTAATTAAAACTTATGGTAATGGGTTCAAACACTAAAAAGATTAATGTATGCCTCACCCATGCCATTAGTGCTAGTAAAGGTTATGGATGGGAGTTAGAAAAGGTACCTATGCGTAGGTACGATTGAATGGTGCTTGTCTGTATGAAAGGCATTCGGTTCTGTATGTGCCTACTTGGGGGCTGGGGCCCAGAGTGGCTAGTACTAGGACAACCCAAGGGGGTGAGGGCTATGTGATGACACTCACCTAGCTTGTCACTTAGAGTTTTTACCTAGCCTTAGAACCTTTTTGGAAAGGGTTTGTACTTTGATTTTCTTTTCAGTTGTTATTTGGGAAAGGTTACTCCAACCCTAGGTATGGCCTAGATACCACTTCCTTGTGGACCTTGGTGTTTATCTCCTAGCACGGGGGAGTGGACCTTTTGGTATCCACGTGGTTGGGTGGTAAATCTTTTATCGAGGTACATTTCATAGTTGCAGAGCTGATGGATTCTTTCTTGCGTATTGTTCCAGTTTTGAAGAAAGAAGAATTTGTATTAATCTTTCATTACTTTCAATCAATGTAAAGTTATTGTAACCTCCCTAGAGGAGATGAATGTAATGTAATCATTAATGTATCTCAAAATGATGTATTTGGGAATGGATAGATTTAGGGAAAAGAAAAGGGAATGGTGAACTTTATGTAAATCATTTGAAAAGAAAAAGGAATTTCATAAGTGTTTCAAGCAAAGTGGCATGTTTCTCATTATGGTTGTTCAAGAAAAGTTGGTAATCAAATGTGTTAATTTCATATGTGAAATAGTTCAAACTCCTAGATAAATTCTTTTATTATGATTATGCTTTAAATGTTATATTGATCATGAAAGAATGCTTAGGGAATATAGATGAAATCAATTGGTTAGAAATCAAATGAAAGCATTTATATTTCTCTCTAAAAAAATTTCAAATGTTATGTTATAAGAGTTAATCATATTGTTAGTATACTTAATGAACTTAAATGGATGGTTCATTTTACTCATAGGGAACCTTCGAAGGATTCTAAGTTAAATTATGCATTGTTCATGTTAAACTTTTAACGTTCAAAATTTTTCATAAATTCGTTACTTAGGTTTTCTTTCCTAAAGAGAATCTTCGTTCTCTTTCCCGGTTACCTTGCGGGGCATGACAATAAGGTTATCAAGGATACATCTCCCACCAAGGAGCCCTATTTGTTCTAGCTGGACAATCTCATTTGTCACATGTTTAGTTCTTGTAGACATGTCTTATTATTTTCTAAGAGGTGTTGGGATGTCATCTGCAGAAAATGCCATCACTTTTCCCTTTCAAGAGGAGTTTAATAAAGCCTCTATTAATATTAAGCCCTAATGAGCCTTGCTCAAAAGCTTCCAAGTATAACGAAACTACCATATTGCTTGATATAACTCCATGAAAGTCTAACAATCCTAAGCCATTTTATTAGCATCCACAAAAACACACGTTGTAGGTCTTAAATAGAAAGATCCTGGTCTAAAAACAAACTATATTCAATACCCACTTTCATGAGAATACAATCTTTAATTATATCTTCCAAAATTACTTGTAAATCTTCTTTAAAAAGATTCTCAAAATAGTTCTAAAATACAACTTTCATCTCTTATGGATTTGTATGAACATAACCATTTACATCTTGAATAGCTCCAATAAACTCCATGTGTTTATAGTTTAAAATTTTTAAAAATTTAGCTCCTTGTCCCTATAAATGTCCATATTAAGAACTTGTCCTACAAAGGAGGCTATAAGAGTTTTTAAATTAAAATCAATCATCTTTGCATTCAGTAATTTTATGGCGTGTTCTAGTTTTCCTTTAAGGGAATTTTTCTTATGTTTTTGTTGCCAAACCAATCTCCTTCCAAAGGCATCTAAAATTTAGCACATTCTGAAATAACATAGTTTCACCATTCCCTATATGAATCCCCTTCATTTGGCTTGGGAATAGACTTTTAAGGCCAACTAAAGCTACCACCCAGGAGGCATTTTCTTGAATATGAAGTATTAAGCTTTTATGGTAACCTAGAGACCTCTTTGTTGTTTTCAATCCCTAAAATTGAACAAATAATAGGAAATCGATTTAAGAGAGTAGAAGAATATTGTACTCTAATAAAATGACCAAAAGTGTGTTGAATTAGATGAAGATTAGGGGATATCTAAAATCTATCAAGTCTATCATGCTTTTTGTCATCCCCAAATTTGCAATTAGACCAAGTACACCAATTATTTTCATGATTAAAACTTTTGTTGTGAAATGATCTATAACATTAACAATATGACGATAATACAACCATTTATTATACTCTTCATTACTCAAGTTAATATTGTTGGGCCAACTATGATAATTATGTTGCTCCACCATATTAAAATCACTTTTTGTAACTCAATTAGCATTAGGAAATTTTTTAGCCTATCAATCTCATGACTCACTTTTATCTTTTACAAAATTTAAAGCATACACCGAGTAGAAACCAATAAGTTGGCAATTGATAAAAATCCAAGCCCAACTATGTGAAGGATCCTCCCCTTTATAATTGACAAACTTATAGACCCAAGAAGAACAAATGACCCCCTAACCTTTTCTATGTGGCCTATGAAGAAATATATCATCTTTCCATATGTTAGATAAATAAAAAGCAAGATAGAAATCGTTAAACTTAACTTCATGGATAAAAATAATGTCAAGTTTCCACTTAAATATAACATCCTCGACTTCGTATTTACGATAAGGGAGAGATATTTCTCTTACATTCCAAGAGAATTTTGTAAATCATGATAGAGGGGATAGATGGATCTCTCTCTTGTTGCAAAGCTTCATATCGGTTAACTAGAGATATTAAATGGTAAGCGATTTCAAATTCTTTGCAACAGGTAATGGGGATCTCAATCTTTGTCTCACAGATGAGTGAGTTCAGGGGAAAGTGGAAGCTTGACCCCACGAATTAATTTTTAGTGACAAGATGAATGGTGGACACCTTGAGATAGACTAAACCACTCCGACTCAGAACATACCTTGAAGATCATTTCCCTTTCGTTATAACTTTCAAACTATTTGGCATCACATCATCTTTATAAGACGAGTCATGAATATCAAAAGGCTTATTTAATTTTAAGGGTATCAAAAGGGTTGTTAATCATCTTTTGTAAATGAATATTATCCTCTAGAATTGTAGCAAATTGAGGTTGGTTTTTAAAATGTTGTTGATTGGAAGGGATTGAACAAGCGTATTTAAATATACCCATGGTTGATAAAACTTAAAATTATGACCATTAGACTTAATATTTTCATGTAACTAAATATTTAAATCTATCTCCACACAAACCTTAGGATGCACTTTTAGACCGGAAAATATATCTAAATTATTATTAACACCAAATAACTCTTCCATGTTATAAAACTATTTGCTACAAAAGTTATATGAAAACAAAAATAAAAAATAGAAGCTTTATCCACATTGGGTAATATGATCTGAAGTGAAAATCTAAAATTCAAACTTGTAAATAGCAAATCTCACCACAAATGACCCAAGTTCCATATTGCATGCTTGGGATACATAGCCTTTTCCTAATCCACTCAAAACTTCAATTTCCCATTTTAAAGTTTTCCCAATATGCTAAATATATGCCAAAGTTTGGGTGAAAATCTAAAACTCAAACTTGTAAATAGCAAATCTCGCCACAAATGACCCAAGTTCCATATTGCAGCACAAGTTAAACATGCTTGGGATACATAGCCTTTTCCTAATCCTCTCAAAACTTCAATTTCCCAATTTAAAGTTTTCCCAATATGCTGACCTCCTTTTTACCAATTTCACCAATATCTCCTCTGTTTGAACATAATCTCATCAGCAAAATCTTCCTTTGTCCTCGCTCTCCTCCATCTTTACAACGCCATTCTTTGAACCCTCTTCTTCATTCTGACTTTGTCATGAATGCCTAGCTTCCGCATTTAATCTCATTCTACAAAAACCAAGCAGCAACTTCTGCAGAAACCAAACGGGAACGCAGGGCACACTAGTGTTTATCTTAGCTTCGCTCGCTCGCCTCTTTCCTTCTTTTAATGGCCTTACGATTTCTCTAGTGGAACAAATTTACGTCAAGACGAAGCGTGACAAAGCCAACCAGAAAACCAAAATATCATAAATATACCCAAAAATACTGGCATGCGAACCAAAGATGTCAAAAATAATCACCTAAGAATACAAGTTCAAGCCCCAAGAAATATAAATTGAACATTATGAAAATATTGAAAGTAACGATATTCACATCAACAAGTCATTGTGGACATAAGAGGGTAATCATCATGTTTCGGCCCTCCTCGCGCGTCCAAAGCTAACACAATTTCATTGCACTTCGTCCACCAATTTAACCTGCTGTACCTCCTCAAAAGGATTCCTAGAATAACAAATAGCCAAGGCCAACCATGAGAACTTGTGGTTAACAAGCACATTTGCACCTAGACTAGTTCATGGGATGTGTTTTGGCACACATAAAAGATCATTTTCATTACAAAATTAAAAATGAATTGGCGTGTCACCGACAGACCAGTAAATAGTCGTTGAGTGTTTGTTAATTAGAGGTCAATAGATCAAATCCTGTATCTCTAAGGCTGTCTCTCACTGTTACTGGACTTTGTTGATATGAGGCAAGTTTATAATGGTTGCTTGCTAGAATCAGAAACCTACTAAATTGAAAAGCTGATGGTAGAAGTAATGAGAAGTGATACACTATTGGAGACAAACAGCTGGATTTCAGTGGAGATAATTAAAAATTGTGACTGAATTCCCTATAGAACCACAACAACAAAAAAGAAAAACCAACTGCATTTTGCCATGTAATAGACCATGCTTACTAAATAAAATATGAAAAGCTTTTTAACATGAGCAACAAAGCCATGATTGAGAATACTTCTCTTCCAATGAAATATTTTACCAAAAATTCTCTTTTCCTAAAAACATTTTAGAATTTTTATTTTTCAAGTTATGCTTAGTCATTTAAAAGCAAAACAATTCTCATTAACGAATATCATGGCTGATTATCTACAGGTAGATGCATTGAGGGTTATGGTAGAGAAACATAATTTCTGTAGCTTATGGACTTGAGAACTGTAAGACCTGTCACAAAATAGATCCTAATTTACACCTCATTTTTATGTCACTTCAACATACCTTGCTATGTGTTTGCATCCATGAGCTATAGAATGGTGGATCTCTAATAGAAAAGTGGGCGAGACAATAATTTGACAATCACTGAGGAGTCTTGAAACTTTTAGCTTGAAAACCTCGAATTCCAATATGCATTTGAAGCAGTGATACGGACCATAAAAGAAATCATTTCTACCAGCTAGTAGCTCCGAAAACACAAATAAATACATTGAATGGTTAAGGGTATGCTAACATATAGTCTCTATTTCACTACCCAATAGAGTTTCACCAGGAGAAAACAATCCAAAGCATTATGCTATTGAAGCTAAACTTAGAAACCCAGCCACTATTGATGCATCATGAGGAGTGTTCCCTATTCCAGTATTTTTTCATCCTAAACAAATTAGAGAACGGTAATGACTAGTTAAATCTGCACTCCATCAGGATGCCATTCATTGTTAATGTATATTACAGTAACCCTTGAAGTTTGACATAAGTTTTGCATATTCTTAGGCTTTAGCATCCTCCATACTCATGTTAAGGAGATTGCAGATTGTGGCAGTAAAAATATATTTATGTCAGAAATAAAACATGGATCATAAGGTGAGCTCTTAAATTGCCATTGCCACGAACTTGCAATTATGTACAAACAACTTGAGAATGCTAGGATTTACGAGTATTTAAATCTTGGAAATAAGCTTAAGATCCTGATATTCTGTATAATTAAATGTAGAGAATATTGTTTACATTATATAAGCATTGGATCAATTCAATTCAACCATTTGAATAGATCCACATAATGGAGGATTGACAAGCTTAAAAGGGGCAATCAAAACTACCTAAGCGTTTCAAATAGTCCAAACTATATTATCATATTTATGGTGCTCAAATAGATCTACATTAATACTCTTTCAAGTAAACAAATTCAATTGTCATTGCATTACATTTCAACCCAAGTAGAGTTGCATTCTTCCAGATAAAGAGAAATTAATTAAACCTCGTGACAACAAAAATTACACTAATAGAAATAGAGTGTATTTCTGTGGTATTGCCTCTGGGTTACATGCTGTGGGACTGTTAGATACATCCGAAAGTACTCAAAATAATAGAGTTTGACACTCAGAACTACATTTCAGATGTCACCAGTTTAAACCTTTAATTTAATATCTACAAAATGTCTACATCCATGGCATAAGCCTGTATGCACATTACAACAGTAAAATGGCAAACCTTGTGACAAGGGAAAAGGTGGTTTACCACATATTCATTCTCAACATTGACAATTGTTGCAATAAACGTTTAACAGTGATATTCTTGGCATAAAATGATAATAAGTTGCTCTCTAAGAATATCATAAACATTTAGACATGTCTTGATTTTTGGTTGCAGGCATATAAGGGAGAGTTGGGGACAGACTTATCATGAATAACACTAAGTTTAACTAAGATTATTTACCATATGTTACATGTTATACTCTGATCGGCATCAGTGTATTAAGCCCTAAACTCAGAGACCCATTTTATCAAATCTTTGGGATTAACCAGCTTGGCTCAGCTTATGTCCATGGTGGAAACAAACCGGCTTGGGAAGATGGAACATTATGGTGTCCACCACGGCCATCCAATGCACTTGAAAATTCACCTTGAGATGCACTAGACAGATTTGATGCATGCAAACAAGTTGGAATTTGTATATGAGATTGAGAAGACACAAATCCCATGGAAGGAGATGCACTTGTCTCCAAGAATTGTTTAAAAAAATCGTGGGCATGAGGAATTTGGTCTACATCATCTCTTGATAAGTTCTCTGACAATTCTTGCACAGGCAAGTCTGCAGTATGCTGGGATGGTGTAGGAGACTCAACCTGCCTTGTCAAACCTGCAACACTGCTTTGGTAGTTTGAACCAGGTGATTTTTCAACTCTAAAATGCAAGGACTGGCTAGAGAATGACATCGGCATCAGCCGCTGTTCATTATATGGCTGACTTGCCAAGTTCTCAACATCATTGTTAAATCTGCTTCTTTTCAAAGGTGGTCCAAACTCAGGACTAGCTGAATCTGCAATACCATCACTGACTATATATGGATAGGAGGAAGTTTGATGTTGCTCTTCCTCTCTATGGTGAATAACTTCTACATCTTGATGCTTTTGAGTAATATCAACCAAAGGCATGGTAATGTTTCCATCTTTTGTTTGAATCTCATCCGATTTGCCACTCTTTCGTTGACCATCTGAATTGGTAAAAACATTATCTATACCTTCATCAGCTTCTTCAGAGCGAGGGGAGAGTTCAGGGGAAGAGGATGTTTGATTTTTGGCTCTCTCCTGTTCTTCAATGATCTTCTGTAAATATTTACCCTGAGCCTCAATTCGTAATTGTAAATGCCTTTGTACCTGCCAAAGAATGTTCATAATATGTAAGATGCCTAGCCATTTGATTAGAGTTTCATATAGCAGCAAACAGCAATCATGCAACTTGTTACTTGTACAATATAACTTCCACAAAATAGGCACATGGTTTCATCTTGTAAGTGAGTTAAAATGTTCTCTTTCAATCCCCCAAACCAACCTACATCTGAATCATTGCTGGGCTTTCATTTCAAAAGCTTACATATAATCTCCATAAATAAAATTATTGTTTTATACTCTTTGTTTATTTTAACATTGAAATAGATTCTTTCTATATGACAAATTCAAGAGGTGACTTTATTGACCATATTCATAATGGCATAAGAAAGATACTCGTTTAAGATGTCTACCTCACATTCTTGGCTTTCATTTTCAGTCATTTACTTCTGCAATGTATAAATTTTTGAGAACTACTGTAACTAGTACGATAGGATTTAAATCCAATACATAGCTGGTGTAGGCTTATATATGTGGCCAAATGTATACTATTTTGTAAGAGAACTTCTTGGTCAAAGTATTTTTCTAATTGCAAAGTGAGATATCATTTTTCAAGATTCTATTTATCAATTCTGTTTATGGCTAATTACAAGAGGATTATCATTACTAGAATTTATCCAGTAACCCCTATATTGAAGTGTATGCTTAATGGTACTTCTTTTGAATCGAGGGTCTTTTGAAATATCCTCTAGTAATTCGTTGCTTGAAAATATTTAAGAATGGGAACTAGTTTTGAAGCCTTTTAAGTCATATAAAATGGAATAAATTTAGCCAATGATAATATTTCCACTCTACCATAACTTGATCATTATTGATTCATAATTTCCACCAAAAGAAGTTAGACCCCAGGAGCCAAACATGTAAACTACTCTTCTACATGGAGATCAAATGACAGTGACAATCAGGAGGAATTAAAGAACTGCTATCAAAAAGATGAAGTTCTGAAATGTAAAGATGCAGCACAAACACAAAGATTTATCCAGGGTAAATCCAGTGGGAGTTGAAAACCTAGTTGGTAGAGGCAGTCGTTCTCTAGCAGAGTGTATTTATTAAAATAGACAAGTACAAAGTGTCTTCCTTTGAAGGAATCTCGAAGGTGTCTTAGATGATGCCTTTTGTGGTGTTTTTCTGTCTCATTGTTCAAGCAAATCATTCTCAATTTCTTCTTCTACTTCCTCTTCTTTGCAGCTTTTTCCTTTTGACAATCAACTTCTTATGCCTTCTCTTTGTGAAGCCTTTCCTCATCTACTCGGACATTTGCACTTCCATTGATTATGTGCAATCTCTTGTTGTAACACCTGTAGGCTTTGCTACTTGACGAGTAACCAAGGAAAAATAGGCCACTTCGATGGGGTGACCTTCAATTATCAGATGATAACATATAGATTCAATATTAGATAATATGATGCTTTTGGAGAAACATCTCCACCTTTATTTATAAACTTAACTATGTAAGGACATATCCCTTCATCCTAATTATTTAAGGTATTAGTTATAATTAATGTTAAGGTTAGGCATGCCATAAGTGCTCAACATAATATATTTTGGAATATATTAAATATACTTAGGAATATATGGTGTTAGGGTCATATCATTAGCTATAATATTAGGGATCTAACATGCCCCTCCCCTTCAGAAAACTATTGTCCTCAATGTGCAACAATTTTGGATGTTTTAATATAAATTGTTCATCTTCCTATGTTGCATCATCAATTGGCATATTCTTCCCTGATTAGGTACTCATTGATAGATAGCTCTATTTCGTAACTGTTTCTCTTTTCTCAATAATCTACTCAAGTTCTAAAATAAACTTGTCATCTCCCCTTGTTTTTCAAATTTAATTGTGGCATTTATTAACCCATTTTATTCTTCCGTGGGTTAATTGGACAAGCTTAGGGAGAATAATTAACTTAATATTTAGAAATGTCCAAATTTTCTCAAATCAAAAGGACATTTAAATATTAAATTATTTTTTAGAAACACTTAGTGGGGAGTTGGAGTTTGCACCTTTTTGGAAAAGCTGTTGCAAAATGAATTTTAGAAAGTTTCTATCATTAGAAGTAGAGGATAATCTTTGATAACTCAAATGACAATTTTTGGCAATTGTCATTATTAAATTAGTAGGAATTCCAAGGGAGTTTGAATTCAAATTTGTGCCATTTTGGGAAAAATGCTACAAGATGAATTTTAGAAAGTTTTTGACGTTACAAGTGGAGGGAAAAAACTTTTGGCAACTCTTCATTAAATTAGCGGGAATTCTAAAGGAGAGAGTTTCAATTTGGGCGCCCAAATCTTGCATACACGATGGATACAAATAGTGGGATTTTGTTTATTTTGAGGCTTGTTGATTATCATTTTCTTCTCTACATTTGCAGATTTGCAGGAAGCTACTTCAGCGGATGGAACGCCGTTGAAGGAGAGAGCTTGTGGACGGAAACCCATGAACATTGTAGTAGCAAAGGACGGAAACCCTTGCTCATAGAGGGCATTCTCACTCTGAGATTGTAGTTGGGCTGAAGGAGAATTGATGGATTTGTTTGTTGCTGCTTCTATAGTTTCCAGGTATACTTAAGGTGTTGTTCAGATTGCTTTTGAAGCATAGTTTGCGATTTTTTTGTTGAGTGAGGTTTATGAACGTGTTACAGAAGTATGCTGCTGTTATTGAGTCTGTAATCAGTCCTATTTACTGTTATTTTCATTTGATGAACAAACAATTACTGTTGAAGATGTTTGGAGTAGAACAATAGTAATATTAATGGTATAGTTTGGTGGTTTGTGTAAAGGAGCCTGTTGTGTGAAGCAATAGTTCAGTTTTCTGTTATACATATGATTTTTAGATCTGAATTATATTTCTAATTTTTTTTGAAGATAAGGACATTTTTTCCTCATCTAACTCTAGCAATTCTACTTGAAGTGGAATATTATTACCTGTGACTTTCTTTACACAAGAGACATGGAAGATGGGATAAATTATGGAAGAGGGTGGAAGTTCTAACTTGTAAGCTACATTTGCTATTAGATGTAGAACTTTATAGGGGCCATAAAATTTAGGAGCAAGCTTCATGTTCTTATGTTTCTGAAGGGAAATTTATTTATAAGGTTGTAATCAAAGAAATACCCAATCTCCGTCTTCAAAATTTATCTCACTACAATGTTGATCAGCTGCTTGTTTCATTCTATTTTGAGCCATAAACTAAACTATCCTTAAATGATTTGTAGTATTTCTTTTTGGTGTAAAATATGATCCTCTACTACATTAGCTTAAGATGAGATTGTGGATAAGAAGTAGCAGATGGAGGGGGGTAGCCAAAAATAGCCTCAAATGGAGTCATTTTAGTGGATGTGTGAAATGATGTGTTGTACCACCACTCTGCTCGTGGTATCCATTTGGACCACTGTTTCTGTTAATTAAAAGGTAAAACAATGTAAATATCTTCCAAACATTTTTGTTTGGCCATCTAATTGTGGATGATAGAAAGAACTATGTGCTGGTTTTGTACCCCATGTGGTAAATAAGTTTGTCCAAAATATGCTAGTGAAGATAGGGTCACAATAATCACTATGATTTTGGGAATTCCATGAAGTTTTTGTTCATTTTCTATGAATACTTTTGCGACAATAGTAGCATAAAATGGATGAGAAAGCTCACAAAAAGTGCATACTTAGTGAGTCTATCTTAAACAGCCGAAATTACATCCAGATTATTAGACTTTGGTAGCCCTTTAATTAAGTCCATTGATAATTCCTCTCAATGTTGTGTTGGAATGCATAATGGTTGTAAGAGACATAGAGTCTTTACTATTTCACCTTTGGCATGTCCGCTTTCTATTTTTCGCTAGAACATTGCCCTAAATCACAATAGTACAAGAATAGGGTTAGGACTTACCATATATAGGATTTCTTCAGTCATGTAATTCCAAACTTGAGACCTTGCAAAACAGTTATTGCTCATACATAATCATGATGTCATAGTTAGATTTCTTAGAATTATAAATAATATATAAATGAGGAATGTAAATCAATTCAATAGAAGTTGGAATTAACTTGAGGATGACCCAACCATAGAAATGATAAGGTAGGGTGACTTGATGAGGTACCCCAACAGCCTCCAACCCTAGGCCCAAGAGCGGATACATTGTTCCCCCTTGGCCTTATGTGGCCCTTGCCATACCTATGAGGTGGGCTACCTAGTGCGGGGTCCTATCACCATTCTCCTTCATCTTGCAATTCCTAACTTACTTCTAATGATTGAACATCCGTTCACCATTGTTGCGACTGTGAGGAGTATTCATGATAAGATGCCCCAAAAGCCTATCCTTCCTAAGTCCAAAGGCAATCCACTTTGTCCCCCTTTGGCTTCCTTGGGATTTCCCAGTCACAAACATGAGGTGGCATGCTTAGTGGGTGGCCTCATTGTCATTCTCACAATCATGACTACTTCACTTTCCTTATCAATTTATCATGATTAATTACAGCCTTTGGGAAATATACATAATGTCTTATACATCCCGTATTAAGTCATTGCACTATCAATATACCTATCATGACTAAGGTAAAAATGCCCATTAAATATATAATAATGCATATATAATTATTTATTATATTTTTAAGTCTATAATGCACAAAGTCCCAATAATATCACCGATATACTTTCTACCTAATATTGGTATCAAATATTACTGGTACCAAGATATGTATAGTTTGAGACTATTCTATTATTTTTTCTCTTTTGGAGATGCCTTTGTCCATCATATATATGTCTGGTCTGATGGGAAGGGTTGTGTTCAAAGAGGTGTGTCTCCTTAGATGACGTCTCTCCATAAATCTCAATGTATTAATTAAAACACACCTCATCAACTAATTGTTGTCTTCTACTAATTCGATATTAACTATGGCTTATTAACTAAGTACTTCCCTTCTAACAATTGAAGGCTATTACTTTGTTGAGTTATCAACATCCCTATCTCTAATAACATGATTGCCACAAATCGTATCATATTAGATTATTCACTAATCTCTATACTCAATCCTAATCATTCTTTCGATGCAATATAATATGTCATGTTATGTTTGTTATTCATTTGAGAATTGAGACTATACAATAGCAGTGTCTTAGAAGATCATTTTGGTGAATTTCCTTAGAGAATGATCGAGCTCCTTCATAACACAAGACTTAATCAGACCTTTTGATATTAATATTTTATATCAACTTTCATTGATCATAAGCTATCACTGGTCCTTATAACCTATAGTGCCTCTCCCATTTCCTTTTTGCATGACATCTTGATGGATGTGGCTTTGGCTTTATGTGTGTTAGTGCTTTTGTGTAGTTGGAAGAGATCTCTTATGATGTCTTGTTTGGATCTGGATGTTTTCTTGTTTCTTTATGTGATTGGTTGAGCTCACCTTATGCTTGGATGGATATATGCTTGTATTGTGTTATCATGTTGGACTCGTGAGAGGTTGTTACCTTCGGGGTGATCTGACTTATGATGTTCCATCGACAAGTTGATATGCCCATATGCCTAGTTGTGAGAACCATTGTGATGTGGCTTGTTGCATACCTGATTCAAGGTGCTATACCTTCTAAGATTATGATGGTATCTGGTTTAATTGATTTATGAGACATTGGATTATATGGCTTATGATGTGATTTGATGGTTTCACTGATGTATGTGCTAGTGGTTACCAGATTATGATTGTTTATCATGTTTAGATGTTATCTAGATCGGGGATCATTATATATGTTATCATGATGTTATCTCAAATTTTTAGTGATATTATGCTTTATCATGTTGGTGGATATGCATTTAGAGTTTTCGTTGCTATTTGCTCATATTGTCATAAAATGATTATTTAAATATTTTAATTTAAATGAAATGTCTATTTACGATGTACATTGAGGATTAAATATGGAATAACCAGTGTCTTGACATTCTAATACATACGACTAATTGCGTCACTGTTCCATTAGGCGTACTTTGATTGTTATATGAACGTGCTTCGGCTATATATACTATGTGCGGTTGCACTTGATGTGTACATGTTTCAGTGAACAGGTACCAGACATCATTCCACCTGAGCTACAGGTTTGAGTGTCTTTATCCTCAGCAGTGGCACAGGAGATAGTTACATTGGTCATTCATGACTTAGCCAATATTGTCCCTATATGGACAGTGTACCTGTATTGATATATTATACCTCTGGTACTGTGTGGATAAAATCCGAACTTCATTTGCATTAATGTGATTATACTAGTAACTATCTATGCATTAAAGTTGACCACAGTTGTTGCGAAAAGTTAAGAGTTAATGTTGGTTTAATCCCTTTTGGTGAATTTTATTGTTTCTGGCAATTTTTGTTGCAGTGGCATTCCAACCTACGAAATTGGCCTAATTCAATCCAAACTTAGTTGGATTACTTTTAATTGATTATTTTATTTGGCTTAAGTGGCTTTTTGTTTAGTCTCTTGTATTTGGACCAAAAATGCCATGTAATGAAGAAATAAACTTCATTTTGACACAAACAATTTTGGAAAGCAAAATTGCTAAAACCCTCTTGTGAGCATTTTAGAGATTCAATCGTACTTGTTTATTTGCTTCTGAGTTTTACTTGTTTATCTGCATCTGAGTGACTGCATTGGGATTACTATACCATCCCCTGATTCTTGCACTTGTATGGCGTGAGTGATAGCCTACTTCTTGTATGTGCATTACATGTGTTTGGGTTGTGTCACTATCTCCGTGAGCACGGTGGGGTGGGCCTGAGGGTTCCACATGGTAGGGTGGCATTGCACTTTACCATTGTTGGGGACCAGTGTACAGGCAACAGGGTTCTTCCAGAGACAGAGCCGAGCATGATGTGCTCATTCTTTCCCCTTGCTCTCATGTTTTCAATGATTTTGTGCTATGTATTGATATGCTCAATATAATAGTTTCCTTTCTGTTAATATTGTGGGTATCGAGTGATTATGGCCTCAATTATGTATTTGGTACTTTCTAGTGTGGAGTTAGTTGTTTACCATTCGTACATTGGTGTCGGCTTAAGTGTTGTACCTTTATTCTTCTCTAGTTTAGTAGAAATTTGCAAATCAGCATTTGTGCTTGAACCAGCACATGCGCTAATCGACATTTGCACTTTGGTTCAGCATTTCCGACTCACTGGTTTGAGACTTTTCCGTCTCAGACTTTTACCAGTTAGACCAACGTCTGCACATGCCAAATCAACACTTGCATGGATCAACGCCTCTATCTGCTTTGGCGCCTGTGCCCAGTTTTGTTTTCTAGTTCGGCTTGCATGTCAAATGAATTTCTTATGTTTATGGAATGGTTATCTACTTATTCTATGCTAGTTTATTGATGGTTTCTTGCTGGTTTATGGATGTTTAGAAGGTAATTTACTTGCATGTTTAATCATATTAGGAACATTTACCTTGGGTTCTAAAATGAATAACTATTAGATAGATTGTGAGGATGGATTATTCTCCTCTATGTTTAGTCGTGGATTATTGTCGGCTTGGCCTCTTGTGATTTGTTGGACGTTGTCTAAATCCTTGTAGGCCGGTCTCATGAACGTGTGTACTCCGTTTCGAGTATGTTATTGGGTTGTCATGGAACCTTTGGAAGAGTAAGACTTCCGCTTCTGCACGATCGTTGATGATCGTTGTTTGTTATATCTTTGCCTGTGCAATATGGTTATAGTTGCACTTATGCACATGATGTTATATCTATGCTTTCAAAAATAAAAGATTTAGTGCATATTTAACCCTGTGTTCGGAGGGTTCCTTGGTGGGGCATTACAACCATCGTTACCAATTGCAATTGCCGATTAAATTGCTTCTCATTATCACATCATGTTCTTAGCATTCTATTGCAACCTATAGAAATAAATTGCTACACTACAATAATAATTTGTGTGTATATTGTCTATGCATTTGGGATTGAATTGGATTGGTGGGATAGAGTCGGTATTTTCCTCCTATTTGTCTGGGCCTAATTAGATTACAAAAATTTTTGAAGTCTTATGGAGTAAGACAATTTTTAAATTGATGGAAAGCAGTTTATGGATTTATATATTGGATTATTTCTTCCAAGTTATAGACGTGAGAGTGTTTATAAATGAGAACACAACAATCCGCCCCTCCCAAAAATTGCTTGTCCTCAAGCAATGATCATGGAGATCTATTCGTAATTTACCCCTTGTCATTTTAATCATGTGTGTTTTCTCCCCTATTTAAATGTGAATTAAGAGTGGTAGGAAAGACTTATCAAGCTTGACTTGACAAGCTTCCTCTGATCATGCAGAGAAAAGGATTCAAGTCCATATAATGGTGCCAATTAATTCAAATAAATTTATATCCTCTGGGTTCACTCGAGTTACTTTCTAGGTCAACCAAAACAAAACAAATTATGGAGCATACACAATGAAAACATGAAATATACACATAAATGCATGAAGACAAGGAGCACATGCAAGGTATACATATGAATACACAGAGCGTATCTTTGATATTTCAGTATTTTACTTTGGGAATTCCTTATGTTGTCACTGCTAAAGCTGCACCTCCTCAACGCTCCATTAATTTTCTAACCCTTTATTCTTTGATTGGATGTTGTTGTGATCTCCTTCATCATGGTTTGTTTTCTTGTTTGGTGCTCCCTTGTCTAGTATTGCTTCTAATTTGTGGGTTGGACTCCTTTTTCCACATACATGCCCTATCTCCCATTTTTCTCCACACTTGAAGCACATCCGATTAGATAAGTGTCCCAACTTCCACATCTCTTTACACCTAAAGCATGATTTCCCTCTTAGCCACACTTGTGTGTTGGTTCCCATTTCTTTTTGCAATCAAGCATAAACCTTTGTTCCTTAGTTCCTCTAGTTCACTTTTAGGTGGGAAAGCCACTTTTTGTTTATCCTCCCCAAGAAGTGTTTATACTTTTTCTTTATGGAGATGATTGGAGTGTCTTTGATGCAAAGGTTTTGGATCTATCTTTGGTTGAGTGTATATCAAACTTTAGTGCTTTTTGGATTGCCTATTCCAAGTCTAATGGGTCCAAGGTGCTCACCATTTTTTTGATCCATTCTTTCAACCCCTCTATGTGTTAAGATTATGGCCTTGACGGCAAATTTCAAGCATACCAAACAATATATATTAGAATGCATGTCGTTAAATAAATAATGATATTAAATATACAATATATTTAATATCTATTGTTTATTAAAATTCGATTTTTGGCATTAATTGTTTAATTGTTTGGGCCCTTAAAGTCGGCCTTCTTGAATTAATTATTCAAGTTGGCCCTCTTGGCAATCTCCCTTAAGACTCCTATAAGTAGGAAGTCATTCTTGGTTGAAGGACACAAAAGACATAACGTGTTCCTTCTATCCAAGGATTAACAAAGCATAACAAATCTGTTGCAAATTTCATTAAGGATAGTTTGATCTAGGGCAGAGTTGCAGCAGCAAACTTGGAGCAAGTTGTAGCAGATATTACCTAGACACAGCGAAAGCATAAAGGCAGCAAATTGATCAGGAAACTGCAAATTATCTGGTTAAATTGCAGAGATCTCTCTGCCCTAACAGCGGCACATCTAGGACAGAAATCTGTACAAGCCTTAAGGCTTATGATACCCAATAAGGTGCAGATTGGGTACAGTCAATAGCAGACACTAAGGCACATAAGAATTGGTCTATGTCATCACATAAAAGCCCTAGGAAAGTCAACTCGAGTCATATCTGAAGGATCAGATCTAAAGACTTCTTGACAGACTTCTTGAGTTATTATCCGGGTACTATCTCTTCCTCGCCTTGAGTTTATTTTGTGCTTAGTATTTGGAAGTATTCTATAGTTTGTTCATTCCTAGGTAAAATCTGAAAAATATTAACACTGAATATGTAAGTAGCCTTCCTTGAGAGACCTTTGGTACCATGACCGTCAGCCTTTTAAATTCGGTGGCAAATTCTTCCACTAACCCCTCTTGCTTAAGTTGGGAAGATTGTTTAAGTACCATTGTGGATGTGTACGATCAAATCTCTTTATGATTTTTTGTGTGAATTCATCATAAGTGTTTATTTGTTGGTGACCTTGGGTGATAATGCCATGATGCCACCATTCATGGGCTGCCCCTATTAAGTGAAGCACCACAAACTCAATGGCATTTCTTTCATCATGGGGTTTAATGATGGATAGGTGTCTAACTTTTGCACCCATGAACGTGCGGTGACTCTCCTTGATCCTTCAAAGTTAGGAAGGGCTATTTTATTCACTCTTTCTTTTAGATCTTTATCTTGTAGTGCCTTTCTTTTCTTATTAGAGGAGGCTTTCGTCTTAGCATCACAATAATCCTTAAAAGAGATATCATTTCAAAGCTCAGGGTCAATTCTAGAGTATGCCTCTACAATTTCATCAATATTATTCATTGGAGGGATGTTTATTTCTTCTTCTTCCCCAAGTTCCTCCCTAAGTAGGAAGGGGGGCCTTGTTGGTGTAGGATTTGGTATTCTAGGAGAACCATTATGATTTGTGATATGGTTGAAGTTAGTATCCCTCTAGTTATTACTCACATTCTGAATGGCTTGAAGGAGGTGATTTGTTCTTTGTTCCTCTAATTTTTCTTCATGAGGGCTTATCTGATTTGGGTTGTTTGTTCCATGAAAACCCTCAATTAATTGCTCATTTAATCACTCATGGTCGTGGTGAGTTTCTTTCTCTCTTTTAAATGCTCTTTGAGCCCTTTGGCTAGTTCACATCAACTACCTCTCACGAGATGGTAGGAAAGTTTCTCTAATAACACTTGTAATGTTCCCTTTCTATTTCACCCTAGAACTTTTCCCTAAATCACAATTGCACAAGATTAGGGTTAGGATTTACCATATATAGGATTTCTTTGGTTATGTAATTCCAAAATTGAGACCTTACAACATAGTTATTGCTCATACATAATCATCATGTTTTAGTTAGATTTCTTAGAATTATAAATAATATATAAATGAGGAATGCATATTGTTAAGGAATATGGATCAAAAGTAACATTAATTTTTATTTCTTATCTTTATATATTATATTGACTCTTTGTAGACTGATATAGTTCTTTTAAATTCAATAGATATATTGAGAGGCAGTACACTTGTACTAATACTGTTGTTTTTCTGTGTGTTTCAAATGCAGGCCTCTCATAAAATATATATATGTGTGTGAGAAGACATGTCTCTACATGAGACATGCCCTACCATTTCACAGCAGTACCGTTTCATAACACAGTGATTATTATTCCTATTAACACCGACCAAGTAATGATTGTGCACTATGAAATGATCGTGCATCGTGTTATGTAATACGTGTGAGGTTTTAAACACTTGCGATACATATTATGTATCGCAGCACACAGTAACTGTGTGTCGATACATAATATGTATCGGGCCACACAGTGACTATGTGCCACGATACACATGTATCGTTCTCAATATTACAGTGTCGTCAGTACTATGAATGTTCTTAGACATTATCGTGGGCTGTGATAATATGCATTGGTCATTATATTCATCAATAATTATTATATTCAATACCTAAGATAAGTATAATATAATCACATTTGCATATATATAATTATAAATATATATAAAATTATATATATATATAAATGAATGATTATTAATCACAATTAATGTTTTATTTGATTCTCATAAAACAAATTGATCTCTAATCTGACCGACGCTATAAAATTAACACTCCCTCTTAGCTAGGGAGGATTAGAGTATATTTAACACACAATACTCTTGAATTATCATCTCAGTATGATAACATGAAGGATAGAAACATCTATCCATCGTATAGATGGTATCTTACGATATCATCATGAGTATGACCTATAAGAATATCAAGAGATATTCATCTTACTCATATCTTCCTTGGTATGTGCGCTGACATCAAGTCTCATGATGCCTACCAAAGAAAATATCTGCACATGGTGTCTTCACTGATACTAAGTCCTATAGTATCCACCATGTCATATCTCAGTAACTAATAACTCAATTACCCTTGGAGATATGCACTATCATGACCTCCAAGGATATGCTGCATCTGCCATGATAGTGGGTCAAACCATTAGTAAGATCGTCATCTTACAATAGTAACCAAAGCAGACAAAATGAAAGATTGTCACCTTTCAAGATGTCTCTGCAAGATCATGTAATAACTCACATGATAAAAGAATATATACACATCTTTTAAATATAACAACTAATATTGAGACTCAATCTCAAAAATATAATTACATTTTTAACATAACAAGTTTTTTTCTCTGAAGTGATCCACCTTTACTCTAGAGAGAGGCTTGGTCAAGATGTATGACGTTTGCTCATCTATGCTAATGTAACTTAGTTGTATAACATTTCTTTCCACCATATCCCTTATGTAGTGATAAGGAATCTCAATGTGCTTAGATTTGTTGTGAAAGACTGGATTCGTGGAGAGCTTAATACAACTGAGAGTGTCACAGTTTATAATAGTGGGGTCCATAGGTTGTCCAAAAAACCCTACCAACAATTTTCTCAACCAAACTACTTCTCATGCTCCCATTGATGCTGCGATATACACTGCTTTTGTAGAGCTCTGTGCAACTGAAGATTGTTTTCTGCTAAACCAAGATATCATGTAAGATCCTAAGCTGAAACAACATCCTATAGTACTTTTTCGATCCACAATACTGCCAACCCAATCAGAATCATAGAATCCATGTAGGCTTATCTTCACTTTATCATATCTTAGACCTAACCCAATGGTTCCACGCAGGTATCTCATGATGTGTTTTGCTGCTACAAGATGTATCTTCCTAGGTTCACACATGAATTGACTGAGACCATTTATAGCATAACAAATGTCTGACCTGGTATTTACCAAATAGATGAAAGATCCAATTATCTGTTGATAGAGAGTAGGATTAGCAAATTTTGACTCAGAGACTTCATTTTTTCAGTTTATGCAGATTTGTCTCCATAGGTGTAGACATAGGTTTACTGTCCATCATCCCAAATCTATTTAAAATATCAAAGTGTATTTACCTTGATTCAGAATAATGTGTTTGTCTTCTTGCCATACTTCTAGACCCAGGAAGTAATGCACAAGACCTAAGTCCATATAAAATTCAGCGGCCAAATCTTGCTTGCATTTTATTATGGGATTATCTTCACCTATGATTAGTAAGTCATCAACATAAAGTATGAGAATTAACATATCACCATTAGTTACCTTGAAGTAGAGGTTAGGATTTGTTTCATTTTTGGAGAAACCTAACTTGAGGAGGTAACTATCTATTCTTTCATACCAAGCTCTAGGAGAGCTTGTTTGAGCCCATAGAGAGCTTTCTTTAATCTACAAACATGAGAAGCACTATCATGAATGATGAAACCTTTAGGCTGTTCCAAGTATACTTCTTCTATTGTACCATTTAGAAATGTAGTCTTCACATCCATTTGGTGTACTTTCCATCTTTTTGAAGCAGCAATGGCAAGTATGGTCCTTACTGAAATATAGCGAGCAACTTGAGCAAAGGTTTCATCATAATCAATTCCGGCCTTTTGAGAGAAGCCTATTGCAACAAATCTAGCCTTGTGTTTTTCAATACTTCCATCCGCAGCATGTTTGATTTTGAATAACCATCTGGATGACACGACTAATTTTCCTTTAGGTCTAGGTACAACATCCCAGACATCATTCTTAAGTGTGGATTGGTACTCCTTAATCATGGCATCCTTCCAAACTTGATGTTTTAGAGCTTCTTCTGCATTAGGAGGTTCGGACTTAATAAGCTCACTCATAAGAGCCACAAGTTTGAATAGCTTCTTGGTCTCTCGCTTTCTCCGATTGTGACTTCTTCACTGGAGTTTTCTTCAAGACTATCTAGTTGTTCTCTAAATCCGGTTATATGTCTGGATACTCCATTGTCGATGACCTTAGTACTTCTATTTGACATTAATTCACTGGATAAGGCTGAATAGAAGACTAATCTTTCTGTATCTTTCACTTCAGCTAGTGAAGCTTGATAATTTGGAACTTGGCTTTTTAGTCTTTCTGGGAATTTAGCAACGACATGTCCATATTTGTCACATCTATAACATTGTACTTTGGACATGTCTCTCTTCTTTTTGAATGGGTTTTTATTGTTTTCCTTCCCTCTCTTCTTCTTCAAATTTCCTTGCTTCCCTTTCTTGTGTAAATTGGCGTTCAGTACTTGTATTTCTTCACTAGAGTTATTTATCCCAATTCCTCTAATGATTAGCTTGGTTTCTTCTTGAATGCAATCACTCTTGAGTCGATCAAACTTAGGAAATTTGTTAAGAGCACTTATCCCTTGTATGAATGATTCCTAGGATAAGGGGAGTCCATTGAGGGCCAGCATTGTTAATTCTTTATAGTTAATTTCATGTCTAATTGTGGACAATTGATCCCTGATCTCAGTTATTCTCATAAAATAGAATGTAATAGTTTCTCCTTTGTTCATGTCACATGATGCAATTGCTTCTTGAGTGCGAGAGCTCGACCAGTATTGTTTATTTCATACATGTTTTCTAGGAAGACAAACATAGCATATGCAGTGTCTTGTTTTAATATAACAAGAACTATATGATCTTTTACAGCATCAACGATCATTTTCATGGCTTTATTGTTGTTTCTTTTCCATTGAGCTTTTCCATCTTCATCATCTGGCATAGGTACAAATTTCTCAACAAAAAAGTCTAACTCTAGATCTCTTAAAGCCATCATTAAACTAAGCTTCCATGAGATGAAGTTGTTTGCTCCATCAAGTCTATCTTCTAATTTGATTCCACTCACCATGATTGTTTTAATCTCTACTTATGCATATTCTTGAATTTTTATAAGAAAAAATGTAATTATATTTACTCTTGGTATTACTTCACCAATGCTCTGATACCATGTTAAGGAATATGAATCAGAAGTAACATTATTTTTTATTTCTTATCTTTATAAATTGACTCTTTGTAGACTGATCTAGTTCTTTTCAATTCAATAGATATATTGAGAGGCACTGCACTTGTACTAATATTGTTGTATTTCTGTGTGTTTCAAATGCAGGCCTCTCATAAAATATATATATATGTGTGTGTGTGTGTGTGAGAAGACATGTCTCATGTAGAGTATAATGTCCCCGTTTTTCAGGCTCTTGGGATTAGCCTATCATGTGACCCTCGTAGGCTAATGAGGATGGACAGAGGGTCTCTTCCAGTGGGGCATCTACTTCAGGATTCAGTATGCTTTGGTTTGGCTTTTGTTTGGCGTCATTCGGACTTCATATGCTATAGTTTTGCCCCGTTTACTATTTATAGTAAGCCTGATGTTGTTCGAGAAGGACCTTTTCTATTTTTGGAAAGTGCATTTGGTCACATGGGGAAATAATAGGTGTGACTCTTGTTTCAGACGACATATTAAAAGGATAAGTATTTTGGGAGTTATTATTATTTTGGTGGCCAAATTATTATTAAATCATTAAATGGTTTATTATAAAGTTATAATTTAACTTTATAATTTCACTTAAGTTGAGGGTTGAGTCATCATGGGAAGGGGCCATTTACTTAATTAATTCATGGAAACCTAAGCCAAGGTATTAATTTAAAGTATTGGAGTAAATGAATTATTAAAACGAAAAGTATATCTATTTATCCCACATTGGTAAGAATTGTGTTTGAGCTCTCACAAGAAAGAATAAAAAGGGACTTGAGAGCTCATTCTCAAATATCTATTATCATATGATAAAATTTGGTTGTGAAGAAGATGGCTAGGGTTTGAGGACTGATTCCTCTCTTTTGGCAATTTGAATCATCATTGATTGATGGTGAATTTTGCAAACTGAATTCTGAGAATACAATTCTGATTTTGGAAATTCAATTTGGTGCTGAGGTATACCAAGTTTGGGAAGATTCAAGCAAATTACATCTGAGATTTTGTTGACATTTAGATTTGATATTCTTCAAGGTTTTTATGTGTTGGAGGCTGTTTTAACTCCAAAACAAGGCTACCGTACAGAATTTGCTAGCTGTTGTACGGATGTGACAGAACCGTACATGTACAGAATTGTTTGAGAGGAGGTTGTTTGGCTGCCAACTTTGGTTGCTGTTGGTTCAGTTAGTGCTCACCTTGGTGCGTAAGGAGTTCTTTCAGCAAGGAGGTGGCTTAAGGCTGTTTGGTGGACACAAACAAAGGGCTGTGTTTCATCTTCAAGGAGCTGCATTTTAATTTGGTGGTGATTGCATACTGCTCATGGATGCTGCGCTCATTGGGGTCATGTTTGAAATTAAGGTGCCTATGGTTACTTGTAATACTTGTAATGTTCATTGTTTGAAACGTCCTTTCAATTAATAACAAATTGATGAACATATCAGTCAATTCGATTTGTTATTGTTTAAATTATTCTGTTGTAAAATTCAGAGTTATACATTTATGAGTTTTTAATTGGAAAATACAAACAATTGCAAAAAGACACATAAATTGGTCGTTTGAGCAAGGAGTCAGTTGGGCTCTTTATCAGTGGTATCAGAGCATGTTTCCTGCCATCCTGTCGGGTATGAAATTCATTATTATTTCAGATTTGATGTTATATTCGGAGTGACCAGCACTCTCGCATTTTCTAGCTATGGACAAATACAGGAGGCCTAGTTCTGAGAGACGGCGTAGCAGTGTGGGAAAAAAAAGAGAGGAAATAAATGCCTTGATGGAAAATATAGAGAAACTTAAGCTTCATCAACAAAGGTTGGCAGAGAGCTTGTCGGATCCAGAGACAGTTGAGAGGGCAACAAGGTATATGGTTTCTGCCTTTAGAAGGCCGACATCGAGATTGCAGGGAAGAAAGCTTGAGTTTTCCCCGATAGGTGCCCATGATGCAAATGTACCTATATTTAGTACGACACCTGCTAGTCCTATCCACAGTGCTGATGATGAACTTATTTCACAGGGACATGTTGATGTATTAGTCCCATTGGTGGACAGCAGCACTGAGCTTCAGAAGGTTGAGGCTCCCAGAAGAGTCGCTGCAGTTAGTTCAGAGGTAGCTGATGTTGTAGTTATCACTGAGTGTTCAGACTCTTCTGAGGAGGGAGTTGTTCTTTGAGACTTTTATGTCAGCTATCGTAGTGTTGCTCCAGTGCAGGAGGCAGCTGCTTCCTCATATGGAATCGATGCATGTATGGAGTCACCTAGCTGTGGTGTTGGTGATCTGGGCAATATAGCGAAGTCAGTAGATGGTGGTTCATGCTCCAGTATTATTGGTGTACAACCTGACATTGAGTTATGTGTGCAGAGTCAGGTGTCAGCAATTGAGGCTTTAATAGGAGATGTGGATGCAGATAGTATGGACACATCTGATGATACATTCGATGATGCTATGAGCCACATTGGGTATGACACCCCTTGTGAGATACTGGGTGATGACTTCGAGGAGGTTTTGGTCGAGTCCCAGGATCAGGATTCACTCGGGCTCTCTGATATTAGCGATACTACGCAGGCTTCCATTTCTTCGGATGAGGAGTTGGTTGAGGTACATAGTAGTTGTATCTTGGATGCAAAGTTGTGCAGGGACGATAGCTCATCTATAAGCGATCTTGTGGTGAGCAGTTCTGATTCAGCTTCCTATCACAGTGTAGTTAGTGGGACAGAGAGCTTGCATAGGAGGCAAGGCTTACATAGGCATCATGTGTCTAGTTAGCTGAAGGTGAATGACAGAGACATCTCTTCAGCTATTGAGCATTATGATGCTATTCGTTAGATGTTGGTTGTATCTGGTTGGGGTGCTCCTATGTCAAATGAGCACGGTGATAGTAGTTTTCCCTAGCAGAGGTTCATGCGCTTCGAGAGGCTATCAAGGTCTTGACGCATAATTATTCACAGTTAGTCGCTGACAGGGATTACCTTCTAGAGGGGGGGAGTACCTGTTATGAGGCATTGTTAAAGAAAGAGGAGGAGGTAGTTGAGCTCACCCATGAGTTAGAGGTTACTGTGGACTCACTGCAGTGTACCCAGTTGTCTTTCCAGGGGTCACAATCACGATTAGAGGAGGTGACCGTGGAGTTGGAGTATGTTCGGTCCACACCAGCCCCAGACCCAGTTCGGTTACACATTGAGGTAGTTGGTGGTGAGTTTGCTTCTACGGTTGGGAATGAGGGACGTGATGATGTGGCAGACACATTCATCCTGGATATGGGAGTAGCAGGTACAAAAGAGGTGAGAGCATTAGTGGGGACGAGCTCTCATGGTGATTTGCTTCCTTCTGCTGGAAGCAAATCTATTTCTAGATTTCTTATAGCTGATAGCATTAGGCAGTTGGCAGCGCCACATTTTCAGAGGGATCAGCTGTAGGTTGCAGGGGAGCAAGTTGACGCTTCCACGTATAATTTCTACTGCACCGAGTCATTCATGGAGTATTTACTTGAGTGCAGATTTGTCGGAGGATTCATACAGAGTATCTGAGGGTACTCTCGTTCGGGGCTCTCGCGCTATACGACATTTGGTGGGGAAGATTGTAGAAACTTTGTCTACAATGCTTCCGAACAGGGATTTTGTGGTTGGTTTTGCTGAGAGGGTTGCCCAGGATCCTACCCAGCCTACAGTTATGCGGAGGCAGAGATTGGAGCCATCTCCTGATTCCCAGTTTGGTAATGATGAACCTTTGACAGAGATTGGGGCTTTCTATTGGCATTATACGGTGGGGTATGCTCATCATTTTTCTTTTGACCCACGGGTAGAGGATTTGGTCTCACGCAAGTGTGGACTGGCTCCAGTTTCTTACCATCCATTATGGGATGGGTTAGTACCATCTTTTGCAGATGGAATTGGCAGTTGCATGTTAGACCACTTGCAGTATCGACAGACCCAGGACAGTTTATCAGAGGTTGGATTTGGTAGTAGTGACTCAAGTACCTATGGTTGTTATCATATCCACAATGCAGTTGGGTGTGAGTGTTAGTTAGACAGGGACTCGAGTATCAACAGAGTTGTTTCAGTTGGGTTGAGTTCCGCTGAGTTGTTTCCTCCATCGGCACCTATAGTTGGTCTATAGATGATGTTGTTAGTGATGTCAGTTGTTTGGGTGTTGAGTGTAGTTTCTTAGTTGCTGATGTTTGTATTGTTGATGCTGATGATTTCTTCATAGGAGTATGGTGAGGATCAAGACATTACTCATGACCATCCTTGGGATCCGGGTGGACTGTGATGTTGCTTGTTTTTCCTGATTGCTTGAGGACAAGCAATCTTGGGAAGGGAGGACTGTAATGTCCCCGTTTTTCAAGCTCTTGGGATTAGCCTATCATCTAACCCTCGTAGGCTAATGAGGATGGACAAAGGGTCTCTTCCAGTGGGCATCTACTTCAGGATTCAGTATGCTTTGGTTTGGCTTTCGTTTGGCGTCATTCGGACTTCATTTGCTATAGTTTTGCCACGTTTACTATTTATAGTAAGCCTGATGTTGTTCGAGAAGGACCCTTTCTATTTTTGGAAAGTGCATTTGGTCACATGGGGAAATAATAGTAGGTGTGACTCCTGTTTCAGACGACATATTAAAAGGATAAGTATTTTGGGAGTTATTATTATTTTGGTGGCCAAATTATTATTAAATCATTAAATGGCTTATTATAAAGTTATAATTTAACTTTATAATTTCACTTAAGTTGAGGGTTGAGTCATCATGGGAAGGGGCCATTTATTTAATTAATTCATGGAAGCCTAAGCCAAGGTATTAATTTAAAGTATTGGAGTAAATGAATTATTAAAAGGAAAAGTATATCTATTTATCCCAAATTGGTAAGAATTGTGTTTGAGCTCTCACAAGAAAGAATAAAAAGGGACTTGGGAGCTCATTCTCAAATATCTATTATCATTTGATAAAATTTGGTTGTGAAGAAGATGGCTAGGATTTGAGGATTGATTCCTCTCTTTTGGCAATTTTAATCATCACTAATTGATGGTGAATTTTGCAAACTGAATTCTGAGAATACAATTCTGATTCTGGAAATTCAATTTGGTGCTGAGGTATACCAAGTTTGGGAAGATTCAAGCAAATTACATCTGAGATTTTGTTTTGACATTTAGATTTGATATTCTTCAAGGTTTTTATGTGTTGGAGGCTGTTTTAACTCCAAAACAAGGCTGCCGTACGGAATTTGCTAGCTACTGTACGGATGTGACAGAGCCGTACATGTACGGAATTGTTTGAGAGGAGGTTGTTTGGCTGCCAACTTTGGTTGCTGTTGGTTCAGTTAGTGCTCACCTTGGTGCGTAAGGAGTTCTTTCAGCAAGGAGGTGGCTTAAGGCTGTTTGGTGGACACAAACAAAGGGCTGGGTTTCATCTTCAAGGAGCTGTGTTTTAATTTGGTGGCGATTGCATACTGCTCATGGATGCTGCGCTCATTGGAGTCATGTTTGAAATCAAGGTGCCTATGGTTACTTGTAATACTTGTAATGTTCATTGTTTGAAACGTCCTTTCAATTAATAACAAATTGATGAACATATCAGTCAATTCGACTTGCTATTGTTTAAATTATTCTGTTGTAAAATTCAGAGTTATACATTTATGAGTTTTTAATTGGAAAATACAAACAATTGCAAAAAGACAAACATATAAATTGGTTGTTTGAGCAAGGAGCCAGTTGGGCTCTTTATATAGAGACATGTCTCTACATGGACTAAATCCACGTAGGGACATGTCTCTACATGAGACATGCCCTACCATTTCACAACAGTATCGTTTCATAACACAATGATTATTATTCATATTAACGTTGACCAAGTAATGATCATGCACTATGTAATGATCGTGCATCGTGTTATGTAATATGTATGAGGTTTTAAACACTTGCAATACATATTATGTATCGCGACACACAGTAACTATGTGTGCCGATACATAATATGTATCAGGCCACACAGTGACTGTGTGCCATAATACACATGTATCGTTCTCAATATTACAGTGTTGTCAGCACTATGAATGTTCTTCGACATTATCGTGGGTTGTGATAATATGCATCGGTCAATATTAATCAATAATTATTATATTCAATACTTAAGATAAGTATAATATAATCACATTTGCATATATATAATTATAAAATATATATATATATATATATATATATATATATATATAAATGAATGATTATTAATCACAATTAGTGTTTTATTTGATTCTCATAAAAGAAATTGATCTCTAATCTGACTGACGCTATAACATTAACATATATCAATTCAAAAGATGTTGGAATTAAGTTGAGGATGACCTAACCATAGAAACGATAAGGCAAGGTGATTTGATGAGGTTCCCCAAACACCTCCAACCCTAGGCCCAAGAGCGGATACATTATTCCCCCTTGGCCTCATGTGGCCCTTGCCATACATATGAGGTGGGAAACCTAGTGTGGGGTCCTATCAGCGTTCTCCTTCATCTTTCCACTTCTAACTTGCTTCTAATGATTGACCAACGATTCACCATAGTAGGGACTATGAGGAGTATTCACAGTAAGGTGCCTTGAAAGCCTATCCTTCCTAAGCCCAAAGGTAGACAGTCCACTTTGCCCCCCTTTGGCCTCATGGGGATTCCTCGGTCACAACCATGAGGTGGCGTGCTTAGTAGGTGGCCTCATCATCATTCTCCCAATCATGACTACTTCACTTTCCTTATCATGATTAATTACAGCCTTTGGGAAATATACATAATGTCTTATACACACTTCCCATAATAATTCATTACACTATCAATATACCTATCATTGATAAGTAGGAGATATTTTCCACAAGTCAAATTGTGATATTGCTATTAGGATTCAACTGTGTAGTTTTTGAGTCAAACTCGTTGACCCATGTTTCATGAGTAGTGGTTCACAAGAACCCATCTCTCATGAGAATGAATGGAACACTTAGCACTCATTGCATCTAGGTGATGCTCATAGAGGTGAGGCAAGCCTCACCTCTATGAGCATCACCTAGATGCAATGAGTGCTAAGTGTTCCATTCATTCTCATCTCTGCCTCACCTCTATGAGCATCACCTAGATGCAATGAGTGCTAAGTGTTCCATTCATTCTCATGAGAGATGGGTTCTTGTGAACCACTACTCATGAAACATGGGTCAACGAGTTTGACTCAAAAACTACACAGTTGAATCCTAATAGCAATATCACAATACCTATCATTACTAAGGTAAAAATTCGCATTAAATCTTTAATATATATTAATGCATATATTATTACTCATTATAGTTTTAAGTCTCTATAATACACAAAGTCCCAATAATAATCACAGAAATACTTTGTACCTAATTTTGGTATCAAGTATTACTTGTACCAAGATATGTATAGTCTACGAATATTCTTTATTTTTCCTATTTTTGCCGATGATCCTTTTTGGAGATGCCTTTGTCCATCTTATATATGTCTGGCCCGATGGGAAGAGTTGTGATCAAAGAAACTTGCCTCCTTAGGTGATGTCTCTTAATAAAAAATGTATTAATTAAAACAAACCTCATCAACTAATTGCTGTCTTCTACAAATTCAATATTAACTATGGCATATTAACTAACCACTTCCCTTCTAACAATCGATGACTATTACTTTGCCGAGTTATCAACATCCCTATCTCTAATAACATGATCATCCTAAATCATATCATATTAGATTATTTGCTAATGTCTATACTCGATCCTAATCATTCTTTCGATGCAATAGAATACGCCATGTTCTGTTTGTTATTCATTTGAGACTGTATGATAGCCGTGTCTTACTAGAAGATCATTCACATGAATTTCCTTAGAGAATGATCGAGCTCCTTCATAACAGAAGACTTATTTTATATCAACCTTCGTTGAACATAAGCTATCACTGGTCCTTATAAGAACTGTTACCAATTGCGATTGCCGATTAAATTCCTTCTCATTATCACATCATGTTCTTACCATTCTTTTGCAACCTGCAGAAAAAAATCGCTGCAGTGCAATAATCATTTGTGTATATATTGTCTATGCTTTTGGGATTGAATTGGATGGGTAGGACAGAGTCTGTCTTTTCATCCTATTTGCCTTGGCCTAATTAGATTACAGATAAAAGTGAAGTCTTACGGAGTAAGACAATTTTCAGATTGATGGAAATCAGTTTATGGATTTATTTATTGGATTATTTCTTCTGAGTTGCAGACGTGAGAGTGTTTATGCATGGGGACATCACAACCTTTATTTCTTTGGCATATTAAACATTCAGCAACAAATTTCTTGACATCTAATTTTAGACCTTCCCAATCTTTCATAAGATGATGTCTTTAAAAACCCTGAAAGTGAATGTCCTATTTGTTAATCATGCATTTGAGATAGTATCTTTGTACCATAATGAACCTATCTTTCCAAACATTATTATCAAAAGAAGATGGGTCATGTTGAATTTTTGGAATTAGATTATGTATATGAGGATCACATTGGCACTCTCTTGTGCAACTTCTAGCCATTTAGGTTTTAATAAGGAAATAACACAAATTTTGCATCCTCTACTTCTTGTTGAGAAAGGGCATCAGCTACAATATTTTATTTACCCTTTTTATAAATGATTTCAAACTGATACCCTAGCATCTTGGTAACCCATTTTGTTGTTTAGGTGAGGATGTGGTTCCAAAAAATATTTTAAATTCTCATGATCTATCTTGACTTTGAAATGCCTTCCAACCAGATATTGACACCATTGTTAATTGAATGAATAATGCCTAATGTTTCATTCTCATATTTGTGCCTTAGTAAGTTTTTTCCTTTAAGTTGTTGACTCTCAAATGCTAATTGACGCCCTTCCTACATTAATACTACCCCAATTCCATGTCCCAAAGCATCACAGTCTATCACAAATGTCTTAGAGAGGTCTGGTGTAGCTAGCATTGGAGTTGAAGTGAGAGCTTATTTTAGTTGTTCCAAGGCGTGGGTGACTAGCTCAGACCATAAAAAAAATCATTCTTTAATAATATTGTTAAGAGTTCTGTGATACGAGCATAATTATTAATTATGAGCAAATCTTCTATAGTACCCTGTCAGACCCAAAAATCCTCTCTAACCTTTGATATTTTTAGGTCTTTGCCATTCTTTTATTGTAGCAATATTCTTGGGGTCTACCTTAACACCTTCATGTGACACCACATGTCCCAAGTGTTCTACTTCTTTCACCCCAAAGAAACATTTGGATTGCTTGGAATAGAGTTGACTATCTTCCAATACTTTTAATACCTTCTCTAAATGTTGCAAATGATCTTTCCATGTCATGTCCCCGTCCCTAAGTTACCACATTCGCTCCTCCCTGCTGGAATTCGAAATTCGATTCGCTGCAAATTCTGGTTCGGTTCGAATACGCTTAAAATTTTGCCACAATCAAGCAAATTCACTCCAAATTCTCTCAGAAGGACCCGATAATAGTTTTGGACGAATTTGGAAGACTTTTGATTTGGATGGAGGAACCCAAACGAATTTGGGGCGAATTTGGGGAGAATTTGATTGAAAACGTCATTTTCATTGACTTTTTCATATAAAAAAATTTGCCAACTTAGGTCTATTTGACCCTCCAACCCTAAAAGTGATCAACAAAAAGACCAAAAAGGTTGTTTTATATGTCATTTGTGCATTTTGCTATGTCATTTGGACTAAAACGTTAATATGTGGTGGTGTATTATGCTATGTTGTTTTAGTATTAGCATAGTGGTGTAAGAACTTATTTGCTGCTATATATATATATATATTAAAAAATATATTCTTGTACGGACGAACCCAAAACGAATCCGAACCCAACCCCAAAAAAATTGGACAAATTTCGAACCCGAATCTCAAACCTGCATCCGTACCAGAATCCAAACCGGCAACTTAGCCCCATCCATAACACACTCACATCTGTAACTGGGAAGAAATAATCCAATAAATAAATCCATAAACTGATTTCCATCAATCTGAAAATTGTCTTACTCTGTATGACTTTACAATCTTCTGTAATCTAATAAGGCCAAGGCAAATAGGAGGAAGATACCCTGTCCCACGAAGTCAATTCAATCCCAAATGCATAGACAATATACACACAAATGATTACTGTAGTGCAGCGATTTATTTCTGCAGGCTGCAATAGAATGGTCAGAACATGACGTCATAATGGGAAGCAATTATTGCAATTGGTAACAGTGCTTATAAGGACCAGTGATAGCTTATGATCAACAAAGGTTGATATAAAAGAAGTCTCTTGTTACGGAGGAGCTCGATCATTCTCTAAGGGAAATTCATGGGAATGATATTCTACTAAGACATGGCTATCCTATAGTCTCAAACTGTTATGGCCTTTTCAGTAAGATCAAAATGTTGGAAATAATAATATTATATTACATCTCATAAATCCTTGCATTAAACTCTAAGAAACATTATTAATGTGTCCTAGAAGGGACGACTTGCTTAAAGTAAAGTTTATGTTGCAAGAAAAGGACGACTTGCATAAGAAATATTTATTTGGCAAGGAGGGATGACTTGCTTATGCAAGTCGGCCCCCCTTCCTTGATTGGGTGTCACCTCTTCGACACATATTAATATGGGATGAAGGGATGCGAATTTAGCATCATAGAAAACATAACATGACTGCTAATTCACACCCTTCAGCAGAGATACCAGATTAATATCAGATCCACAATAATAATTATATAGCAGCAGCATCTTGGAAATCTAAGGCAGCAGACCTGAACTCTATAGCAGACCTATTTAGATCTATCTTGAGGAGCGAACTGGAGCAGTCTTGAGGAGCATTCTAGAGCATACTTTAGGAGCAATCTAGGGCAGTCTTGAGAAGTGATTTAGAGCAGACTTATAGAAGCAAACTTGGAGCGAATTATTGCAGACCTAGGGCAGACTTGAGGAACACTTTATTGCAGACCTAAGAAGCAATTTGGGGTACACTTGAGGAGTAAAGTATAGCAGACATAGAGGCACAATCCATAGCAGATTTGGAGGACAAATCAGAAGCAAACTCAAAAGGTTGAATTGTATTAACTTGAAGGAATCAACAAGGAGATTCCACAGCATAACCAGGTATTATCTATTCCTTCTTTTGTCAATATTTGTTAGGGCCTAAATCTTAGTTTTGAAAGATCATCTATAGTTTGAGTTTTCCTTTCAAAGTCTGAAAATATTAACACAAATGAATAACAAACAGAACACGGCCTAAATTTGGAGATGGTGGCAGAGCGGAGGTGGGGGGTGGTGGTGATATACAAATTGAGATGAATTGAAATCTGCAAGGAAAAATCTATAGTATAACTGTTAATTTCTAATAGCTAGTTCGGATTCTAGCCTTAAAATCAAACTAATATTTTTATATCTTTAATTTAAAAAGATTAATAAAGGGTTGGGCACTTTCAAATTCAAACATATATGGTTAAAATGTTTTGCAATGCAAAATGTGTGATCTATCCTATACTAATTTTGGCACCAAATGTTTTAAATAAAAGAGGGCCGACTGCATTAAAAAATAAACTCTCTCACACCATGTATATATGAAAGACTTCACTTCAACATGAAACATGCAATCTAATATACATACATCCGAAATATCTAGGGAAGCATTCAATATTACTCATTGCTGTTCGAATTCATACTGATATCATTCCAGCAAACTTGAACTAAGCGAATTATCTTCCAAGTGGTCTACAGTGATAACGTTTGGCACTTCACTCAGCAAATACATATGAATACATATCCATATAGAGATCTCAATACTTCAGAGCAATGACAGCAGTGTATCCATATTGGGTGACAGCAGTGTATTTCAATATTGGGCGTCAAGACTTCATGCTATCTATCCTATCCGCTGTGACTACATAATCGGATCGAGCCACCAGATATTCAGACTGTGTGCCTATACATTCTTGTTGTCAAATCATGCATATACGGTTGACAATGAATAACTGGAATTCATATATTGAGATACTACTTGTGGGTGTCCAGCCATTTGGAGATTTGCTTCGTGGAACGGGGATCCTCAGCAAATCCTCAGTGATACCACTATGAGTCATTGTAATTACAATCCTAAGAAAAATTAAATGAGTCTGATCTAAATGCTAGGTTTTTCCTCATAGAGGTTTCCCAAGGTAAATCTAGTGTATCATTGTCTTATTGATTTATTTTTGTTAATTGCTAATGTTTTAGATCTGATTACTAAAATTAACATGGTATCAGAGCCAGGTCCTTACTAATCGTGATCAGATCTAACCCATTATACTTTAGATTTGTTTTCTTTGTTGTTGTTTTCAAAATGGTGATAGGGCTCAAAGTAGAGGACAAATTGGAAGGGACTGTAAATTTCACATCATGGAAGGTTCGAGTGCTCCTTGCTCTAGAGGAAAACGATCTACTTCAATTCGTGCAAGGGCTAGCACCTACTGAACCATCTGATCCGGATGAGTTAAGTCAATTTAAGAAGAATGCAGTGAAGGCAAAGAAAATTCTGATTGACTCCGTCAAAGACCATCTTGTTCCAGTCATCTCCAAGTTGTTTTCAGCACGTGATATGTTCAAACAGCTTGAGGGTATGTGTGAGATCAACAACCTAAGCAAGGCACTCACCCTAAGGAGGCAACTTCTTCAAATCAAGATGGACAAGGGAGAAACCATAATAACATTTTTCATGAGGATCGTTGAATTAAGGGATCAGATTCAAGCTATGGACAGAGATGTGGCAAACAAGGACCTTGTTATACTAGCTCTCAATGGCCTACCTTATTCTTGGGAACCATTAATTCAAAGTTTGAGTGGTAAAGGTATTCTTCCATCTTTTGATTGTCTTAGAGCTGATTGTATTCAAGAAAAATCTCATCTAAATGCTAAAGGGTTTAAAAGTTCTTCTTCTTTAGATAACCAAGTTCTTGCAGCTCAATCCTTTAAGAAAGGTGGAAATTGGAAGAAGAACAACTTCAAAAGGAACAACAATTTCAGATCTCAAGAAAACAATGATTCAAGGAAGAGCCCTAAGGATCTTTCTCACATTCATTGTTCCAGATGTAACAAATTTGGTCACTATGCCAAAGAATGCAAGATTCAACCAAATCATCAAGAAGCACACATCAATGAAGTTGATGATAAGGAAAACAAAGAAGACTTTCTTTTCATTTATGCTTTATCTAGTAATATTCCTACTGACAATGACACTTTGTTGATTGATAGTGGTGCTTCCAGGCATATAACAAGTTATAGGAATCAACTTATAGATTTGATTGAGAAGGAATCAAATCTTCACATGGTCATTGGAGATGATGCACAATACTCCGTAAGAGGTTTTGGTAACAAAAATTTCAACTTGGATTCTAGTATTTCATTGCAGTTATCTGATATCTTATTTGTTTTCGGAATTAAAAGGAATTTGATTTCTATTTCTGCTCTAGAAGATAAGGGTGATCAAATTGCATTTTCTGAAGGTAGAGTTTTAGCCTGGCCTAAGAAATCTAACATCAAATCTGCTAGAGTAATTAGTAGAAGATTTGAAAGCCTCTACAAGCTTTCATCTTGTCCATTTTAGACTCTTATTAGTTCCTCAGCCGAGTCTAGTGACCTATGGCATCGGAGACTTGGTCATCTTCATTATCGTGCTCTTCCTACTCTTGAAAGGATGGTCAAAGGTATGCCTAAACTTAGTCATGTTCATGATGATGTATGCAAAGGATGTGCAATAGGTAAAAACACTAAAAGTTCATTTCAGAAAAGTGAATCTAGATCTAAGGAAAAGCTTGTTCTTATTCATTCTGATTTATGTGGACCAATGTCAGTTGCATCTTCTAGTGACTATTTATATTATGTCACTTTCATAGATGATTTCTCTAGGAAGACTTGGATTTATTTTTTAAGGACAAAAGAATTTGATGAAGTCTTAGTTAGGTTCAAAAAATTTAAATCTCTAGTTGAAAATCTTTCTAGGAAACGAATTAAGATTCTTAGATCTAACAATGGAGGTGAGTACACCTCAAGTGTCTTTCATGATTTTTATGTAGAAGCAGGGATCAAGAGGGAGTTTTGTGTTCCCTACAACCCTTAGCAAAACGGAATTGCTGAAAGGAAGAACAAAACCACTATTGAGTTAGCCAAAACTATGATCCATGATCAGAATCTACAATTGCTCCTTTGGGCTGAAGCTGCTAGGACTTTTGTTTCTATCCAAAACAGATGCCCTCACAAGGTCTTGAAAGATATGACTCCAGAAGAAGTATTCACAGGAGTGAAACCTAACATCAGCCATTTGAGGATTTTCGGAAGTCCAGTCTACATTCACATCCCCAAGGAGAAAAGAACCAAATTTGAATCGTCTGGTAAGAAAGGTTTACTTGTTGGTTATAGTGAGAATTCCAAAACATTTAAAATCTATATTCCAGATCAAAGGTATATTGAGGTAAGTAGAGATGTCACTTTTGAGGAGAATAGTGCTTTAAGAAAATCTAAAAGGTCTTTGATTGATGATGAAAATGATACTAATGAGAATTAAGAAATGGATGTTGACAATAATGTTGAGTTTCAGAGGGAGTCCACATGTCTTTCAAAATTCACAGATCATGATGAACCTCTAGTTCCCACTGATGGTCCTAGCAACGTCACTATAGGTAAGAAAAGACCACTTTGGATGACGAACACCATTCAAGAGGCTGAATGTTTTGTTGCTCCTCCTGGCACTTTCCGAGAAAGTACAAGGCCTCAAGCCTTCCCCAACTATGTGGCTTTGATGTGCAACCTCACTATTCCGAAGGTATAGATTATGAAGAAACCTTTACTCTTGTAGCTAGATATACTTCTATCAGGTCTATTATAGCCATTGTTGTAGCTAAAGGTTGGAAGTTGCATCAAATGGATATCAAGACTATTTTTCTCAATGGTGTCATTGAGGAAAAAGTCTATATTGAGCAACCAGAGGGATATGAGATTCACAAGAAAGAAACTCATGTGTGCAAGTTGAAGAAAGCTCTCTATTGTTTGAAACAAGCTCCTCGTGCATGGTATGAAAGAATTGATAAGTATTTGATAGGCTTAGGATTTTGTAAGAATAATGTTGATCCTAATCTTTATTTTAAAATTTTTAATGATGAGATGTTGATTTTGGTCTTATATGTTGATGACTTCTTTCTAACTGGAAAAGAAGATCTAATCATTAGATGTAAGGAGTTAGCTTCTGAATTTGAAATGAAAGATTTGGGACTTATGCATTATTTCTTGGCTTAGAAGTCTGGCAAGGGCCTCATCAAATTATGTTAAGTCAAGGAAAATATACTATAGACATTTTGAAAAGATTTGGCATGTTGGATTGCAAACCTATGTCTACACCTATGGAGACTAATATGAATAAGTTGAGTGCATGTGCAGAAAATTTTGATTTTGCAGATGTTACAGAATACAGGCAGCTGATTGGGTCCTTGATGTATCTAGTTAACACTAGACCGGACATATGCTATGATGCTAGTGCACTCAGCCAGTTCATGAACAAACCTAAGCATGTTCATTTTGTTACTGGTAAACACATCTTGAGGTATCTACGTTGCATAGTTGACTATGGGCTGAAGTACTCTTCCAACATGATTTCCTTGGAAGGATTTTGTGATTCAGATTGGGTAGGTGATGTCACCGGGAAGAAGAGCACTTTAGGTTTATGCTTTAATTTGGGATCCGCCATGATCTCTTGGGCCAGTAGGTAACAGTCTTCAATTGCCTTGACTACAGCTGAAGCTGAGTACATTCCAGCAAGTGTTGCTTCAAGGGAAGCAGTGTGGCTTCGTAAGCTTCTTACTTGGTTGTTTGGATAACCGTTGGGTCCTACCATTATTCATTGTGATAATCAGAGATGTATAAAGATGTTTGTCAATCCTATGTTCCATGACAGATCTAAACATGTAGAAACTCATTATCACTTCATTCAAGATATGGTGCAGAGAGGTGCCATCCAGTTGAAGTACATCAGCACTGATAAGCAAGTGGCAGATATTCTTACCAAGCCACTTAACAGGGTGAAGTTTGAATACTTTTGTGAAAGGCTTGGACTTGTAAAGATACCTGCTATTACTAAGAGGGAGTCTTAGCTCCATTGATGTATTTCGATTATGTATCTGTATTTACCACCCTCTACGGGCAATGCAAGGTGGATATTGTATTAGTTGTATTTTGGATCTTCCTTGAGAGAAGATATGTTTGACCACCCTCTGTGGGCAATGTAAGGTGGAGATGTATTTTTATCTTTTGACCACCCTCTGCGGGCAATGCAAGGTGGTATTGTAATTGAAGTCCATCCTCTGTGGGCAATGCAAGGTGGCAATGTAACTAATTTTAAGACCACCCTCTGTGGGCAATGTAAGGTGGATCCATTCTCTGCAGATATGCATGATGGAAAGTCATGGAAGGAGTCCATGATTGAGGGCTAGAATCCTCCCTAGCGAAGAGGGAGTGTTAATTTATAATAGCTAGATCGAATTCTAGGCTTAAAATCAAACTAATCTTTTTATAACTTTAATTTAAAAAGATTAATAAAGGGTTGGGCCCTTTCAAAATTCAAACGCATATGGTTAAAACATTTTGCAATGCAAAACATGCAATCTATCCTATACTAATTTCGACGCCAAACGTTTTAAATAAAAGAGGGCCGACTACATTAAAAAAAAAAACTCTCTCACGCCATGTGTATATGAAAGACTTCATTTCAACATGAAACATGCAATCGAATATACATCCATCCGAAATATCCAAGGAAGCATTCGATATTACTCATTGCTGTTCGAATTCATACCGAGATCATTCCAGCAAACTTGTACTCAGTGAATTATCTTCCAAGTGGTCTACAGCGATAACGTTTGGCACTTCACTCAGCAAATACATATGAATACATATCCATATAGAGATCTCAATACTTCAGAGCAGTGACAGCAGTGTATCCATATTGGGCGACAACAGTGTATTTCAATATTGGGCATCAAGACTTCATGCTATCCATCCTATCCGCTGCGATTACATAATCAGATCGAGCGATCAGATATTCAGACTGTGTGCCTATACATTCTTGCTGTCGAATTATGCGTATACGATGGACAATGAATAATTGGAATTCATAGATTGAGATACTAATTGTGGATGTCCAGCGATTTGGAGATTTGTTTCGTGGATCAGGGATCCTCAGCAAATCCTCAGCGATACCACTGTGAGTCATTGTAATTACAATCCTGAGAAAAATTAAATGAGTCTGATCTGAATGCTGGGTTTTTCCTCATAGAGATTTCCAAGGGTAAATCTACTGTGTGATTGTCTTATTGATTTATTTTTGTTAATTGCTAATGTGATCTGATTACTAAAATTAACAATAACATCTCTATGAGTGCTCTGTGAAAGGAAAACTAGTTTTCACAAAGTTAAAGGTTTTGATTAGTATATAATGGCATTTGCCATATCGAAAGTGACTTGGCAGTATCCCAATGGAGGTGGCACAAGTGGTGGTGCTATGGAGTGATGTTCCCCCAAGTCTCGGTAATGTCCACATACAAGGGACACAAGGATTTTTTTTGAGGGGGGAACACACCCCCGTGGAACACTTAACCTTATTTTAATTTTAATAAGCTTTCCAAAAAAGCTAAATATAAAAATAAAAAAAAATGTAGCCTATAGAGAAAATTTATGAAAACTTTGACCACAAAATTAAAGGATGTATTTTATGTCTAATAGTAGACTACAAAGAACTAACCTTATCTATTTTTACATAAGCTTTCCAAAAATGTAAATTATTTAAAGAAAAATCAAAGATTTGTAGCCTATAAAGAAAATGTATGAAAATTAATAAAATATCAATATTTTTTGAAAGTTTTCCAAAAAGATTGATATCAATCTTATTTGAAAATGTCTTCTATTAGTTCACTTGTAGAAGCAGTATATTTTTCTTAAAACACTCAAATAGTGATGTGTCATGTCTATGTGTTTTGTCTTCGACTTCATATTATGTACAAAAATCTTTACAATTCAATGACACTTTGATTATCAATATTCAATGCTATAGGACCACTTTTATCATTCTACAACTCTTCAAGAATCCTACAAGTGTAATAACTCTCTTGAAACATAACATACTGCAATGTAGTCTAATTCAGCTGTCAAGTTAGCCCCTGTATCCTATTTCTTGCAACTCCAACCTACTAAACTTATCCCTGAGATGTCTTCTAAATCAAAGTGCCCCTTAGGTACTACTACTTCCCACACAGATGGTGATAGATATATGAGACATCACAATCCTTGGAGAAGTTCATCAAGAACACTTAATCTTCTTACCCTTCACTAGAAGTTGGGATTAACTATTTTCAATATGAAGTTTCAGTGACTCACCCTCTTTTACCACCCAAACTACAGGGTAGATGCATATTAACCTTCTCCTCTCTTCTTATGTTGAATTTTTAAAGGTGAATGCTAACTAATCAAGGTTCTCTTACTTCCTCTCTTGTGGTTCATTCAAACAATTAACCGTCTTACCCCAAGACAGTCCCCTAAGGGCATCATTGACCTCTCACTTACATTTTTGATGATGGTGTTCCTTTGCCTATTGCAGATTATGATGTACATGTGGACTAGAGCTTTTATCTCCATCGCACCTACTCTATGTTTCCTGAGGGCCATCTTTGCATAGAATTGTTTTTCCTGATTAAATCTTTCCTTACTTATATGGTTCTTTTGAGGTTTTAATTTTCAATAGTTTTTTGTTTATTGTTGTTTTCACCCTACTACTTGTTTCTATGGTTCGCTCCATTTTGTAGTGCCATTGCCTTTTTTGGCCATTTGTGGGCATCAATATAATATGTTTTTGCATTTTCAAAAGATAATATTCTATAGTTTTCAATGTACACCAGTATTTCACACTTACAGTTGATCTTGATCTTTTATATTTGGAGGTTCATTTCATGAACAATCTTCCCTTTTTTGCAAAGAAATATGCAAATAAAAATCCTTATTTCATAGAAATATGCAAATCAATACTAGTCTCAAAACCTAAACCAAATCAACAGGCTAAAAATAGCTCACCTCAAGTTGTTCATGCAATCGCTTTTGAACTTCCATCTGCATCTGAAGAGCTTCTGTGATTTGAGTTCCCCTATGAATAGAAAGACATAACAGTAAGGGATAGCACTAGATCTCTAAAAATTTCATATTTGAAAGTTATAACCAAAAATTTGCATATAATTAGTCAGGTTTTAGGAATATCACAAAGTGAGAAATTTTACAAAGGATGATTGGCAAGATGGCAATAACTTGTGGTCTAAAGGTCATTAAAATTCATCAGCATTGTTGTTTCAATCATCATCGTCTTGAAAACATCATTTAATCTATTTCTGTTCTACAAGTTTTATTGTATTAGCATTCCCGATTTCAACAGCACTCTTTGGTTTATACATTCCAAAGAACTATCTTTTTCATTTTTCATAAACTATTGCAGGGGGGCATGCACTGGGAGCCTCTCATATCTGTCATCCTTTTATCAGCTAGAGGAATGCTATAGTACATCGATGATCAAGCCATGGATTGTGTTTCCCTATATCCCTAAGTGTTTCTTTCATATATTAGCTCCGAAGCTGTGTTAATTTTCTATTAAACCAAAGGATTTAAACTTCTTACAACACTGTTTAACTGATTGGTAGTCTATATCCTCTACTTAGGTGAAGTTACATGAATTATATTGTTCCCTCTCCAAACTATCATTGAAGAGCATAAATCAGTCAGAAGGTTTGTAAATTTTGGAACATTATTATAAAAAGTCAATCATGAATGCTTTCATTGTTGTGGCTCCTTACATTTTTTATTTTATGGTTTATACAAAGTATGCTACTTTCTTAAGATATACTTGTCCATGAGTGTCATACTAGGAAGATCATTTTCCTGATTTCCAAACAATTTTTCACATTATTCATAGCACATTTTAATTTTATCAGAATTTAAATATTTCATTTGTGTGACAATGAAACTTTTCACATCAAATAAATATTTTGGCTGTTATCATACATGGGTCATTCCCATTTAATTTGATTTTTCTGTCAAACATTTATTTGCCACACACTCCTTTGACATTCATACCGAATGATATTGCTCTAGAAAGTTGATTCATTTCTTCTTGTTTCCCATGTTTTTTTAACACCTAATTCAGCACCTCCCAACCATTGGGACAACTATTCCAATCTTCAGTCTTTTAAAATAATCAATTATTGTTGTAATGTCCTGTCCTAGAATTCCTTATTTTTGCTTATAATAAATGTTCCATTCTCACACTTAATTACAAATATTATTTTGTCCTTGTACTTTATATATTTCAGATTTACAAATTTATGATATTACTTTGAAAAGTTAAAACTTATTTTCTAGGATATCTGCTTTTATCTTTTTACAATTTGCAGCTATTTCTTTGTACAAAGGTCTTGAAATATTTCTGCTGAAGTTAAAGGTTTTCATCCACTAAGTTAAAGGTTTTTTGTCTTTGTATTTCTGATCTATGAGGGGTTTCGTTTTCAAGATTGCTAAATCTTTAAATTCATATTCCATTAGGAACCATAAAATAGTTATATCTTCCGAGTTACACTTCTTCCTATTTATAAATCTTCTTATATATCCCTTTTCTCTAAGGGTCACAATCCCTTGGGATGCCCTTGTAATTGTAATTGTATATTCAATGAAGGAAATACAAAATGAGCCTACTGCTGAGACCCTCCCTGATTCTGCAAAACTTTTGGAAATGACCAAGATAACTACAAATTTTCAAACCAGATGTTTGGAAACAAAACTGTGCCTCCTTGTAGCCAAAGACACTAAGAACAACTTCTCAAACTGAAACCACAATTTTGAGAAGAAAATCACCAAACCGAGTCTACTTTAGAAAAACAGCCACAATTTTCTTGAAAAAATTGCCCAAAACTTCTGCAAATGAGCACTAGGACTAAAAAGTAGACTGCAAGAAACTATGATTTTTGTGGAGAAAATCGAAAAACCCTCCAATGAAATTTTTTGCGTAAAAAATAAAAAGCCCTAAGAATAGCAACACCAATTATGATTTTTTTGGAAAACAAAAACCTAGAAATGATTTTTGAGGAGAAATTTAAAAAAACTAGACAATTTTTGAGGAAAATTTGAAAAAACTAGACAACTTTTGGGGAAGAAATTTGTAATGTCCCCGTTTTCAGACTTTTGGGATTAGCTTGGTTTGGCGACCCTCACAGGCTAATCAAGCAATCAGAGGGGGTTAGATGGCGGAGCCAGTGTTGGGATTCCATTCTAGAGGTTCAGATTACCAGGTTTGCTCTTCGTTCAGGTCATTTTGGTCAACTTACTATTTTTAGTAAGTGGTATTTTGGGTATGGCCAGGATTAGCAGGGTGTTTGCACGGAGTGTCAAATGTCTCAAGATCGAGTTTCAGGGAATCTCCAGTTTGAGAGACTTACTATTTATAGTAAGTCTACTTTTAGCAGTTGGCTATTTTTGGCAGTGGGTTATTTCCGGCAGGGCAGTTGGCGTTTGAGGCTTTGGTGTTGGAAATGAGTTTGTTACAGTCAGCGGGATTTAGTGGCTTTGGTTTCTAAAGTTATCGTTATTAAATTAAATTATTTTAATTTAATAACTTAATTACTTTATAACTTTAATGTTATAAAGTGAAGTTATCATTAAAAAGCCTTTTATATGAAAAAAGTGAAATTGTGCTTTTTCCGAAAAAGCTATAAATACAATTCGAAAAAGCACTTTCATTATCTATTGTTGAATTATGATTTTATTGAAGTTGTGAGAGAGACTACCCGGCTAGGGTTTCAAGGACTGATTCCTCTTCTGGCAATTTGAGCCATTGCAGATTGATGGTGAATTTTGCAACTGTATCTGAGATAATAATTCAGTGTTGAGGTATACTGGATTTCTGAGAAGTATTAATCTACAGGCAAATCAATTAATTCTCCTGGGGTTTGATTTGTCTTCCTGCTGAAGTTCTGAATTTGTTTGGGAAATTACGGTTGTGAGCAATCGGCTGGAGAAGTTCGTAATTGTTCAAGTCACATTGATTCTATATAGGCTGCATTTCAAATAGAGAAAAAGGTGGGTGTTATACAACATTGAATATTCATCCACAGGCTGCATTAATCATCACATTGGTTGCGTGAGACCTTATGAAGCTGTGAGGATTCATCTCCATGCTCTCATGTTCCTTCTATGGGCAGTTTATTGCAGCAAAAGGGCTTGCGTGAGACTCTGGGACAGTCACGTGACTATCCAGGCTGCCACGTGACCATTCAAGGGTGGCTGTTGTTTTAATTTGGAGCTGTGTCAAGGCATCAAGGAAGATTTTTTATTACAAGGAAATTCAGCATCGCAGGTGCCAATAACTTTCAAGTTAATTCATTGTTTAGATATCTGATTTCTTTTCAGAAATTTGATAGTTGGCACAATTATAATTATTTTATGATTAGTGAAGAATGCAAAAAGGTTTATTTTTATTTTCAGAATTTTAAAATAGTTGTGAGAAATTAATTTTGGTAAAGTTTAGCCGATTGGGATTAAGAGCCAGCATGGGTTCTTCACAAAAATCAATCAAAATCCACAAACGATATTTAGGGAGAAAATTTATAAAAAAAACAAAAAATTGAAACATGAGTCATTATTTTTTGTGGAAAATATTAAAAAATCCTCTTCTAGAGAAAGATCCCATTTTTTTGGAGAAAATCAGGCAAAACCCAAATATAATTTTTGAGGAAAAAATTATAAAAACCCACACAACAGCAACATCGACCATGCTTTTTTGTGGAAATATTTAAAAAACCCTCCAGCAGAGAAAGAACCCACAATTTTTGTTGGAAACAATAGGGAAAAAAACGAAAACCCACAAATGTGAAAATCTAGATGCAACCCACCATGATTTTTTTATGGAAAAAAATTAGAAAACCCTCCATGTCCTTATGCTCGAAATACAAAACTTTATTCTTGAGGAAAATCAATAAAACCCATAAAAAAAAACTAGCTTGGCCTTCATAAAACCACGATTTGCAAACCGTTCAACTTTGTTTGCAAGAAAAAGCTGACACAACCACAATTTTGAGGAAAAATCGAAAAAAACTTCCCTGATTTTTATGGAAAAAATTATACAAAATCCTTCCGTGATTTTTTGTGGAGAAAATCAGAAAACCCAGAAGACCATGATTTTTAGGACAAAATCATTCAAAACCTTTACATTGCAGAAAATGGGTTGCAACTATGGCAAACAAAACAACCCATCACAAAAACCTTCAAAAAACACTAAGACTTCACAAGGTGAAATACCCCATAAAACAGCCAAACTTCATCACGAGATAAAACAAGAAAACACTTTGCGTGGAAAACAACCCATCATGGCACACATGATCTGTCACACCTTAGATCAAGAAAACTATGAGATTTTCAACAGAGATGAGAAACCCTCGCATAAAAAATAGCAAATGCATGTACATGAAACAAACATGCAAGTACATGCAACCCACATAATCTCGGGCCTCCTGTGAGGGACTTAGACCCAGACCCACTCTAATACCATGCAATGGTAATTGTATATTCAATAAAGAAAATGGAGTTTAGAATATATAGGGAATTATATTATGATGTTTCTAAAAGAAACAAGCGTAAACAAAAGTCGGAACTAGAAACTACCTAAACTAACTAAGATGACCATTAAAGGAACATTATATTATCTTAATAGCCCTTTGGCTTTTAGTTAATCACTATTTGTTCTTTGTTTATTTATTGCGGGTGTTAAGAGTAAGAGCACCACATTATAAGATGGTCGGATGTTTTAAGGAAATCACCATTTTGAGAGGATTGGTTGCTGTGGGTGGGGCTGTCCTATTAATATGGTCTGCCTTCTGCTACCTATTAATATGAACAGCAGAAATTGATGGATACAATATTTTATATTTGGGATATCTTAGGCAGGGGCATTACAGTCTGCCTTCCCAAGATTACTTGTCCTCAAGCAATAGGAGGTTAAGATGCCCAAGAAACTATGCATCTTCCAAGAGGCTTTTTTCTAGTGCACTCAATTTCTCTTCATCCACTAGACTAAAGTTACCAATATCCCAAATGAATCTTGCAAGTACAATAAATATTTTTAATGATGTAGTGTATTTCATTATCTATCTATTTGTTGCTAAATCTTGTTCAAATATTTTGTCTTTCTTGTCTTCATATAGTTTTTCTTGACAATTTGCTTTGTTTTGCAAAACTTATTGAATTGTATCTAAGTCTACTGATTGTTCTCTCCTTGCATTCTTGAGAGTTGTTATTTATGAAGTCTACTTCATAATTCAAACTATGCTGTGATACTTTGATATTATCACAAGTTGCAAAACTTGAACCAAAATATGTTCTTATCTTTAATTTAAAGAGTGAATTATCCTAACAACTCTCAACAAAACAACTAAGAGTTTGAAATTTTGCAAGTCCATGTTTTAAGATTGATTCTCATCCTCAGAGAGAAGAAACAAAATGACATCTTGCAATAGTATAGTTTGAATCCAAGTAAAGGAAGCATCAATCTGAAGATCAATTTCCTTTTTGGCACCAACTGCATCTGCAAAGAACTGATTTTGTTGGCCCAACCTTCACACAATTCCATGGATATCTCTTTGAGTCAAAGCAGGAAAGTGAGCTTTCCACATAAAAAGATGAGGATTAGAGGCATGACACACATCTATGACCATAATGCAACGCAATTCTCTGAAACAGTGTTATATTCTTTTGGTGCTCTTTTGAGGTTCTCACATTCTGTACAACTAATCCAATTAGAGAGTTTCCAAAAATATCACCAAATTCTTCTCTCATTTTATTGGACAATTCAAGATTCATGGGTTGGTTACCTTATCACCAAATCATTGCTTGTTCTAGTTATCTTATTTGTTGTATTCTCAAACAATACTTTCCATTACCTAGTGTGCAAATCCTCACCTCCATCAAATTCAGATTTTATACTAACTCTAATGGAGATTTGTCTATTGGGCAGTCAATATTGGTATAGATATTGAATTGTATGATAAAACTTGATTCGCTTTCCCTAATTTCTCTTGGTGTCTTCATGCATTCAATTTCAGCCTCCAGACAGTTGTTGATTATGATTAGATTAGTTTGAAGTATAGCTTCCGTTTAAGTTTTAGTTATCCCATATATTTGGCATTTGATTTATATTATCCCAAACAAGCAAACAACCTCGTAGGAGAATTTCAGATCAGCTATTAATTGACACTTCAGTATAAAAATCAATGTGATGTTTCCTGCTAATACTTGTCTTCCTCCCCACCTGTCCAAAATGTAAAATATAGGAACATTATAGTTATGCAATATAGATGGGACTAGCTGCCTTGTATTAGCAGTGAAGATAAAGTTTATAAATGATAATAGAAAGACCTCCACTCTGCAATAGACTTCCTTCATAGATAGGTGGTAGGAATACTCTTCTGTATGAGCTTCCATGCATTATTGTGAGTTTTGTGGGGTGATACTACAAAGGTTCCATCAAATGAATACCATAATAAGATGGCTAATTTTGTATCAACGCCATTGCTTATAGCAACTATGGAATTTTCATAAGTTACTTCTTGCTTACAAAAATCCATTCCCATGTGCCATCCTCTCTCAAGTTGTATCTTATTAAACAACATACTCTTCTTAACCCAATTATTATAAAAATTTGGCTCATTCAAATGTATGGTGTTTAATTTTGTCCTTGAAAAAGAATAAGAAATATTGGCTTGATCTTGTTAAATGAGATCATACAATGTCATGATCTTTTGCCCTCTCATTTCATTTCTACCAAAGATCATGGGCAACAAATTCAAACTCTTGATTGTCATTGTTGAAATCCAAAATGAATGAAAAATTTGCATCCTCCCTCATGATGAATAATGGGAATGTTGTGAACATCAAGATCTCACTCCTTTGTGCAAAGTGAATTTTGTATTTGAGTAAAAGGATCTAGATGTCCTTTACTACAGGTCATATCTTTCACTTTTTCCCCAGCTTAGAGTACTTTCCATGATGACAAAAATGTTGAAAGGATATAAAAAAGGTAAATCCACATTATTATCATATTTTTCATGCTTTGCATTGTACTTGTAGGAATGACTGGAATACTTTTCTTCTTCAAGCATCATATACCTCAAGTAAACTATCTCCATTTGTTCTTCAATTATGATGAAGTGACAACTTGGTGAATGCATTTGTAACATCCCCATTTTCACACCTTCCTAAGCATTAGTTATTTTCAAAGGTTAGCCTATTATCAATGGTCTCCATAGGCTAATGTGGTGATATTATTCAGCTGAACTCTTGGGTGCCTATTTTAGTAATCTCCATCTCAGTGCATCAGTTTACTTGTGGTTTGCACAGAGGTCTTTCAGGCTCCACTAATATACACTTACTATTTTTAGTAAGTCACTTGGACGTTTGGGTCCATACTATTTATGGTAAGTCATCTGGATGGTAAGAGGGCAGCACGGTTATATCCAAAAAGTTGGCAGAATCAGTTGTTGGTTTGATATTTGACATTTGATGGAGTTTAATGATTTAATTTAATTAAAGTCTAATCTAGCATTGACTCTAATATAATTAATTAAATTAAATATCTTTATGATTAAAGGGGATATGAGGGGTCAAGTGTGCATTTAATATATGAATGCCACAAAGTATTCAATTATATGCCAAATGGGGTGCCAACTTATGGAGTTATAAGGATATTAAAGTGACTTTATATTAATAAAGAAATTATGTGAAGGGGTCACTTTATTCTTCGTTCTCATATGCAAGTTAAATATTAGATTATAAAAGTACGAATTTTAAATAGGGTTTCCGGAAACTTCATGAGAGGATTATAAAAGGGGATTTGAAAAAGTCATTTGATATACTCGGTTTGTTTAATTTCTCTTTAAGTAGCTTGAGAGCTTTGACTTTCATTTACAAGAAACCTAAGGTTGAAAACCCTTGGAGTTTCTCGGCTGTGGGGACGAAAACCCATTTAGCCTATTAGGTGGATTCATTCCAAAATTCACATTGAGCTTATTGCAGGTATTTGACATTGAGAAGGAGCTAGAAATATCATTTATTTGCAGGTCTAGAGTGGCTAGGGTTTGAGGAATAATTGAAGTTTGGGGATCAGATTTCATTAGGTTTATATCAGATTCCAGTGGCAAGGGTTTTCTGGCCCTTTTGGCATCATCTTAGTTTTATAACAGCATAGGGATTCATTGCTTCCACGTATGCCCTATGCGGCTACATTGGTGGAGATCATTTATAGGTCTTAAGGGTTCATAGAGGCTGCCATCACTTATAATTTGGATCAGAATTTCTTCAGATTTCATCAGCAGAGTTGCAGGCCATTCGATTCCACATAAAGTTGCATTGGATGTCATTTAGAATACATTCAGGCAAGGAAGCAAATTGGGTATGTGAGGAACTGATTCAGACTTTATAATTGTCAATGTAATCCATTTTCCATATGATGTTACAGTCTGATATCGTTGTATCAGACCTGATAATAAGTGTTTTAATTCTGAATTATGCCTACTGCAATATCATTTCTTTGAGTTTGTCTTGTCAAAGTTTAGAGCAATCGTTGTTTATCATATTCTTTGCATTTCTATTTGATTTGGCAATAGACATAGACCCCCAAAAGATAAACAATTATCAGAAAATCAGATAATGATAAGTTGTGTGCCAAGTGTTTGACGAAATGTCAAACATCCAAACTTGAAGAAAACAGATCAGAATTAGTGGGGGTTCTTACAGCATCCATTGCCCTATAGTGCCCATGTTGGCCTCTCCTAGATTTGTCACAAGAAGACACAAAGTCTCCATCTCGTGACTACAAACTAACCCACCAATGAACTCATTGATCTTGGAACAATGGAGTTTAAAAGTTTCCTGCTCAACCTCCATGTAGTCGGTGTGTATCATCATGGAGTGTTCTCAATAATATTGCAGTTCCTTCTCATGGGGGTTAATTTGAGACGAATCATTCTTCACAATAGCATCACATGGCCCAATAGTTTTGATACATCTCAGATCATTATTACATGGTTCTATTACTTCCATACTAGAGAATTGGGTGAATCTGGGGCATTATCTACAATTATGGATACATCTTCAACACATACTATCAAGGCTCAGCTCTTTTTCTTCCTTAGGTTTAGCAACTTCTTGTGGTTCTAATTCTAACTTCTCTTTTACTATCATTAAGGATTCTTTAGGATCTTGCAGAGTCTTTTCTGACATTGCATTTAGCACTAAGGTTGGCGGAGTCTTTTCTTGTTTGTCGAGTCTACCTTTGCGGCTTTGTTCAAGTCCCTCCCTTAGTGTTTAGTGTCTAGGTTCAAGTTCAGAAACATTTGTCAGGCCCCAACATCTTATCCGAAATAGTTCAAGTCTTGGTTCTTCAAAGTGTGATTAACGTCTGACGGCTTAAGTTTTGTTATGTCCCCGTTGTCAGCCCCCAACAACACAAATGGCATTCATTTTCTTTTGTATGGTTTATTCCAACTTTTCTCCAAGTATGTAAAGCTCACTTCCAAATTGCACATTGACGTCCAATGTTGGTTCGAGAACTTCCATTGGAGCTTGACGCTCAAGACCGGACAATTATTGCAATTACGGAGATGGAGTTTAAAGGTTAAAAAGAAGATTGATTGAGTTCCAAGAGTGCATTCGAAGCCCGACAAAGACTTCAAAACTGCACATACAAAGCTTCGGGTCAGATAGTTAGTTCGGTGAGCCGCTGCATTTACCAACACTTCATAAAAAGGGATTTCTTTTGTTGGGAGAGATGAAGTCACAATCCAAAAGGTGGTTCCAAAAGCCAAGTCGGAACCCGACATTAGAAAGAGAACATGGATTGAAGGTAGAACAAGACCAAAAGCTAAAGGAAGGTTGAGTTCTAAAGGTGCTAGTAGAAACCGACAAAAGTTGAGACTTTCTATTAAGTACTTCAGGTCCAACAAACAGTTCAAGGACTTTGTTCCCTTTCCGACGTGTTCTAAAAGAGGATTTTCCAAGTCTCATTTGAAAACCCGTTCCAAAATATGATGTGGAGCTTGACAGATTGAATAGAAGCCTTTTTTTGAATCTTTTGAAAAGTCTTGGCTAACGTCAAAAAGCTAAGTGTGCAAGTACAAGCATTAGATGTTCAAATGATTGGCTTTATTAGTTCCTCCTTTTATGTCACAAAATTCATTTCTTGCAATTCATTGTGACGAAGAAGGGCAAAGGGGTGGAGCTAGGACACAAAATTCTCATTGCGAAGGGCATCAAAACTAGTTGTAAAGACCTTCAGGTCTGTATAATTTGAATTTCTATTTTCTTAAACTATTAAATTCAACAATAGAATACCTACACAATATAGATTCAATAAGAGAAAAAGAGTTCCAAATTTCTTATAAATCATTCAAATATTTAGTCGTGCTTACACAGTTTTTACTTGAGGCTGCAAGTTCTGCAATTATGACTTGTTTGTAGAAAACTGGTACAAAATCTTTAAACAACAGCCATTTGCTTACAGTATATAGGAACCTTTACCAGCAGATTTAAGGCTACAGATATTGCAGACCTAAAAGTAGAGTTTGCAAAACACAAAGTAGAGCAGAGGTGATTCGTGGGGGTTTTGTCCCTTCGCCAGTTGTGCATAACAACAAACAAAGTCTTCAACATAACCAAAAACATAGCACAGTCTTCTATATATACCTACTTGGGGTGGTTCATTAACTTGTCGTGCAAGGCAAGTAAACAATGTGATTTGGCCACTTTCTAGAAGTCGGTAGTAGGGTTCATTAACTTGTCATGCAAGACAAGTAAACAATATGATTTGGTCCCTTTCTAGAAGTTAGTAGAAGATACAAAACATAAATAAAACAAAACAAAACTCTGACTTTCTGCAAGAAGACAAAATTGCACAGTTGGCAGCAATTTGATTTTTCTCTGATCTTTCTCTAATCTTTTTGCAAGAAGACAAAACTTGCACAATTCAGAGTCACCACTACCATCCAAACCAAGTGGCCTCAAATTCACAAGTTCTTCACAGTCCTCCCATCCCCTAATTGCTTGACGTCAAGCAATTTTAGGTCGGGGTTTTGAAACTTTTTCTCTGATACGACTATAAAGACCTTTTGTTTAATTACATTATCTCTTTCTTCCATTTCTATAATCATCCTTAACATCCTATAGGTTGGCAGGAACTTTTTCTTTGATATCACTGTAAAGACCTTCAAGTTTGTATGATTTGAATCTTTTATTTTCTTAAACTATTAAATTCAACAATAGACTGCCTACACAATATAGATACAAGAAGAGAAAATGAATTCCAAGTTTCTTATAGACCATTCAAATATTTAGTTGTGCTTACACAATTTTTACTTGAGGCTGCGAGTTTTGGAATTATGAGTTAAAGTTTTTGTTTGCGGCTGCAAGTTCTGGAATTATGACTTATTTGTAGAAAACTGGTACAAAATCTTTAAACAACAGCCATTTTCTTACAGTATATAGGAACCGTTAACAACAAATTTCAGACTACAATATTTTAGACCCAAAAATAGAGTTTGCACAATACAAAGCAGAGTAGAGGTGATTCGTGGGGTTTCATCCTTTCACCAATCATGCATAACAACAAACGAAGTCTTCAGTATAACCAAAAACATAGCACAGTCTTCTATATATACCTACTTGGGGTGGTTCATTAACTTGTCGTGCAAGGCAAAAATAAGTACTCTACTACAAAACCTCTGGAGCTGATACACACTAACCTATGCAGACCTACCAAACCAAGAGGACTAAATGGTGAAGGGTACATGTGAGGGTCATTGACTCTAAAGACCCCTTTATGAGATATAGTATGGAAGACTTGTTACTATCAAATATTTTAGAATCTTTAGAAGCAAATGTTAAATCAGGAGAGATGAAGATCTTGGAAAATTTGACTCAAGATCTTATGAGAGGATTTTCCTTGGATATTCAACAAGAAGCAAAGCATACAGGTGTTACGACAAGAGACTCAAAAGGATTGTGTAAAGAAAAAATGTCAAAGCGAATGAAGAATGGAATCAAGTTTCTCTAGAACCTGAGATTTATGAAATAGAAGATGCCCCCTACAGTACAGAATAGAAAGATGAAGACAAGGAAGAAACATATGCAAAATTAAAGGAATCAGAAAAAGCACAAAGACACCAACAAAGTATGTTCAAAACAATCATTCAAAAGAACAGATCATTGGAGATAAGAATGAAGGAGTTCAAACCTAGAGAAGACTTGCCAGGGCAAGTGAACAAGAAAGTATTTGTCTTTTATCTAAGGTGGAACCTAAGACCTTTGCGGAAGCTAGAAAAGATGATGGATGGCTGAAAGCAATGGAAGAACTCAATTAGATTAAAAAGAATCAGACATGGGAATTAGTACCTAGATCGGTAGAAAAAAAAGTTACAGGGACAAAATGGGTGTTTTAGAATAAGCTATAAATAAGGAAGTAACAAGAAACAAAACTAGATTGGTTTGTAAAGGCTACTCACAAGTTGAAGGTATAGATTTTGAGGAGACTATTGCTTCGATGGCTAGGGTGGAAGCTATTAGGATGTTTCTTGCATTTATTGCTTACAAGAACTTTAAGGTGTATCAAATGGATGTCAAGTCAACCTTTTTAGATAGAGATCTTGAAAAAGAAACCTACATTGAGAAACCTGATGATTTTTAGTTAGCCAAAGATCCAAACATGGTTTCCAGTCTTAAAAAAGGTACTATATGGTCTCAACCAAGCTCCCAAAGCTTGGTATGCAAGACTAGAAAAGTGTTTACTACAACAAGACTTCAAGAAAGGTATGGTAGATAGTAATATTTATTTTAAGGTTGAAGGAGACAAACTCTTAATAGTTGTGGTGTATGTTGATGATATCATTTTTGGTGGAGATGATGATACATGTAAGAGGTTTTTAGAAGAGATGCAGAAAGCGTTTGAGATGTCAATGATTGGTGAGTTGTCATTCTCTCTTGGTCTTCAAATAACTCAGTCAGATGGTGGTATTTTCATTTCAGACTGTGTATATCAAAGAGAGGTTGAAGAAATTTGGTATGGAAAACTCTAAACCAGCAATTACCCCTATGGTTACTAGTTGTCATTTGAGCAAGGATGGAAATCTCCAAAAGTGGATCAAACACTTTACAGACTTGTGATTGGAGGACAGTTATATTTAACTACTTCAAGACCTAACAATATGCATGTAGTATGTTTGGTTGCAAGATATCAAGCTAATCCTAGGCAATCTCATGACAGGGCAGTAAAAAGAATATTCAGATATTTGAAAGGAACCCTGGATTTTGACCTATGGTATAAGAAAGATGATGATTTGTCTCTGAAGGCTTACACTGATCTTGATCGGGCTGACTTCGTGGATGAAAAAAGTACCAATGGTGGAGCATTTTTCTTAGGAGACAGATTGGTCTCTTGACTAAGAAAAAAAACAAGATTTAGAATCCTTAACTACAACAGAGGCTAAGTACATTGCGGTAGCATCTTGTTGCACTCAGGTGATATGGATGAAGCAAACTCTAAAAGATATCATAATGATGTATGATGAGCCTATTCCTATTATGTGTGATAATACAAATACAATTTGTTGATGTGAGTTTTGTGACCACTCCAACATGCAGAATAAAATACTAAGTATCCTATCCTCTCTTGAACAAGGAAACGTCAAATGCTAAACAATGTAAAATGTGTGATCAAATGAAGCAATCCCAAGATTTACAATGTGAACTAGAGACTTTGTGTTGGATATAACTCAGTGAATATGATGTAATCTTATTGGTAATCACAAAGGGACTTAAGTTATTCTTCCCAGACTGATAAATTATTTTCCCTTCAAAGCATGAATGATCTTGCACAAATCAACTAGAACTTGAACTAAACTAGCTTTGAACTTCAAATAAAGACAAAAAAGATAAGGGTTTTAAGAAATCTAAGCTAGCACCTAAGGACAATGATATCAACGGATGATGCTTAGATGAGTGAATTACTTAACCAAGCTTTGCTTCGCCAAATGAAACAACTACACAAAGATGATGCAATCTCCAAAGATAATGAAGGATTTTCATATTCTTATCATTCATCCAAATACCCAATACTGGTACAATCCAAATGAACATCCACAATCAAACTTAATGCTTAAATTGAGTTTAGACTAACCATGCACTGCGGTTTGCAATCAACAAACAACAGAGCTTGATCATCACCATTCCTTGCAAAGAAAGAGAAAATTACTTATGCTAAGTTTATGAAATAACAAAGGCAAGAAAATTTTGAGGGACTTAAGATATTTTCATGATTAACACCTTCTTCAAAGTACAAGATTTCATTTTAAGTTGAGTTTGCATTTGGATAAGGAAATTTCATCCTTCACAATCTTATTGTTAACTCATTGATTTTACCTTCTCTAATTCAAATCAAACTTGAACAATTTCTGATTTTTCTTGAATTCTTATTTTTTGAGTTTCACATGTTATTACCTCAAATTTGCACCCTTATCTCTGAAATTTTCGCACTTTCTAAGGCAGATTTTTCAGACCTTATTGTCTGATTTTCGAACTATAGGGTTCTGATTTTGTATTTCTTCTTGCAGAATTCTGTGTTTATGTCTGGGTTTGTCTCCAAATTCACCTCCTAATAATCAGACCTGAATGTCTAGCCTGGAAAATGCTTTCTTGTCCTTCAAAATCACTTCCTAAAGGATCAGATTCGAAAGTCTGCTTATGGCTCTGCTCTGAAATAATCGGATTGTGTTTTGAGTGATGTTAAAATGACCTCCTTCGATCTAAAGGGCCAACCTTGTTGATTTCATTTTGATTTTGCATTAAAATCATCTTTCAAAAGGTGCCTATGTTTATAAAGGTTACCTTCCTGCTTTGTCTTCAAAATGCAATCAGACTTTTCCTTCTATCCGACCTCCTTCATGATCAAACTGATTGAATTCACACACAACTTGCCTTGTTTCCACCTCTTGGTTGGAAATTCTCCGTTTAGGTGGAAATGGTCTTTGAAATGCTGGGCAGATATGAGAATTTTAGGTGGAAATACCTCATAGAGGCTGGGCTGATTTCCAAACTTAAAGTGGAAATGAAGTCAAAGGTTGAGCACATTTTACATTTTTAGCTGAAAATGCATGTTGCAAGGGCGGATTTTAGAAGTTCTGGTGGAAATTAGCTTTGTAACTTCAAAATCTTGACTTGAGATTCCTCATTTCCTTCTTCACAACATTTCATTTCTTGACTAATGACTTAGAATTTCCCTTTATCTTTACTTAGCTATTCAACTCTTGAAATCCACTTTAGCATTCTTCAAATTTCACACTCGAGACCTCTTGTATATTCCTCCCAACCTAACAAGACTTAAACGTCACTTCGCAATCTCGACGACGTTTCACACAATTTTGACAACTTTTACACTTAGCAACCCCAATCTTTCAACTTCACACTTCACTTCATGAATTGATCGCAATTCCTCCCATACTTGACAAGACTTCTCAATTGCTTAGGAGACTAAGAGACACAAATTTTTGCCAAGATAGACCAAAACTAACACCACCTACAACACTTTAAACCACTAAGCGAAAAAAATGGGGTGGGCCCCATTTGCAATGGGGTGTGTGTTTACAACACAACACAATTAACATTTCAAAGAATCCAGTAATCCATTCAAGGACCAAACACATTTCTATCATGTATCAATTCCTAAGAGAGAAGGTTGCAGAGAAAGAGGTCAGACTGGAGTATGTGCCCACAAAGGATAAGATTGTAGACATTTTCAACAAGGCACTATCAAAGAAAACTTTTGAGTATCTCAGGCAGAAATTAGAGGTCATTGCCCCTCCTTATTAGATGCATAAGGCGGTGCATCTATCTAGGGGGGAAAAATTCAAGGATTATCTTTTGTCTCCTGGATTGATGTTGTGGCTACTCTCAGGAGAAGCAGGTAGTTTGTTGTTTGTTGTTTGCAGGAAAGTTGTGTAGAAGTTGGAGAGATAGTTGAGAAGATTGAGAATTGCACCCTTTGCCCTTTATGTCAGAGGGGGAGAAGAATTTTTTGTTGATAGATATACACTAGGGGGAGAAAGCTATTGTTAAAAGGAGAGATTTGTTAGCTGATTGTTTGTCAAAGGGGGAGTTTGCATTGTTGATGTTGATCATATTTATGGTGTTTCCATCAATGACAAAGGCAGAGATTGTTGTAAATATGTGTTGATGTTGTCATTGTTGTTAACCTGATGTGAGCAGATTGATGGAAATATGTGCTCAAATGTTCCTATGTTCTCTAGTGTTCCTCCTAAGTGAGCATTTGATGTTTCCAGAATGCTATAGTATTAGAAGATGGAATATACAGGAAAGAATATTTGAAGTCTATATGGGATAATGCTTTGCATTCCTCCGCACTTGGTGATGAGCGCTTGCAGTTATGGATATAATGTTTATGTTATGTGGATGTTGTGCTCTTATGGATTCGTGTCCTTAGCATTACAATTGATGTGGTTGGTAATTGAAGTTTGCTGACAATTTGGTTGTCCATCAAGATTGGTCTACAGAATTCTCCACATTGCTCCGCATTGATGTTTCTAGTATTATGGTTTGGAGGACATACTCGGAATACGTGTACAATTTCTTAGTTCAATTTCCATTTGATGTTTTGCTCTACAAGAATAGTTGCAATGTTTTGTTTCTTAGCAATGTGGTTTGTTGTAGTTCTTTGGCCGATTGTGTTGGTTTCCTTGTTTGGATCATAATCTTTTGGTTCAGACTTGTGTTGGAAGTTGAGTTAAGATGTTGTCTTGGGTCTTATCATGGCATGTAAAGATCTGCATTGAATTTTTTTTAGTTGAATTATGTTTTTCGGCCAATTGGTTATGTGCCACATAGTTTATTTACATGTCACAGTTGTTGCCAACTTTGGAGGAGATGTTCTTGTGTGCAAATCTTTTGGAGCTACTTAGAAAGATGTGTTATGATGTTTTTAGGTCCCTTTATCTCCTGGAGTGGACCGCAATCACTGTAATTGAGTTTGGTGGCCAACATGATAGGACTTATGTTTGTCCTCTGTTCTGGCCGACCTAATCGAGGTTTTTGATGAAGAAGTTGATATATATGGAAGATCATTTCAGCATGTTTAAGAGTGGAGGAGGGTGTGGAATAAGTTGTACAAATATGTGTTGAAGATAAGTGCGAAGATCAGTTTGGATGGTGCGCCTTCATGATCATATCAATCAGTATATCATTATTGAGATAGAAGATGTGTGTGTGGCATTTGTGATGAAATTGGTCGCTTGAGACAATGATTCAAGGATGGCTTCTTGCTTGGAGAGTTATTGGATGCAATATGCAAAAGGCTTGTTAATTTTGATTCGTAATATTCATGTATTTTGTTGGAAGACAGTGAGTCCTCCTTGGCAGTTTTGTATCTTGCCCTGAGGTGATGTCTCAGTTTGCAAGTCCATTTTATCTAGCCTAAGGTTGTGTGTATTAGCTTGTAAGTCCAAAGCAGTGAGCTTCCTTGGCAATGAACCTAAAACAATCATTGTAATAGTGTTTTAATATATTGCGAGTTAGATCTCACCATGGTTTTTCCCTTCTTGGGTTTTCCACATAAATCTAGTATTCTCATGTGTATGTTGTTCATTGTTTTATCTTTCTTTGCTGCTAATTTGCATAAAGTTACTTGATGTGGAATTGTGATTGAAAAATTTATAAGTTTATGATCAAGACTAAATCACTTCCCCTCTAAGTCTTGGGGTGTGTTCAACACTATGCTCATAATTGGTGACACTTCCATGATGAAATATACATGAACCTACAACCTCTTGTGATCAAAATATCAAATATCTTGATAATCATTTTGTGTGTTATATTTTTCATGATAGTGAATTTTGAAATATGGATTTATTTCATTAATTTTGAATTTTGCCAGTTACAGTGCATACCGCATAGTGCATTACTTCATAGTTTGACTTCGAGTTCGAACTTGAAAATCAATTACAAACTACAAAATACTCACAAAACAATTTTGTTAAACTTGCAATTTTTTGGATTGGACTCTACTATAACAAAAACATAAAATACACACAGCCAAACTTATTTTTGTGTTCACTTTTTCATTGTTTTCAATTGGCAAAGTTGTAGATTTACAAAATGACCTAAGGTAAGAAGGGTTTGGATTGCTAAGAGGAGGGTTTGTAAAGCATATTTGAAGATTAAATTGACTTTGAAGTGGATATGAAAAAGGCATTTATCCTCCTTTCATTTTGAAATGACTAATGCTAAGAACCAAGATGTTCTGATTAGATAAATCAGGAGAGGGCTCAAACCCTTACAAAAAGCCAAAAGGTGGAAAGGAAGGGGCCTCACAAGGAGTGAGACCACCCAACAAACTAATAAGAGCAAAGAACTAGCAACAAAAAGAGTGAAAAACAACACAACTTAGAACATAAAGCACCCAAGACCAAAGACTAAAGGGCAGGGGGCTTAACCTCCTTCCAAACCTCATTGAGCTTGTTCAGAAAATTCATAAAAATGCCCTTTTTTATTCCCTTAAGCAAGGGCGAGGGTCGTGGGGATCTCCATTTCCAAGCCAATCGCCATCTCCTTCCTTTTTCTTTTCACACGCTCAAGATCTTCTTGGAGAATCTAAAGAGAGCCAAAAGTCTTGGCCATCATTTCCTTATAATCCAAAACCTCCTTCAGATTTCTTTTGAAGTCGTCTTGGCTGTTTTTTATATTGGCAATGGCATAAAGAATTTATTTTTTTCCTCCTCAAAAGGCACCAATTCACGAAGCTCATGGATTTGCTCCTCAATATTCACCCAATTGTTGAGTCTATTGGATAAACTATTAGTCGCTTCCCAAGTTTTCTCATCGTGGACAGCTTGAGACCAATTATATGCTCACGCATCAACTTCAACCAAGGCCTTCAACTTGTTAATCTTCTTTTTAGCCATATTCAGTTGGGCCAATAACCATTTGATGATTTCATTTTGTTTATTACAAAGCACACACAAACTGTTAACTTTCTCCACCACCTCCGAGAAAGCCAGAAGATCCACCTTTTTGGGAGACATTGGGAGGAGAAGCAAGGTTAGGAGAAGACTGTCCAAGGTCCAAATTCTTGTGCTTTGAGGGGGAATTATCAAGGGTCCATTCCGACCCAATAGTCTAGGAGGACAAAGAACCATCAAACAACTCAAGGATCCTCTTGAGCCACTTTCTTGTCCTAAGACCAATTCTTCATTTTAGTCATTCTTTGGGGGTTAACCCTAGTAGCTGAAACAAAGGGGGGCATGCACAGACCAGCTGAGGAGGCCCCTTTGCAATCTTTTGAATTAGAAAGCTCAACAATAAGATTGGAATCTTGTAGGTAGAGGGGTTAGGGCCCGCACCAGGGGAGATGGCTAAATGGAAATTATACAATCTAAGGATTAGGGCCCTGATGAAGGGGTAGTCCGCCCTTAACCCTAGTGGAGGCCACTAACTAGGACAAAAAAGAAAAAATCCAAAAAAAAAAATTAAACTTAACCCCCTTGCGAAAGTGATTCAACATAGGAAACGAATGGGAATGGAAACGCTTAAACCTATCCTCCAATGTAATGCATTTCATGAGGACGAGCACCACCTCTTTCCATTCCCCTAGAAGCTCTTCTCTCTTAAACTCATATTGCAAATAGGAAATCTAATCTCCAGGAAGTCGGAACCTTTTAAAATCAGCTTTGTAGTGTCCCTTGGAATTTTTTGGGAGGATTGTGCCTTCTACAATTAGTCTTGTAACTACTAATATCATCTCCATCGAGACTATGAAAGAAACCCCACCTATTGAGATGAAACCCTTGTCTCAAGCTTTTGCAAGCTTCTGGGATAAGTTAGGGTTGAAGCCCTGCATTCCTTTTAACACATCACAAGTTAGTCATTTTTTAACACATCACATTGTCTGGTTTGGTTTGAATGAGATCCACCCCCATAGCACTCTGAATGGAGGAATACAAAAAGATGCTAAGAACAAATTAGCAAGCCAGACTAGAAACCGAAATATTTCTGCAATACAAACTATGGCAAAATATGGAAATCATACCCAAGAAAAGAGGCATTTCCAAAGCATAATTATTACAAGGAGTGATGACGGTCCTTTATTGAAATGGCAATGCTCAAATTTTTAGGTAACATGTGTGAGTTGATCTTTAAGGATGGCAGCACAAGCTTCCCCGAGGATATCATGCAAAGAGGTCCACATCTTAACAGAGGTGGTGAAATGACCAATGCTAGCCAATCTATCCACAAAGTTGTTCCCCTCCCTGAGGGTGTGTTGAATCTTGACATGTGCCATACTGGACAAGATATTACGGCTTTTAGAGTAAAAACCAAGTTGTTATGCTACTCAATTTTTTTCCTTGTTTTGGTCCTTTCCCAACCTTCCCAAGTGTGTTTCATTTTATTTAATCTTATAAATTTTTACCCTTCCATTTTTTTTTCTAAAACCTTATCTGACTTCTTCCTATTTCAAATCAGCAATGTCAGGTTCAGCATATGGTAGCAACAGGAAACTACCACTGTGCTTGGATACCTATATGTGATGTGTAGTTTTGTCCTAATCTGTCCAATGAGATCAAGACAAAATAGATATCCTACTTACCAAATTTGATAAAGAGAACAAAAGGAAGAGGGCAAGATAAGCAACGGAAGCAGTGATGAATTCCAATCCCAATCCATCTATTGATTATTTTATTGACCCGACATTTATCATCTTCTTTCTTCTACCACTAAGACTCATGAGAGTTCTAGCTGTCTTCCTTCACCAGATTTATTTATTCCTTGCAGTATTGTAAGTGCACAACATTCACTTTGAGGCACAACTAGGGCCCATCAGAGTTCTTGCAGATAAGAATTGGTATAAAAGGATCTTGGTTAATGATCAGAATAATGCTCCTTTAAGGTCATAATTGTTGCTGCATTTTAAGTCCCGAGTTTCAACAATAAAACTATGATGTTATTGATATTCTCCAGCATGTATACTATTTCAGGAGGAAACAACTTGTTTCATTTGCAGTGCAGTGCACCGTCAAAGAAGGGATTTATAGCTTCCTACAATGACCAATATAATTGGTGCCATCAAGGCTCTACGTAGCCTTAAAGAAGTCAAAGTCAGAATAAAGGAACATCTAAGGGTGTGCTTGATAGATATCAAAGCATCAGAGAAAATATTAAATATTTAAACTCTATTATATTTGAACAAGCTGCTTGATTACACCCAAATTGTACAGAATTAAGATGCAATTTTTTTCTGCTCAGGATTGCTTAATCATGTGTCCTGGACAAGAACATTTAATTCTTTCAAGCTTATAAAAGTATGGATTAACTTACGATGTAGCTTCCAGTTTTGAAACTAACTCACTGCCCTTTTTCTTATCAGATTTTCCACCTGTAATGTGAATCATAAAAAAATATAGGGTCACTACAACATTCAACAAAAACAGTTTATTTGACTATAGATTTTAAATTTTAGAGTATGAAAAGTGCTTACCTTCTACTGACTCTGGAATGTACTTTGCTAGTCGATATTTCTGAACATCATGTATTTTGTCAGATGAACAAAAATTTCTAAACATGCAAATATATACACAGATACATAAAGCCATTGTACATTATGAAAGACATCAAACAGTGAATTGCACAAACCTGTAAATGACTTTTCACGTGATAGATAGTAAGCCCTTGAACACCCATAACCTTAAGAACTCCCTTAGGTGTGGCCCCTACAAAAAGCAATACCTGAATATCAGGGTTTTAATTGCACATTGATAAATGCTCACTACAAAATAAATCTCCTTATTAAGTCCACAAAAAAGTGCAAGTTATTAGTGTGGCTTTTCAACCAGATATTCATTCCAAAGATTAATTATGTTAGAACAATCAAGCAGTCAGCGCTGACAAGAGAAAACAAATCATAAACATAAGCTTGTCAACTGAATAGATTGTTATATCTTGAAATGGCAGAATAGACAAAACAGCAAAATTTACAGTACAAAACAAGAGATACAAGTTTCCACAAGCTTGGTAAGATGTAGATGATTTACTGATCTTTACAATGTGGGATCAAAATCCTATTTATTATTCCTTATAGTGTTGGGAATAAAATGTTATATTCAAAAGTATACTTAAATTCAAAATAAGAAACCTAATCAATTGAAATAAAACTGTCCCACCTACAGAACTCAGAAGAGTGAGAAAGCATACAAACTCACGTCTTCATCTTCTCCCAACTTCCATTTACTTTCTATAAACAACGCAGTAAGACAAGTAAATATCAACAAGTTCTTAACATCATATTTACCAAACAAAACAAAATCTTAAGTCAATTAAATTGTTTTAATGAGCTTTTTGAACTTGAGGATTTTGAGATCCTGGAGACCAACTTGGGTAGTCAGGAGGTTGAATGACTTAAGAGAGGCTCTAAATTAGGAGCTTCATCATCAGGACCTGCAGCCCTCTAGCATAACTCTATTTGTAGTATGTACTACCAAGAGTCATTGGCTACGTTTGATTTTTTGGAACTTTGTACTTAGTTATTAGGTTGACTTTGTAAGTTTGTACGAACTATATTGTAATTTTAAATTTTGTCAAATGTAACCATCTAGTTATTTTCTATGCACTATAAAGTATGCTTTGTGCAATGCAATGTAATTAGCAATATAAATATAATTATATAAGCAACAAAATCTTATTTTCTACAATTCATGGGTTTATTCTTTATTTTATGTGCTCTATATATCTCTATACAATGGAAATGTCTTTAATTTTTTTTAAACAGTAGTTTGTCTTTTCTTCTATATTTTGCTACATTTTTTTTCAATCTGATTTTTTCCGGAATTTTTTTTAAAATATCATGTTTTTGGTTTGCCAACTCTTCCCCAAATGAATTTTTGCTGCTATGAGCATAAGAATGCTAGTGCTAGTGCTAATGGCACTATTTCTGGTACTAATTTACTATTACCTACGTCATCTAATAATATAATATGGATAGCAGTGATGAAAGTTTTGAAGAGACATATGATGACTTTTTATCAGTGATGGCCAATTGCTGACTCTTGACAATATTATTTTTTAACTTCAATTATATCATGACATTTGAGTTTGACTAATATTCAACTATTGATATAGGTTTTTTTTTAATTATATAATATAAGATACTATAAATGGTGTAATTTTGAATTTAATTACAACTGCAATATATGCATATATTTCTGATTTTTATTTGTTTTTGTATGGATAAGCCCAAAATAAACCCAACCCCGTAAAAAACTTTGAGAAAACCCATGAACTGAACCCTCAAACTCAAATCCAAACCCAAACCACTGCTAGGACTAGTAACTTGGGTTTTCTGTGAAGAATTGCAACAATAGGTTCCACACTTACAAATACCCTTGGTCAATGGATAACATAGTCCCCTAAGGATGGCATCACCATACAAATGGACATAATTACAGCTGCAACTTCAATGTATGGTGCGATCAGCACCCTAGTAATTCAACAAGTTTACAGTCAACTATTGGTGCAATCTATCTACTACGGTTTGCCGGTGAACTGTATCTCTAGTTGCACAACTCTCCTTGCTGCCTCCATGATATTGTGAACTTGCCAGTATTCTCTCTCTGAGGCCCTAGACACTGTTGTGACTCTTTCTACCCAAAATGAATAGTAATCAGTTGTGATCAAACAATCAATGTCCAGTAAACAGAAAGCAGAAATTCAGCAATAAATCCCTTCTAAACTGTGCCAAATGACGGTCAACCATATGCTATGTTCCTAGCTGGATTCTATGATCAGATTTAAGACATCTCCTCAATGGTGTAATCTGCCCCAAATATCCTACAATCAGCTCCTAATCACCCTTCATAGATAATAACTTCCTTGTATGGTAGTGCTCAAATCTAGATCCTATGTTGGTATTTGGCCCCTAAAAATCAGAAAATACTTGAAGTCTCTAGTGGCTAGGGTTTTAAAGTTCATATTGGATTTTGACAGTGAACTTCTTCCTTAAGATGGTGCCTCAGATCTATCCCAAGTAATTGATGAACCAACAAGATCACTCTCCCAAACCACTGGTAACTCAATATATAAATTTCCCAATATGCCTTGGTGATGAAATGATGATTTTACTTGCCAAAAAAATTATAGAGACACTGTAGCAATTGAATAATGTCTTTGAATCCTCCATAAATCAGCATGAATTGTGATTCCTGGATGGAATCATCCAAGATTGGAAGCAAGGGTTTCATGCCTGATTCCAAGTGTGGAATCTAAGGGGGTTTCTCTCCTCTCAAAACCCCAAACAAACCAAGGGCTTTCATCTTTGGATGCCCTAGATTGAACAAAACTGCTTAAATCTGAAAATTGGATGCAAAAGATAAATCCCTTGATAATCAAAATCGGGACAGGTGCCTCCTTGATATAACTTTTCGAATTGGGCCTTTGGCTCCTAAATTTCCCTCCAAGTATTTTAAAATATTTTTAATAATCTTATTTTATTTTATATTTATTATAAATATTTAGAATTTCATTTATTTAATGCTAGTGTTTAAGAAACACTTTTTATTTTAAATAAAAACATTATTAAGCTGCCCTTAAATTAGGGATCATCAAGCCCAACTTAAATAACATTAATTTATCTTAACCTGAAAAGGGGGCATGACAGATCTAGACACCAATGGACTAGAAGAGCAACCGGAAAGTGCATAATTGGAGTGTTCTGTTGCAGCCAAAAATGTCTTAACAGACTTGACTATAACTGAAACCATGATGTGTAGAACCTACCGTCATGAAAAGTTCATCCAAGGCCACAACCATCAAAAGAAACTTGTGCACAAGCAAGGGAAATGGAACATTTTGATGTCTCTCTTTTCAAATACCTATGGCACTTGGGATATCCATACAAAGGATGTTGTGAATTTGTGTATGCATACACCCCTTGTCAATCTTGTGATTCTTGGATAAATGATTATATAAATGTAGAATATAAATGTTCAGTAGGAGAGTGTATTGTTGTAACAAGTTGCAGACCAGAGCAAACCCTAAGAGCACCACTAATATGATGTTGGTGTTCTTGGAGACCTTGAGAAGGCAAATTGGATTGTAAAGTTGCAAGAGATGGTACAAAAAGAAAGCATAGCCTTACTCTTTTTAGAATTCTACCACACAATCTTTTTTCATCGTATCCCTTGTGTTATGAGCTCAGTTACCATTGTGTGTTTCCCTTCATGTTTACAAAAACCTACACTTAATTTCAGCATTTCAATAAGCACATTTCTAAGGCAACTTACTGTTTTCAAACAAGAACACTAAGAGGACAACGGACATACTCAATTTAGATGAATTCATATAGGCTAAGCCTCATGTTGGTGAATAAGCTATTGAATATTTATGCTAACTGTGGATCATCTATTAGAACAAATTTGGGAAAATTGAGGCTCAGATGAGCACAAAGTTTGGCGCAGAAGTTGGCCAAACAAGTGAAATAGAATTTATTAAGGCTACATACATGGAAGAAGGTTTAAGACTGATCCAGCAAAGGCAACTAATCTTCTTTATATGTGAGTGTAATCTTTGCTTATGTTTCCAATGGTGTTGGTTTTTCTCAACCATGCAGACAGTAACAACAATATTTAAAAATAGTTTTACAATTTTGTGCTCTCCTGATCTATAGGACCATTCACTCCATACAATCTCACCAAGAAGGCAAAGGGGAATGAGCTCCTTTGTCTCAGGATAGTTATTTTATTTCTTAAAAGGGGATTATTCATGTTTAGCTTCAGGATTGGTACCTCAACCATTCATATGCTTAGCCCACGGTCTGTCACAGCCAAGATTGTTGTGGCAATGCTATCTCAACAAAGTCGTTTAGTCTCCTCATTCAGAACCAGTGTTTAGTTGGAACCAATCCCCACTAACAAAAAGTGAAAACAAATGATTCTTCAGAGAATGATTCAGCCTGTATAACATATTTTCCAGACTTTGATATATAGACCGCATTGCAGCTCAAGTAAGCTTCTACCATGGATATTCCTCCTATTGCATCTATTATCTTTGAATTAATAATTAAGTGGGAAGGTCAGGTCAACTTTGGGGGAGGCTAGGTAGCATTGTTGATATTTTATTGTCATTGTGTTTAACCCACATATTTGAAGTGAGACCCATTCTATGTTAGATTACAAATTTAGAAATAGAAACATTGGGCATATAGTCAATGCATGAAAATCGTGTTAACAGTTGGAAGCATCGTACAAAACAGCCTGACTAGTCACTATACTATGCAAATCAACCTACACAGCAAGGTTCATCCTCGAGCGTTATTGAGTAGTTCCCAACATCTGATTTGGTTATGCTACATTCTACCTTTATTCTCCTATGATGGATTGATTCATTATACTTTAAAAAATTGTCATTCTAGCATAAATTAATAAATAGTAAATACACAGTAAGGTATGTGTCTTCCACTTTTTCAGTTCTTATTTATTAGACAAACAGTCGGTGTTTATTGTTTATCTATTACTGTTCTTGTTGGTTCCAATGACTTTGAATTTGACATGCAACAACAGTAGAATGACATTGCTTGTGGGTGTGGGTGTGATTCATTGTCAGACCAGTGTATTCTTTCTTCCCATCATTCAAAGCATTCAAATGCAAAAACAATTCTAATGAGTGTTGTTTGATAGACATTTTCACTATGCAGTAAACTGACATTTGATACTGCCAACATAAGTAGTTGAGACAGACTGTAAGGAATGTGCTGCATAGAGATTTTGTGATGACTGGAATTAATACACTAGGGATTATATGTTCAGCATCCTTTTGAATTGATAAATACAGATTGACACCCCTTTCAGCTGAGGTAACATAAACTTCAACTAGTCAACATGTTTAGAAGAAGGTCATCTGCATGTGAGGTTAGGGGATGACTTCAATGACTCCCATATTACTGCTTGAGTTAAAGATTTAGGCATCTAAGATAAATCTGTCCAAAACTACAGAAAATGAATTAAACTCTTAAAAAAGAAGTTTTGTTTCCACTATTTTTCTACTCAATATTGCAAGTTTGTCACAACTGACAATACAATTTTCATTCCAGGGAGTGCCAGGAGATTAAGGAAGAAGATCGTAGCATTAAATATATGGTGATTGCAAGAAAACAAATCAACCCATGTGCTTCTCAGTTATTATGATTCCTTTTATAAGCTGCACATTTCCTTATTAATCAATAGTTAAACCTTCATATTGACCACTTGCATGCCAATTTGAAAAACTCAAAACTCTTGCTTTTATTAAGATTAGTGTTCATGCATATACATACTTTATTTATATCATATGACCATATAACTAACACAAGATCAACAAGTAGCTTACTATCTGCACCACCAAGCTGAGCAATTGCCTCCACAAATCGGTCATGTAATTCAGGTGTCCAACGTAATCGTTGTTTTGCTGATGCACTACCTCCAGACGTAGCTGGACTACCAGTTGAACTAGAAGGAACCACTAGTGGGCCTGCATTCCGTTGCTCAGGTGCATGGAGCCTTTGAGGAACAAGGCTAGACATAAACTTCTTTGTTTGAAACATGATGTGAGAGATTTAGAGAGACCACCTGTAAACAAACATAATTAACCTGCATGTTTGACAAAAAAATCATATTATACAACCACAAAATAACATTATATGTTAAACAACTGAGATGTTTAATATATTGAACTTCAAACCTCCAATAGTTGAAAGTAGCCTAGGTTAAAGATTTGCACGTATCTTATAGATTCAAAATTGTTCTTGAGTAATTAAGTACACAGAGAACCAATGAAGGCTTAAAGGCAGACATGTGAATTCTAGTACGCTGCATGTCTAATTGTTATATAGAAAGCAAAATTTTGTCAAAACTTTTTATAAAAGGTATTTAGTTATACAAAAGAGTATGCACATAATTGCAGATTCATTTATTTTTCCACAAAACCTTCTGTTGGTCACAAATAACAAGGTCTGGAAAATTCAACAATTGAACTTTAGGAATTATTGTCCTGATATTTGACATTTAATATAGTATTTGAAAAGTTCACAAAGAAATAAAAGCATTATAAAGAATGTCTTGCTCTTTCTCTATATTACAACAGGCTTTATAATTTATTGTATTGCTCAGCCAAATGTATATCTATACATTTGGCACATAAAAGAAGAATGTCAAACAACATAAAATTTCTACATAATGCTAATTCAAAAAAGAAACGGCAACAAATGAGAATTCAGTGTAAAAGGTCACCAAAAGTAGAAGGATATGACAAAAATCGCCATATTTTTTAAATTTTCAAGTAAAACATGGCAAAATTGTAGGCCGTGGTTATCCTTCCATTTTCTCTCTCTTTATGATCCTTTTACCAAAATGCAAATGACTTGTTTACTATAAAGTATAAAGGATTAGAAAGCCCACACAAGCCAATCCAACCAAAACTCCATATCTAAGAATGCAACAACTCAATTCGAAAATTTGGAATTATAGAGATTGTCTCAATCCATTTGAAGGAGCACATGACAATGTTCCTTGATCAGAAATACCTGCTTGTCAATTTTCTTCCAGTCGCAAAGCCATTTCTACAACATGCAGAAGAACTGCTATGCTTATTGAATTATGTAGGAAAAAAATTTTCCAGCTCAAATGATTTTTCTAACTCAACGCCTCAAACTTTTAACAAATTAGGTGGTACTTATCACTGCAGTATAGCTGTGTATATATTTAAGTTAAGAGAAGAAACTATATTGCCATTTTAGTAATGGCCATAAACAACTCTGTCAAAGATACTGTCAAACATAGTTGAATATTTTCAGAAGCTGATACGTTTTGCTATTGTTAATCTATCTGAGATGATCTCTCAAGGTCCATGAATATCATGCAATCTAGTTCCCCAGATGTGTCTAGCTCATTTAATAGACATTAGTGTGTATATCGGCATCCAGTAAGAAATTTATTACTTCTCTCCTAGAGTGGTTCAATTTTCAAAAGCTAGATCTTGACAAAAAACATTATTATGGCCTTATAGCTGATTTCAGTAGCCCCTCATGATAAGAGTGTATTGATTTTTCATTGCTAAATTATTTTTTACAGACATGACCATCTAACTCATAAAATTAAGCTATGAACCATAGCTTTTCTTATAAAGAGATTCTGTAGAGGGGGATATGATGTAAGGGGTTTGAAACCCCCCTTCTCACCTGCCTCAATCAACACTCGAAACACACATACAAATCTAAAATATATAACAGAAAAATAGAAGGAAAAGGACAGCAAACTGATGCAGCAATCTTCAGAAATTCCTATTGAAACACAAAACGAAATTGCATTACAAAATGGTGAGCCTATTGGCTTCACTTTACAATATTTCCATCCGATTTGGTCTCTCACAGACCTGAAACAATGGAGTTTTTGACAGCAAGTAGTGTCTTCTCAAAAGCCTTCTTTCAAACTCTCATCCTAAAGCTACACCTGCAGCCAACAAGTTAATCTCTCCTCACCCAAAACCACCCCCCAAAACAAAACTTCCCCCTAAAAATTTATGCAACCCACACCCCAAAAATGCTACCCACAGCCTCTAGAAGGCAACCCGAAACAAAATCATTAAAAGCCCCCTCCCCTCTCCCATACGTAGCTGACCAAACCATTACATGTTTACTAAACTTATTATATTCCTCCAACATGGTCATTCAAATTCCTAACACACAAGGGAAGGGAAATTTGAATTTCAAATTTGATTTTCCTTGCAAAGTGGATGTCCTGCATCAGGATATTGCTTGCTTAAGCATCTAAAGACACAAACCCAATAAATTGAATAACTGGGATCCTCAGATTAAAATGTGGAACAGTTATTTTTTCAACACGACATTATGAGCTTATTTTTTCAACATGATATTATGAGCGGACAGAGGCAGGAAGCTTGTAGCGCCTGCTCAAATCTTTAGGGAGCATTTTCACAATAGTTTTTAGATAAATATACTAATGGTTAATTTAAGAGCAAAATCTGAAAACTTGAACTACAAAGGAGATTTCTAGTATTCATGTTTGATATAACCCACCTACTGCAAATTGCTCCTTGAATGATGTCCATTAAGAAAATGATCATAGCCCCCTCCACCAGGCCATCGTTCCATGCCTCCCCAAATTCTGGAAATTTTAATATTTGAAATTATCTAATCCTCTTAAGAAGTTTTGAGCTATAGAGATTTATTCCTATCAAAATAAGACCCACTTCACAGGGCCAATTGATCTACATCGGTGCTGGAAAGATTTTCCATAGTATTCTGTTGAACTTTAAGCCATACAAATACAACAACAGTTCAGGTATTTGATGTAAGGGGATGGAAACCCCCTAAATACCACCTGAAACACACTACAAAATAAACTCAAGAGAATCCGATTTACTACAGCAAGATGATTTCCACATCAAATTATGCAAGCAAAACTAGGGAAAATTCTTATTGAGCCCCCTACCCCCCCTTCCCCGCAAGGAAAAAAAGCTGAAATGCCCACTACCTATGCTGTGGTGATATTTGTAGAACCACTCACCCTGCTGTCCTCTAAATGCTAAAATTAGAGTTAACAAGACTACACTACAGCAAACATGTAACACACAAATTAGGGAGCATCTAGAAATTTAAAAAGAGATTCTCTGGATGCCCTGCATCAGTATTATGCAGGAATTAGATCCTCAGTAGGTGGGATATGTTACTTGCATTGGCTTGTAATTGAATTATATGTACTCAAAAATAACTTCCAGAGTTACCTAAAACCATATGTAACTGCTACTGAAACTATTTCAACTAAACAGTCTTTCAAAACAATCCTGAAAACTAATCCATGGTTAAGACAAAATCATTAACAGATTCATCTTGTGAAGCTCTGCCAAATCTGAATTTTGTTTCTTTAATAGCCATCACTGCAAAGAGGCCACTGTAGGTGTTTATCAAATTTTAAATGGTTTAAGTTAGTAAAAGATCAAGGCAAATACAAATTGGTTTAAAAGACCCCCTCCCCTGGAAGCCCACAAGAGGATGCTTTTCGTTTAGCATATATATCATTAAAATTTTGCATGCCTGAGTTTTGATCTTATGAGCAACTCTGGATACACCAGGCCTTGTCAATCAAACTACACTTGGAGTGCATCTTAGTCAAGATAGGAATAACCCTGACACAAGCCATGCACTATCGTGGCAGATTTCATTCCAAGCATACTTCAACATATACAAGGACATTGATACTGAATCTAATGTTGAAATTGTCAGTTTAATCCAAGTATAAGTTTAATTTCGAGTTAATATAACATAGTAGTCACCTGGAGGGAGCATTCCAAAGACATCTCCACAGGTGCTGTAGAGAAAACTCAGGAAGAATTTATAATTTCGAATTTATAATTTCTCACATCGAATAACATGTATGGCTCTGCTGCAAGAATTTGGAATTTTATTATTATTGAATCATGTAAAAAATGTTCCTGAAACTAATATTACAACAAATAAGCAACAATTCACTGCTATGCATCCTGTCCCTAAAAAATCTATGCAACCACTACAAATTTAACCCCCATAGCTAACCCAAGCAAATTGCCTCATTACTAAAAAGTAGCCATATCAACATATAAGGAAAAGATTCTAAATTTTTCTACTAGCACAAATTTTATATTTCGTTGCTGCCTGCGCCATATGAATAGGATCAGCAGTCCCATCAATGGGACCCTTCTCCAAAGCCCAAATTTTCAAATCAGTGACAGGTTTAAAAGAATTATGAATAGAAAAGTAAAATTTTATCAGACACCCCAAATCAGATAACATAAGATAATTGCTTATATTTCAAGCTACAATGCATGGGACCACTATGTATAATCCAGCCAGTCATCCTAAATGTATTCTCGAATGTCCAAGCTTCACATCCCCTCTCAAATAATATCTTAACCAAAATATTGAGGCATGCTAAATATGTTCTCAAAGATCCAGGGCTCAATTCATCTATCAAACAAAATCTTAACGCAACTTTTGAGGTTTTCTTGCAGTGTTGCATGTGTGCAACACCAAACTGCATAAACAGATTTTTCCTTTAATTACCAATGTTTCAAATCACACACAGGGGTTATAGACTTGTATTTGGTGAAACAAAACAAAATCTTTTAACATCCTTACATGCTGAACAACAGATGGAACCATTTCAGCTAGTTTAAGGCATCCTGAAAGTCTTCTCAAAGGTCAAGGATTTGATTCACGTGTCAAGCAATATCTTTACTCGAGTTTTGAGTCCTATGAAATGTGTTATCAAAGGTACATGGTTTAATTCCTCCCTCCCAAACAAAATATTAACTATAGTTTTGAGGTTTTCTTTGCAGTGTAGTCTGCTTATGAGATTTTCTGAAGAAACTGCATAGAAAAAAGATTATTAAATAATGATATTTCGAGTCATGCACTAGATCTTTTAACTCCATGATCTCACAAGTTCAATATTACCTAAGGCTTCAAATCACATAAAGGACTAACCATCAGCAAAATGAAGACCTATATTTTAACTACCTTACAGGTTGATATACCATGGCTCATTTTGTATAAAAAATTATGCAATCTGGCACTGATAATAAATGTGATGATTCACTTTATTTTTTATTCCATATACAAATTTTATCTTTCAGCTCTAGAGCCAGATTTAGGTGATGCTTGAACAACAAAATTTAAAAAATATAAATTCCCCCCTATTGCTGAGATTTAAGCTTGATAGCTTACAATTCAAACTGCAAATGGTTGGATCATTTTAGATGATCCAGGGCATTCTTAATTGTGCAACTTCATCACTTTCTCAGGGTAGTACTAAAGAACACTTTGCATCATACACAGTACTATTACTTTGTGAGGTCAATACTACAGAAAACTTTGAGTCACATATAGGACTAATATCAGTAAAATGAAGCCAAATCTTAAATAATACGTAAATATAACAGGGCAGATTTTTGCATTAAAAATTATCCAATCTGCTGCTAGAATTCAAGTTTACGCTTTATTAAACATTTTCATTCTATACATAAGATATATCTTTCATGGTTGCACCTGTGTCATAAAAATGGGAAGCCACTCCATAGAACCCCACCTTAGAACTTCAAATTTCAGTAGTGACAGGTTTAGGTAAGACTTGAATAATGAAGGTAAAATTTATCAGCTTCCTCTTGATGCGGAGGAATAAGCTTAATAGCTTACAATTCAAGCAAAAGAGGCCGGATCATTTCAGCAAGACTTCATTAAATGAGCTCTCGGAGCCTGGGGTTAAAATCCCTCGTCAAAAAATGTCACAGGTTTTCTTCGCATTATTGCGAGCTTGTTAGAGTCTTTTAGTGAAACTCCTCAAACATTTTTCTCTTTTAAATTATGGATGTTTCAAGTCACATACGCGACTGACATCAGAGACGAAGCCATATCTAACTACTTTACTTTATGAGATTAATAGAACAAGGACATCTGCTGGTTACAATCAACATGAGGTTTTACTTTGTCGGAAATGAAACAGAGCAATAACGGGAAAAAAATGCGTTGTAGACAAAATCTTAGCTCCCTTACATTATGAGGCCAATATAACAGGGCACATTTTATAAAAATATAAAAATATATACAATCTGTTGCCGACATCCTATATGAGGTTTTGTATTTAATTTTCCTGAAACAGAACAGAACTAAAACAGAGGAGGAAAAACTTAACTTAAAAAACACTAAGCTGCCTTACGTTACTAACCAAATATAATAGGGCACATTTTGTAATTTTTAAAACCATGTTTACATTCAAGAAGAGTATATTATTGGTCATTTTCATGACGCTTAGCAGAAGTAAACAAACCCAAAGAACCTTGAAGCATAGACGACATATAGACACGCATACCACAGTTAATTTGCAGTCAGTCTTTTCTGTCAAATGCTGCCGCCACAAGAGCGCAAAATATCCATCGCTCAACGCTTTTCCTTCAATCTTCAACTCTAAATTTCCGTCAAACAGAACAGAAAAACTACGAACATGTCTGCAACTCTGCCTTACCCAAAATATCAACTCTCTGCCACTCGGATCGGGACGAAAGCATTTCAATTCCCCGTCAAAGATGCAGCCGACGGGAATCTCATTAAATTCGAGTGTACTGAAACTTATTAAAAAAATAAAATAAAAGCATCTTCTTATCTATTTGCATTAATAGCTATCAAACTACTTCTGGCAGGTTGAGTGTTCGAACCCCTTCAACAAAAATTTGGTAGAAATATCTGCACTGTGATAATTTACAGTGAAATTTCCAGCTGAAGACAAAGCAAATGAAGAATTCTTTGCTTTGCCTTTCAGCTAATTCAGGGTTTCCATTGCCCATATACTGCTGTATTTCACATGAAAAATATAGACCGTAGTTATTATCGGATTTAATATTGTTTCGTTTATTTTTAATGTGTTTTTATTGCGTCATTAGTCGGCGGACCGGATCTCTGTCAACCTGTACTGGCTGTAGCCCGTGTTGCCATTGACATTTAACGAAATCGTTTTTTTATTAACACGACTCCGGGAGCATCCGGTGGTCTCCTCTACATTGCCCGGATTGGAGGATGGGGGACGGATCTCGCTTATACGCTTACAACGTTGGGGACTCCCTTAAACTCATGATTTTGTTAATGAATTTTTAATGATGTTTACAAGATCAGGTAGTCTACAGGATCTAAATTTGAGAACAGTACAATGATTATTAAAAAATCAATTTATCAATCTTTGTTGATCAAGTTTTTTATTTATGAATGTTGATTAAGTAATATGTTATTCTCATAATTTGTTCAGCTTGGAACAAAGTATTTAGAGATTCAATTTTTAGAATATTTGTGTATTTACTTCAAATGTCTTCAAAGAATGGTATAATCTATGATGTAATGTCATTTATTTTCTAACGACCTAAAATGTACAAAGAAGACAAACCTTGCCACCCCATTCGTCTTTGGGTGTTTTCTAGCTCTCTATTTCACACCTAAGATTGTGTGAGATAGTTCTTGTGTGGGCAATCAGCATTTTTACTATCTATTTTATATCCACCTCTATGTAGTGCTTTGATTGATGTTCACACTTGGGATTGAAATGCTTTATGGTATTCAAATTTTCTCCCAAGTTGTGTTTCACTTTGACTTTCTCTTCTTGTATTCAGAATTCACATTTGAGCATTCATGCAAATCAATTCCCCATCTAAGCAACTACTTGATATTTTGTTTCATCCATGTGGTCTTTCTTCTATTTAGTTTTTTCTTTGCCACAATTTTGGGCTAGCGGTGATCTTCCATTTATTTTTGTTCTCTTTAAATAACCTAAGAACTCAATCATTGCAGTGCCTCAATCATGAAGACTTTGACTTCTGCTAAGGTGATCTCGTAAGGGATTGTGGTTTTAATTTTGAAGTTGCATGTGATAATGTATCTTCGTAATTTTTCTATTTGTCTCCATTTTGATATTGACAATGAGAGAGGTCTCGGTTTTAACAAGGACCTTAACAAGAAGGTTGTCTCTTTGATCCTAACATACGAGTTGGGTCTAGTTTATAAAGGTAAGTAGGAAAAGTTTGTTGATAATGTTAACCATTGTATACATTTTAGTTTATTTTTTAAAATGCGAGGTGAAAAATTATATTGAAAAATGTATTATGTGAGGCATAAAAATATTGAGGAAATTAAAAGAGTTGCATAAAATGTAATTATAATTATAATATTATACAAGAGTTAAAGTAATAAATCTTGTAATAGGTGAAGAATTGTCGTCATCAAATTTGGGTTTCTAATCATTATTTGCAAGGTTTAGACTATCTGGAACTAGCTCCCAATGAGTCTTTTGTTCAATACATTGAGTATACACATTACTCACTGATTATATATTTTACTTTAAAATACACTAATTATGTTAAGGTTTTTTTCTATTTACTTCATATTATATGTAATTATCAATTTTTATGGTGTAACAATAATAAGAAATTATATGTCAAAATTTCTAAAAGATAATAGAAAATATATATTTGTTCATTAATGATCCCTCCTTTTATAATGAAATGTTTTTTCCATGTGAGTGTAATGATAGTTAGATAATCATTAGAGAAAATATTTATTTGGAGCATAAGTATATTGTCAAAATTAATCACTAGGTAGATCTTTAATTAAGGGGGTTTATATTCCATCCATCCTTATGTTACGCAAGCATATCTTATAAAGTATTTATTAAAAAATAAATATAGTACAATTAATTGTTGCAAATTTTTGTATATTAAATTTATTTTTATATTTTTTTTGATATAGGTGAAAAGTTAGTCATATCATTTAGACCTTGTACTTGTTAAATAGATATGATAATTTAAATTTTATTATAAAATATATTGTTAATTGATTTATAAATCAATTTGTACCTTAGACCCTATTCACCTTACTAAAACATAGATTAGTAGCCACCTAAATAAGTGTTAAACATCAACTAACACTCACCTAATACAAATTAATAGTCATCCAATACAAATTAATAGTCATCTAGAACGTCTAGAACATGTTCCCAACATTTCAAATCTTGTTCTTTTCTCTTTTTTTCTATTGTACCTCCAAAAGTCATCTATATTTTTTTACTTTATAACTAGAGTTGTTGTACTTCTTTGTTTGATGTGAAAATATTGGATGGATTTGTCACTTCCACATAACAATCCAAGACTAGAATCATTGTAAATTTCTTATTTCATGTCACTTTTTTTTAAAATAGGGATGTCTAGATTCTTTGTTTTCTTCTATTGAAACCTTCAAAACATATATAGCTTTCAAATCTTTAGAGAGATTTCTCCATGTAAATGTCACAATACTAAGAAGCACAACCAAACACTTTCTAAAGAATATGTATATTAACAACACTCGCATCATTTGAAGAGCACTTACTCCTAATTCGAAGTTTCCATTAGACTAAACAAATCCAATTTAAAAATATTTTCACAAATACAAATTATCCATACTAATGCACTTGAAACCCAATCAAATAATTAACTTGGAAGACAACATCTCCTAATCAAATACTTAACTTTTAAAAAAGAACATATTAATGATGTTCACTAATAAACAATATCAAGACTTAAAATTATTAGATAATAACAATTATTTATGAGACAAGATTAACCATCAAAATTGAAGCCCAATCTGTATTATTAAAAAACAAAGAGGAATCCCATTTAACGTGTGGTAGGTACCTAAGAGCAAACCTCCTTTCGCTTTCATCACATCTAAACATAAAACCTTCCCTTTCTCAACTCTTCAAATTTAACCAACTACTCTTAACCGCCCGGATACCTTAAGATGCTTCCCATTTAGTTATGACATTTATAAGTTACCGCAATAAGTTTTTCAGTCTTTTGACCGTGCAAGGTAGGTTTCGGATTTCCCGTTTAGAGACGACGTCATTTTCTTCGAGGTAAGAAGAATGCACGAGTTGACCATAAACAGTAAATAGTAAATTATGATACCGTACGTGTACCAAACCTATACCCACTGCTTTCAAACTTACGACCGTATTAATGCCATGACAACTGACAGGAAAGCTTTGTGAACAAATGGGAATTTATTAGTTTTTTATTTCAATAGTTTAAGAATATTGAGTACGTGTTAAAGTATGAATGCGGTTCAAAGATAACATAATTGCGGAAAGGAATTTGTACCAAGTGATAAGTAAGGTATGTGGTACCGGCAGAATTGTTTTTACCTACATGTGTCAGTATTGGGCATGCGAGTAATATTATAATATTTCTTTTGTCATCCCCACCAAATTCACGACATGACTGCTACTAAATGCTCTGTGTTGTGCTCTTCCCGGGGGAGATTTGTTTCACCTACACCTTTTAAATTTGTTTGATATTTTTAATTATATTTATATAATAACCTCAGAAGTTTCGTCAAGCAAAATTGCATGACTGAAAGAGGCATGGGTTAGAATTTTATTTTTATTTTTTTGGGTAATAAGAGTTTATTACAGGGGAGAGGACCTACTATTTGAACACGTTTAATGGTTGTGATAGGACTTAAGTCTTACACTTGTTGATTTAATATCTAATATTTTTTTATAACATTGTAACAATAGTTGTGACTTTAAAGTTCTTTTTGCTAATGATGACTATCCATAATTGAATGAAATGTGTTCCTTATTCTAAAAAGCAACCAATAGTGTGATGCCACATCAACTGCACAAGTATGGGGGTTCTTAATGCACTACGATTGTTATCACCTTTTTGGGGGGCTATTTTGGACACCTTGGCAAAAAACATGTTGATGTGGCATCATATTTGATGATGTGATCCTTAAACCTTAGTTATAAGTAAGGGACTTGCCAAGTAAGTTGTTGTGAAAAAATGGGAGCGATTTGAAATTTCCACGTAGGATTTTGAGAAGTGTGAAGTTAAGGTGCTCAACTACTAGATCATCTCCCCTATTATTTGAGAAGAGATATATTTTATTAATTTAAAAAATGAGGTAAGATTAGGAAAAATTAGTTTGAAAGGTAATTATGGACAAATAGCTATCATTCATAAAATAGTTTGATTTGTAAAATTGACAATCAAGAATTTCATAAAAGTATTTTTTTATTACAATAAAAAAATTTAATTTATATATCAAAAATTATTTACCATTTATTAAAATAATATTTAATATTTATATAAATTTAATTAATCATCTAATTTTATATTTTTGCTCAATAATCATCTAATTTTATATTATTTCTAAATAAATTTAACTCTTATCATGGTTTACATAAAATAGTTTAAATTAAATTTAATAAAATGTTAGATTTTACTTTAAAATTATATTAAAATTTAAAAAGTATCTTGCATAATGTATAATTATGTTTTTATATTTTAAGGAAAGTACGATTATATTTGCATTAATATTTTTACAATCTTTTTAAAATAATTTTATAATTGTATCTTTGACATTTCATGTCACATTTTATTGTCATTGAATTAAGAGTTCTTAAAAGGTCATCTTGCATTGTCACATTTCATTGTCCTTTGATAATAATTGATTCAAGAGTTCTTAAAAAGGTAATCTTGCATTGTCACATTTTATTGTCCTTTGATAATAATTGATTCAAGAGTTCTTAAAAAGGTCATCTTGCATGAATTTGTGCCTCTGATTATTCCATGACTCTCTCATGTCCATAACTTAGTCAAATACCCAAGTGGAGAGGACCAAAATTGATTGTTTCAAACTTGTATAAAATTTGGTCAACTATAAGTTTTAGAACCTTTGGGCTAGGTGGTTCCTTTATTCCCCTCCCTCTTTAAGAATTATTTGCACAGTCTTCTCAATCTTCAAAGCCTACAATGTTCTATCAAACTTTCAAACTTGTCCATCCTTATGTATATAATGCAATTTTTGGAGAAATTAAAATAATAATGATTCAAAGATATTATATATACATAATCAATGGTTATTATTTTAATCACATAATAATTCTGATCTCATATAAATCAGGTTGACTGACTGAATATTTAGAGGTTATTACTTACAAATTATTAGCATTTCATGTTTCATATAAAATCCCGATCAAGCATCATTATCGATGATCATTTCCAGATTGGATATTATTTATTTGTGCAAGATAAATACAGATCGAACTTGGTAAGCATTTATGTTTATTAAGTAACAAACCTTGATTAGAGATCGGGTGTTTAGTTAAGATGAAAAGGCACAATTCATGAGACATCTCATGAATGGACATGTCTCCACTTTGTGGAGACACGTCCGCTCATGGGATGTGTCTCTTCCTTATATATTTAATGCGGATCCGATCCACAATTGGAGACATGGAAATTAAAAATGTTCTACTCCTATAGATTGAATACCATTACGGAAAATTCAGACTTGTGAATTAATGATCAGTATTTCTCAATATTGATTTGGCATCAACTTCATATTTATCAAGTTTTAATATTTTGATTATAATCTACAAGAAAGTACAATGATTGTAATAATCATATTCTGCAAATAGAAAAGCCATAGATAGATCAAATTTGAAAGAAATTTACCATGGTATCATAGCAGGTTTGAGAAATGATCAAGATCAGATTTTTTCTATATATTCCATTGGAAATCTCGTACAAGAAGTATAGACAAATGTGAATGGGAATCAGAACTAGCAGAGTTCACTATAAGATACAAAGTCATCATGGAAAATAGAGGTTGTTGTATTATGGTTACCAAATAAGTTTGATTGGAGTAATATTGTTGCCAAATGCTTACATGTAGATTTTTTCTGATTTGTTGCATATGGACCCTCATTGGAGCAACTTGTATCAGGGATGTTGATGCGCAAATAAGTATTTATTATCCTTGAGTATTACATTGATCTACTCATTGTAGTCTCTCTCTTATTTGTATTTCTATACGTACTATAAGAGCTATTTGCCTTGATCTTTTCTGGGGATGCTCTTGTAGGAAAAAGAAGATTGGTATCAAATTTAGAGGGAGTCTAACACTTTAGAGGTAACTTTAGATGAGGATCCAAAAGATTGATTTCAGATTCAGAGGGAGACTGACAATTTATCATAAGCAATCTTGGATGGAAAGATCAACAGATTGATATCTGCTCAATGAGTTCTTCTTTGTGAGAGAAGTTTGAGGTGAAATCCCTTATTTCCACCCTCTGTGCTAAGGCATGATGAATGTCGTGTGAGTTACTACATGAATTTGTGGTTACTATAGTAAGGTGATGATCTTACAATAGTCTAACCTTCTATCATGATGGATGTCATATGGTTGATGTCTAAGAAGATCATGGTAGATTATATCTTGCATGGTGGATCAATTTCCTTAAACAGACCATGAATATAATATTCCTATGGTAAGTATCATTAAGGATATGTGTGCACATACCTTATGGACATTTTGAGTACTTGGTGAATATCATGCGACTTGATATTATGAGGCCATTACTCCTAATATCATGAGATGATATCTAACAGTGAATATCTTATGATCAAAGATATTCTTAAACATGTCATTCTTGATATTACATTGAGGTAATATCATATCCTATGTTTATCCTCCCTAGCTAAGGGGGAGTGTTGATGTTTTGTAGCTTTTGTCAGATAAAACCTTCGGTGAAAAAGTATTAAGATATATATATATATATATATATATATATATATATATATATATATATATATATATATATATATATATATATATATATATATATATATATATATATATATATATATATATATATATATATATATATATATATATATATATATATATATATATATATATATATATATATATATATATATAATCAATGGTTATTATTAAATCACATAATAATTCTGATCTCATATAAATCAAGTTGACCGACTGAATATTTAGAGGTTATTACTTGCAAATTATTGGCATTGTATGTTTCATATATAGGATCTCGATTGAGCATCATTATCGGTAATCATTTATAGATTGAATATTATTTATTTGTCCAAGATAAATACAAATTGAACTTGGTAAGCATTTGTGTTTATTAAGTAACAAACCCCGATTAGAGATCGGGCGTTTAGTTAAGATGAAAAGGCATAATTCATGAGACATCTCATGAACAGACATGCCTCCACTTTGTGGAGACATGTCCTCTCATGGGATGTGTCTCTCTCTTATATATTTAATGCAAATCCAATCCAAAATTGGAGACATGGAAATTAAAAATGTTCTGATCTTGTAGATCAAATATCATTAAGGAAAATTCAGACTTGTGAATTCATGATCAGTATTTCTCAATATTGATTTGGAATCAAATTCATATTTATCAAGTTTCAATATTTTGATTATAATCTCCAAGAAAGTACGGTTATTGTAAGAATCATATTCTACAAATAGAGAATCCATAGATAGATCAAATCTAAAAGATTCAATTTAACATCTCCTAACAATGTTTTTAGAATCTCGTCAACCACTAACATGGTTCTTGTAACCCCTTCACATATGACACTAGTTTTCTAACTTTCAAAAGGGTTTGGGTTGGTGCCTATCAATGATTTCATAAGGTTCAAGAACCTCCCCAAAATAGAAAAATGGGTTCAAATGCCAATAGAAAATGAGAAACCAAAAGAAAAGATTTCAAGGTTATTTCAAAAACTTGTGTAGATTCTACAACCTTTGTTGATCCTTAACAAGGTTCTCAAAACCATCCAAAAGATTTACAATCTTGAAGAAAAGAAGAAAGAAAACTAGCCAAGTATGTAGAAAAAATATTTAAATTTAAAAACTTTTAAAGGTTTTGAAACCTGTGTTGAAGGTCAATAAGGTTCATAGAACCTCATTGTACATGTTGATAAGGTTCTTGAACAAATTCTTACATTGCCAAATTTTGTCAATATATTTCCAAGGTGCAAAATTTGGTTTAGGGTTAGCCTTCAATAAAATTAGGGCAAAAAAAATTAAGTTGTGCAAAATTTTAAAGTGGTTCTAGAACTTGTGTCACATACTGAAAAAGTTCTTAGAACTCACCTTTTTGATGACATAAGCACCAACTCAATAAGTAACCAAAAGAAGGTAAAGATAGACCCTGAAAAGACAAAGACGTGAAAATATAAATAGAGGGAAGAAAAAAAGTAAGGTTGAGTTTTGATAGATTTCATATCTTTTTAAACCTTTGTTGAGTATGAAAAGGTTTTCAAAACCTTGTTAAATACCAATAAGGATCTTGAAATCCATTCAATAGCCAACACCAATTATTAAAGATTAAAAAAGAAAGAAACCAAAATAAAAATAAAAAATTTATTAGAACTTTAAAGAGTTTTTGAAACCTTTTTAAAAGGCTAAAGAGGTTCTTAAAACTTCCTTTTGCATCAGTAAGGTTCTCAAAATCATGTTGTCTATCAATAAAAATCACTAAAAATTGAAAAGGTATTTCCAAGTGATGTCTTTTCTTCCACCCACAACTCTACAACACCATTTTTTCCCATGTGATGCTTTCAATAACTACTAGATTTACCGATAATCATTGAGTAAAATTAACAATGTATCATTCATTTATAAAGTCCCTTTTCTATCATGCATATCTATGGGTAGTTTTTTAGCAAACTTATAGGAAAGCTACTTTAACATTTACACTTTCCCCCACAAATTATCAATGTGTAGGAATGGATAGAGTACCAAAAAAATATTCTTGCATGCCTCCTAGTCATCCAAAATAGATTTTTAGAAAACTTATCTATAAGACATCGAACAAGAATGATGGCTAGGACATAGGCACTTCCTATAGTACCCCTAAAGATCTAGTGAAATTTATTGTTGTCAAAATATCTCTCTTCGAGGGCATTAACGAAATAAAACTCTCCTTTATAAGGGAGTTCTTCCTCATTCTAGACCAAAGGCTTGTGAATTATTCAAATTTTTGTAAATTGTAGATTTTATCTACCACAATCTTCATTCAAAGTAGTTTGAAAGAGATTCCAGACTATGCAGAAGTAATGGAGTGAGAAGAGATAAGAAAAATCAAAAATCTATTTTTTTGATATTTTTCTATGTTTAGTAATTGCATTTCCATAAGCTTTTAGAATAAATTTTGGGATCAAACTTGTTGCTAGTCCATTAACTTGATAAGCTAAAGGTATAAGGTTAAGGGATTGAAATTATATCTATTGAAGGCATTTCCAATAGTATAAGGTGTTTTGAATTTCAAGCACCAAATAGGGAGTTATGAACTTGCCAAGTAAGGGTCACCACATGATGCAATATGAGAAAAATATGCCACATGTTGGTACTGCAAGGGTTTTGTGCCAAAGAAAAGTATTGAAGGTGGGGCAATTGTCACCCATGTGACACATGTCTAAGTTGTGGTCACATTGGTCAATAAAATTTTGAGACCCGTATCCTTCAAGGAACAACACCACTTGTGTTGAAAACTACAATTGAAAAAATTTATGTCATTGATGTCAAACCTTAACTAGTAAGACAATTGATATCTAGTAGAGTACCATATCTTTTGATTGATGAAGAGGATTTGAAAAGAGGAGATAACAAGAGGACCTAGGGAAAGGTTGAGTTATGTGATACTTCAATGGGTACTTGATTAGTTGGCACATTGACAAGGTAATGTGTTGTTTATCTTTAACACTAAGTGAAGAAGTCAATAGATTTGAAGCATAGGCTTAACCGAGCAAAAGAGAAGAAATTCAGTTTAAGCTAAGTGATGCTAGTGTCGACCGATTGCTAGTATAAGTTGAGTAAATTCTAGTGTCGACCAAGCATCAGTAATTGCTGAGTATCAGAGAATTAACTGAGTAAAGACAGTGTTTTCTGAGTAGAACAATTTTAGCAATGACCAAGTTATTTAGTGATGACTGAGTAGATGAACACAGTATTGACCGAGTGTCAGTAATTTACAGTTTGTGAAGGAATTGAGAATCCCATCTGACATAGTTGAATTCTTAGGATATGTAAAATGTGTTGACATTAATAATGAATGATCTGGAGCATTTAATGCATGGTAAACCATTTTCTTATGGATTCAAGGAGAAGTTTTGAGAAGTATCTATAAAGATAAGGAGGAGAACAAAATGATGGAAGGATTCGATGAATCTAACCTAAACCTAAGATCTACGTAAGAGATTAAGTGGCAAAAGATTAATCTACCTAATCAAGGAGGTATAAGGATGCCCTAATTGTGGGTTATGTGGAGAAGTAGAAAGAGGTTGATGTTATTGACTGGCGAACCTAAGCAGAAGGCTAAGAAGAGCTGAATAGAGTTGAGGTGATTTTGTGAAGGGATTTCTGAGCAAATCAGAGATGGAGATGGTAATGAAGGTTAGTCAATAAATCAACATATGAGCATATTGGATCTATATTTGCAAAGTGAGTTGTATATTTCAAATCAGAACCTAATGTTACTTTCTAACCATTGTATCCGTTAAAATCCTTTAATCAAGGTTGACCTAACATTCATATTGTGAACCCTTTAATCAAGGTGACATTCTGATGGAATGTTCTTAAGCCCTCTAACCAAGCCACTCTTAACAGGGTGATTAAATCCTTTAATAGGGTCACACCTAACAATGTGTATTGTAAACCTTTAACAAGGTTGGCTTCTCACAGAGATCACTTCAAAAGAGTGAAATTTGGTAGCATGTTACTAGTGGTTTTTCCATATTGGGTTTCCATGTTAAATCCTAGTGTCATACTTGTGTGAATGTTATTTTATGTGTTATGTTGTTGACAGTTTTATATTTTGCAAGTTGATTACTTTTGGATAGTGGATTGCAAGTTTTATGTTACTGATATATTCTATAGAGACTGAGTGAATTGATGAATAGATCTAAGTTTGTTGGAGAGTTTAAAAGTTGAATTGGTACATCTGGACCTAAGGATAATTGATTCACCCCCACTCTCATTTATTCTAAAATCATTCTAACAACTTGTTGATCTAGTAAAGTATTTTGATGTAATTCAATCTAAAAATAAACCATTTTCACATGCCAAAAAGGACTAATCATTACATGTGGAATTGGAAAGTTACTCCTTCATGATAGCGAGGAAGTTGAAAAAGGCATAGGTGGTGTCCATGTTGAGCTTATTGAAGGAGAGTAATGATGAAGAGATAGGCATGGAGAGTAATGAGTAACAACCACTATGATGATGCTTCCACATGGTACAAATGAAGAGGCCAAGTTCTATTGTTGTCTTTATAGGCTATAAAGTTTCTTGATTCTATATAATTGCAGGCACATTGTAATAGGGGAGTTTTTTGTTCACCACTTTGAAAAGGGAATAGCACTTAGAGATAGCCACAATTTCATTCTTATACATTAGATTTGTATCCCAATAAAGGAAATCATATCAAATTGTGTTGAGTTTGCCTCTGTTGTGTGTTTACTTTGGTTGTGTGGATGATTTTAAAGCTCTATGTCAATTTTAAATAAGCATGACTATTAATTGTTATGGTTTCTAGCTTTTATAATTTCATCATAGATGCATAGATCGTTGAATCATATTTTATACTCTTTTAATCATATGTAGTATTTTATGATTTGGGGTTATACTATGCCATTTGGTGAGCAAAATTCTCATGTGATAACTATTTTAGTGAGATAATAGGAACATCGCCTCCATGCCTTAATAAGTGCTTCTCATAGAGAGATCTAAATTATATTTTTCTCCATGTTTGTTTGAATTTTACATTTTGTTATCTTTCCACCAATGAAGAGTCTATGACATTCTGTGCTCAATCTTTTCAAGTCACTTGTTCCTTTTATTTCTACGGGGATATTCAATATGTTCTAGAAGCTTTGGTGCATCACCTTGGTTTAGCTACTTTTTATCTTTTCCCTTCTTTCCCCTTTTCGTCCCCTCTAAATATGAAGAGTTGGCTTCACAATCCTGGAGGTTTCTTTGTATAGCACACTAAGTCTCCCATTTGCAAATCTTCCCATAAGGTTGTTGCCCTCCTAAGTGTAAACTTTGGGATCAACATAAACTATAACCAACTTTATGCCTTTGAATAAATGAACATTGTATTTTCACCTCCTCTCGCCTCTATCATACTATGCAAATGTATTCTCATTTATGTTTGTATTTAAATGTTTCTATCCTTTTTGTAGATGTGTGCTATGTACAGTATATTTCCAAGGACTATATATGGGTCTCTTCTTCCCTCATGGTACCTATTGAATTTCTTACCTCCACATCTTTCTTCAAGAGTTGTGAAATAAAGACATGTATCAGTTCATCTAGAAAATTTTGCTAATTATTTGTATTGTTGAAATCAAAGAGAGAAACTCATCTTAATCTAGGTGCATCACCTCCCTATCATTTCCATGCATTCACTCTTTCCATTTTCCTTATAAAATATATAACATAAATATGTACACTTGCTTGTCCACTAATTGAACAACATCTCAAATACTATCATCATTATTTAAAATAAAATATTAATATTATTTTTATTTTAATAATTAATAAAAAAAAATTAACACCATCTACGTCTTTAATGTCTTGTTACATAAAGACTTCCACTTCCCTTTAAATAAATTTCACACCCCTCATCTTTTTTGATGAATAGAGGCCTTCACTATTAATATAAATATTAAAGTACAATATTCACAAAAAAAGAGCCAGGGGAAAGAATCACCCCACAAGTTCACACGGCACTTAGGCCGGAAACAAACAACTATTCATCAAAAAAACTATATAACCAAAAAACCCTCAAGCTGCGAGAGCAGTAGCAGAAGAGGGAGGAGGATCTTCATCATCCAGATTGCCCCAGACATTGGGCCCAGGAGTCTGATCAGGAATGGCCCAGCCATCTTCTGGATCTTCTTTTTCAACTTCTCCTTCCTCCCACCTAGGCAAGATAGCCAGTGCCAGGTGAGGGAAATTTCCTTGATTATCAGGAGTAGAGGCCGAAGGCCGAGCAAAAGCAGCAGCAATGGAAGCAATCATAGGAGGCCAACCAGAACCTACATCCCTCTGAGGAGGAGGGGAAGCAGAGTAGCGACACCATTTTTGTGGATTCCTGGAGTGTCTGGCAGAGGAGCTCCAGCTATGATGTCAGCCCCTGAGTGGCGTACAAATAGCTGAGAGAGAATCTAGAGGCACCCGAGCAACAGTATAAAGGGCATTGCCCCAGTGCTGGAGCAACTCCTGTAAGTGGGCAACCTCCAGGGCCACTTTATCTACTTGCACCTAGATCTGCATCATTACATTGTTACAAATACAAGCCTTATAAAAAAGAGATACATAATTATCCCAAAAATTGTGAGAAAAAAGTACACTATTTCTATCTTTCCATAAAGTAAACAAAATTTCTAGCCTAAAAGTATGCCATATCTAGGTGAACTGGGAAGGCATTCTGAGAGAGTCACCAAGAAGAGCCATATGCCAAGAAAAGGGCTTTGGCCTAAAGGGAGCAAAAAAGTTGTGAATCCAACTCCAGTAGTTTTGGGCACGACGACAGAACCAGAAAATATGCATGAGCATCTCTGAGTGACCACAAAAAGGGGATTTAGGGTTAGGAACCCCCATATGCTAGAGTCTAGCTCCCAAAGGTAAGCCCTGGTATAACAAACACCAGGCAAAATGAGCAATTTTAGGCTCAGTAATAGAATCCCAAATAGTACGAAATCTCCAGCCCCAAATCTTCTGAGAAGAAGAAAGATGCCAACGCTGGTTGAGAGAATCAATCATGGGAAAATGAGGCATAAGCCAAGAATACCCGAGCTTAGGCTTGTAGTTGGTGAAAGGAGTGGCGAGATACCACTTCCAATCTTTCCACCATGGTCTGACTGACTGAATTCCCAATTTGTGCAAGAGGTAAGGCAGGATGGCAGAAACCAATAAGTCAAAAGTCTGACGATCTGGGTGGATGAGCCAAAATTGAACCCGGAGATCATCCTAGGATTGGAGACTCATAGTGGCTCTGGAAAAAACATCCTTGGGGGTTTGAATGCCATGCTTTTGAAACTGAAGAGCACTAACCCCTTGAATTCTGGCAAGAGGAGTCCCCTGCTGAGCAAAGAGAGGAGACCACCAAATGTTCTGCTGGTTGAAAGAAAGATCATCCGAAAACCATTCCTAGCCAATCGAAGCCAGGGCTTGATAGAATCCCATGCTCTCCAAATACTTTTGGCGACAAAAGTACCCTGGATCTGGACAAGCTCCCTCATAACTAGCAGGGTTTGAAAGCCAATCCCCTTCCAAGTAGGCTTGTGAAGAGGAAAGCCTAAGGAAATGTAGTGACAAAGCAAAATTTTCCAGGATTCATTGCCTGTGAGACATTGCACAACCCACTTGGCACAAAGGGCATGCCCTTGCTTCTGGGTATCAATTAATCCAAGCCCACCAGAGGACTTTGGAAGGCAAAAAAAGTCCTAGGCAACTCTGTGGAAGCCCTGGTGATCAATGCCGGAGACCCAGAGAAAATGTTGAAGAAGTTTCTCGAGCCGTTTGTAGGAAGCTTTGGAAGGGGCCCAACAAGAGGAGTAATAAACATGTGTGGCAGCCAGGAATTTGGAGCAGATCTAAAATTTTCCTACAAGGGAGAGCGGCTTGGTGATCCAGTAGGTAAGCTTTTTTTCAATCTTAGCAAGAACTGCATTCCATAGATCAGTAGGATTGCCTTGAAAAGCAAAGGGAATACCCAAAAATTGGAATATCTCCCCATGTTGAATCCTGGTCCAGCCAAACTAAGAAAGCTAGGGAGGCTCGGGAAGAGCCAACTGTCTATAACAAAGGGTTTTGTGCCACTGAATGGCTAAGCTAGAAGCCAAGCAAAGGTGTCTAAACACTGCAAGACTGCCTTGATATTCTCTTCATCCTCCGCCAGAGTGAGGAAGGAATCATTGGTAAAATGGCCATTGACAAGTTGTTGGGAGGAATCCAGAAAGGAGATTCCCCTAATAGTTCCCATGGAAATGGAGTGAGCTAATAGATAGCCAAACCCTTCAGCAACTAACACATAAAGAGCTAGAGCTAGAGGGTAACCCTGTCGAATGGAATGGAAAAGCCCAAAGGTGGAAGACTGGCAGCCATTGATGGTAATGTAGGCAGAGGCATTATTGAAGATCACTTTCATAGATTGAAGAAATCTTGGGCCAAAACCCATAGCATGAAGCATCGCGATGATAAAATTCCATTCAATACAATCATAAGCTTTAGCAAAATCAATTTTGAGAAAAAAGGGCTTTCTAGTGAGACTTACGAGCCCATTCCATACCTTCCCAAACATCAATGATGTTGTCAAGAATAAATCTTGACTTAATAAACCTTGTTTGCTCAGGCCGGACAATTTGTGGAAGCATGTGTCGGATATTGAGAGCCAACGCTTTCACAATGATCTTGTAAGAGACATTGAGCAAAGTGATGGGCTGCCAGTTACAAATATCCTTATGATCCCCAATTTTGGGAATGAACTTGATATTCCCCTGGTTAATGATGTCCCCAAGAGATTGGGTATGAAAAGCTTCCAGGTAGACCTGGTGGAGATCTGAACCAATGGCATCCCAAAGGGTTTTGTAAAACTCATAGGGGAAGCCATCACAACCAGGGGCTTTATCATTAGCCATGGCGAACATAGCTTCATGAAGATCCTGAAAGGAAAGTAGTTGGTCACAAAAGACCCACTAAGTAGGGGAGACACACTAAGGAACCACTGTGATGCAATCCGTAAGAGCTTTCTCGCTGGTAGGGGAGCGGCCCTGAGTAGCAAAGACTTGTTCATAGTGATGAACAAAGGCTTGCAAAACATCATGAAGCTCCGTGAAAAGGGAATGACCTTATCAGATTCTAGATATCCCCGTACTGGTATGTCGAGGATAGAGGGCAGCAAAAAATTCTTTTGAAACTTGGTCTCCAACCTTTAACTAGTGCAGCCGGGCTTTGATTTGGGCTCCTCTGGCAGCATGGTTGTCAGCCACTTGCTTCTGGTGGCATAACTTAGCAAGATTGATTTGCAGCTCTTGATTGAACGGGTCCTGAGCTAAAGCTTCGGTGGCAACACGTAAAGCTTTGGTGTTGACATCATAGGCTCTGTGATGACAGTTGGCCAATTTCTTGCCATAGATGTGCAAGAAATGAGCCATATGCCTAATGGCATCATTCCACCATTGAATCCATCCTATCAAGTGGGTGGGTCTAGGCTCAAGGTTCCAAACCCGATGAATGTGGGCCATAGTAGAAGGATGATGAAGGACATAAGTATTAAAGTAAAATTGCGTGGTGGGAGGCCTAGCCTTAACTATCTGCCAAACAACACTAAATTGGATGGGAAAGTGGTCTGACAAGGTCACATCAACAATAAGAGTGACCGGTAAGGCTTGCTTTTCTGAAAAGGAGAAAAAAGATTGAGTCGAGATCATGGCATGATCAAGCCTTTTATGAATTCTATCAGAAGAAGCCCTGTAATTAGACCAAGTGTGCTAGGCCCCATCAGAATGGCGGCGGCCCACATTGGGATAAAAAAGCCCTAATTTATTATGCATGTAATACCAGGCTTCTCTTTCACCAGTTGTCCATCGAAATGGTACAAAACCATCCTTGTCAGACGCCATCTCCACCATATTGAAGTCCCACAAACAATCCAAGTAGTAGGTGGCAGAGAATCTACAAGCCAACGCCACAGGTGAGATCTTTCAATAGCATTATTAGGAGCATAAACATTAACTATGCCAAAGGAATGATTCTCTATAATGAAAGTGGCCCAAACAACCCATTGCATGGGATCAGAACTATGGCTAACCAACAGGGAATGCCAACGAGGAGAGAGGAGAGTAACAACTCCACCTTGGCCAGCCTCGTGCTGAAAAAAAAGAGCAAGGCTCTTAGGCCAAATAACTTTACAAGCAGCATCAAGCATGAAACCATAAATCTTAACTTCCTAGAGGCATAAAACATCCAGATGACAAAAACACTTACGCAAATCCTTGACAGAATATTTTCTATGTAGGTCTGTCAACCCATGAACATTCCATGAGATGTACTTCATGGAATAACAGTGTCGTCCATTCCATCCTCATCCCTAAGGGAGTCAAAGCTATTAGACAAATATCCTGGGGCAAAACTAGACCCAAAAAATTCTAAAGAAATATTACACTGCTTGTCTTGCATGCCATTGAATTTAGTCTCAGCGCGCCTAGAAGGGCTACAATAGTGGTGGAAAGAGTTGGAAGAAACAATCTTGGCAACCATTAGAGGCATGCTAGCTGGAGGATCGGAAGCTTGGGCGGTGGAAACATCTTTCCCCTACAAGATAGGGTTTGAAACTTCGATAACAGGGGTTTCCAAAAAAATCATGTTATCAAAAGGTGGTAGATGGGAGGCAGGAGCTGAAATAGGTTGCTTGTGGGGCTTGTTACAATGATCGATAGTGACCCATTCATCTTTTTTACCCTCTTCTTTCTTGCCAGCCTCAGCCGACTGTGAACTAGCATCCTTGGGAGGAGGCTTGGTACGAGGCACTACCAAAGGGCAGTCCTTAATCTTATGCTCTATAGATTGACACCAATAATAAGTATTGGGAAGATTAAGATAGAGCACCTTCTGGGTGAAGGTGGTATCACCAACCTGAATCTCTGTGGATTCTTGGAGATCCCTAGAAAGGTCAACCTCAACACAGAGCCTCTTGTGAGGGCGCAGATTAAGAAAACGGTCATGCTCGAGACATATAACTCTACCGAGCTTCTGAGCTATGGCTTGCATGAAAGGCCAATAAGGTAAGGGAAGACTGGGGAATTTGACCCACATTGGGACCTTGCGATTCTTGTCATCAGAGATAGAGAAGTCATGAGACTAGTGTTGGAAGATTAACAGTGAGGCCCTGAGGTTCTAGGGACCTTTGGCAAAGATAGCATCCACATGGGAGGGGTTAGAAAAGCAAAAAAGAAAAAAGCCTTTGGTAAGGCTCTGAATGCCTTCCAGGTGGATTCCGTGAGGAATCCAGTTCTTCGCAACCTAGTTCTTGAGAACATGTTCAAGGGGGTTGTGACCCAGAAAATAGCCAATCAAGGTGTGCGATTCAAGCCAAGTGCATGCATCATTAAATTCATTAATGGGTAAAACAATGTCAGGCTGGGCCATACATCATGGAATACTTTGGGTACAAACTTGCGGGTGAGTTTGCTTGGCGGCGCCATTGTTATTCAAAATCACACCAGCACCAGCATCAACTGTTTGGTGGGAAGTGGTCGGAGCCATATATATTAGGCTATTTCCCGCAATAACTGCAGTATGTGCAAAGGATGAGACTGTAGAAATGGACGCAAGGTGAAAAAACCCTAGCAGAGCACAGAGTGAGCCACACCCCTCGTCTTTTATTGAATTTTCTTTAATAAAATTGTAAGAATGGAATCATTTATAATATCCCCTCAAATGTTTGGACTTCAAGATTTCCTTTTTCGTTAATTCTATCAAAAAATACATTTGACCTAAATATATAAATTAGTATTATCATTTGTCATGGTTAATATAATTTCTTTGAACTAAAGGCTAACTCTAAATTGGTTTCCATGGGATGTTGTTAGACCTAAATTTAATTTGAACAAGTACAAATATGTTCTAATCTTTGTTGAGTCTTTGGTGTCATTAGAATTATCTAAGAAGCTTTGTACCTTGATTCAATGCAGTTTCTTCAATGATTGGCTATGGTTTTCAACGTATCCTTTCTTATTTTTTATTTTAAAAAAGATATATTTCAAGTTGCTTCCTAATCTGCCCATACACATTTGCCTGAACAGTAAATGGAATTGCAAATTTAGTGAAATTTTTTATGCCAAACTCTGTGCTCATATTGGAAGTAAAGAATTAATGTAGAAGCACAATTAATGGGAAGATACTACATTACAAGTTGTCAATTGATAGCAAGTTGAATTGTATTATGGGTCAACCCATTAATTATCTTTTTTGTAAAAAATCTGAAGACATGAGACTTGCTTTTTGAGGATGTTAGTTTGTTAAAAAATTATGGAACTCTGTATTTCACCTTTTGCCTACTATTTTTTATCATAATCTTAATTGGAAAGATGCCTTACTTGGAATTGGGCTTCAAAATAATGTTATTGTTGAAGGAGTTTAACTAACTATTCTATTGCATTTATGGAGAATTTGATGTAAAGCAGTTTTTAATAAGTCCTATGATCATAAGGAATTTGTAGTTCTAAAACTTTACTGTGGCATATTTTATTGCCTTCTCTCTTCTCTTAATTGCATGTGGATTCCAAGAAGAGATTAAAGATGGAATATCAAATCTAATGCATCCAATGTCAAGTAGACTAGCTTATTAGAAATCAATAGAGTGGTGTGCTTCATAGACTTCAACCTCTTATCAAAATTTTGCATAAAAGTTATTCTGGATTGTGACAATCTATTTTCATACTTATGTACAATTGTTGCCTATATAGCTTATTGTTTCTCTAGAATGTTGGTTTTACCTCATTGGGCTATTTGCATAGTTGATTCAATTGTTATTTATGATGTTTCCATGCTACTGCTACGAGTGTATACTATGAAATGCTAGATATTGTATAATTGTTTCTCAGTCTCTTGCAGTTATCTTTGAACTGCTATTCTTTCCTTTGTATCTTGGATTTTTCAATATAAAAAAATCTTTACGACTAAATACATGGATAATGAGGTGCTCAAGCATAAATGCTAGTAAATCAAGCAATTATCATAAATGGGAGCATGAAGTTGATAGGCCTAGAAGTGGGATTATAGGTTTTTCATTACTTTTATTTTCTCATATTTTATTGGTCTTATTCCACCTATCAAATTCTCAAGGTGAACAACTATAATGTCTATGATTTTATAATATTTAGATCCATGTTATCAATTTGATATTTTTAAATTTTTAATATTGTTTCTTGATTTGATTGTGTTTGATTTTTTTCCATCACCATTTTGTATCACACTCTATGATCCATCATCAGGATGCAAATGAGTGTTAAGAGATGTAGAATTGTGTTTGTGTTTTTTTCCATCAACGTTTCAGATCACACTTTGATCCAGCATCAGGTTGCAAATGGCTGCCAGGAGATGTAGAATATTCTACATCTCCTGGTACTCATTTGCACCATGATGATGGATCACATAGTGTGATCTGAAACATTGATGAATTCTACATCTTGTGGCACTCATTTACATCCAGATGATGGATCATGGAGTGTGATCTGAAACATCGATAGAAAAAAACACAAACAAAATCAAATCCAAAAGCAATATAAAAAATCTAAAACATCGATAGAAAAAAACACAAACACAATCAAATCCAGAAGCAATATAAAAAATCTAAATTATGGATTGTGGAAATCTTATATCATTAATGAGATTTTTCTCAATAATAATCACGTTGTATTTTTTTTATTTTTTTTGATTCAATAAATAAAACTAACTTCTATTTTAATTTGAATAATTTCAATTCTTGTAATCTAGATTGTATGTGTTTTAAAAGTTATAATGCTATTTGATTTACATCAATAAAAAATTGTTACATTTATAAAATGCTATTAAATTTGTAGTATGTATTTTATTATTAGAATTTTTGTATGTCTAGATGAGAAGTTTATTTTAATTAGAATATTTTATCATTTTTATTTATTTATAAAAGTTATACATATATTTATGTTTGAAGTATTATTATTTAGAATATTTTTTTAATTAAGATTATATGGATTATATATCATAAGTTTTTTTTATATTAGTCAATCAACAAAACAAGGATGTTGTTGATAACCTACAACTAATTAATATCTTGATGGAATAAATGGACAAGTGAAAGATAATGATTAATGGTCATCGAGATATTGAATTGATATGTAAGACCATTAAATCAGTCAATGTCTTGTCATTGATGTCAACTAGTTTTTCCTATACAAGTATCATGATGGCTACAAACATCTATTCAAATATGAGATGGAAAATGGTAAAGGAATGAGATATCTACATGAATATGAGATGGATATGAAAGATATGGATATGGTATACATTGGGTAACTTATTGATGAGTCTATGGCATCATATTATTGACTTGATTGTATTACATGATTATTTTATGTATTAAAGATCAGAGCTAAACAAGTTTATGTGGTTGGTAAATGAAGATTTATGTATACACCGAGCTAGTGTAGTGTATACCGAGTATAGTATTAATCGAGCGGGTAATCACTGACACATTCTGTATTAACCAAGTGAAAGAAATAATTAAAGTTTATAATAGTCGACTGAATTGATGATGTGGACAATTGCTTATGATTATGAGGTAGAAGATAAAGTTTACTATGATGATCTAACGATTGACAAAATTCAAGATTGATCAGATGAAGGAGAATGAAACGTGTTAATGACACAACTGTCGAGGAAGGTTAAAGTGACAAAATGAATGATGAAGATTAAGAGGCAAAATCTAACAGATGAAAAGAAAAAAGTTTATGTTGTCTATTTAAGGAGACATAGGATTCATTATTGAGTCTGGGATTTTTGATACTACATGAAATTCACGTGAAAGGACTATTTTCATGCACCACTAATCAAACTAGTTGAAGATAGAAATGAGTTGAACTGCAGACATTACCGAGTGTTAGAGAAGCATACACCGAGTGGAATAAAGTTAGAGGATATGAAGGATTGAATTGTTTATTGATTAGAGGAGGTATTTTGAGCTTAACATAGATTTGAAAATCTGCAAATCTTAGTTGTATTTGAATTAGATCATTATTGTATCAGTTTAACCATTGTTACAACAAAATATTTTAATCGAGTGAGACTTAAAAGTCTTTTGTATTTCAATATGACATTCAATGAATGTTGATTATTTTCTTGTTGACCCCATAGTGAATGTTGTTCAAGAGAGAATTGTTAGTGATAAATCATCTAACCAGGTCACACCTCGTAGTGTGTTGTGTAACCTTTAATAGGGTTGGATCCTAATCGAGCTCACTTTAGAAGAGTAAATTATTTTGGGTTACCAGTACCAGGTGGCTTTTCCCCTAACAGGGTTTCCATGTTAAAAATCTTTGTGTTATGTGTGAATGATGTGTTGAATTGTTAGTTTTCTTTACACATTTCATAACTAGATAGATCAGTAACCATAGTATTGAATTTATTGTCAATCGGTAGATGAAGAGAAAGATACTATTGATATCTTACTGAGTTGATTATTTGATTGAAAATTTTGAATATATACATCTGGGAGATTTGGGAATGTAGGATAATTGTACTTAACTAATTCACCCCCCTCTTAGTTATCTAACAATTGGTATAAGAGCATAGAGTGCTTGGAAAGGAAAGTTTGAAGGACTTAAGCTAAAGATCACAAGATGTATAAGAGAGAGGTGCCAAAGCTGAACAAAGACAACTTCTCAATGTGGTAAAGCAGAATGAGACTACATATATTTGGAATTGGAGATTCTACAATATACTACTTGAACAATGATTACATCCAACCGACTAGTCCCTTGACTGTTGATCAAATGATTGATATACATGAACATAATTTCACAATGATAGAGATTTTTTTTAAAGAAAAAGTGGGTATACCACTGTGTATATTTAAATATATAAATAAAATTTGGTTCAAAAGCTCAATCGTGAAAGAACTAGAGAGAAAACCCAAAATCATTTCTATTTACAAAGGTTTACAAAAGTATGCCTTATAAAGTACTAGTTACATGTATTTTCACTTCACATTATAATCCAAAGGCTAGATGCAACTTGAAAAATGGTTGAATAGGATCTAAAGACCAATACATCCTCAACTTCAAAGTGAAGTTTTCATGACCAAAATATTGATAGACAACAAATCAGGGACACACTAACATATATGTATGAACATTCAAAAAGATAGCAGAGCTGATCATAACCTCCAGTTACTCCTCCATTGCATCGGGTATGTGTGGGAAAAACTCTGGCTGAGAGTTAGGTGACCAACCCGAAGGCTCTGCAAACTAATCCGAAATCTACTCCGTCTTAGAATTTGTGTTCCACCAAGAGCCTTGCACCTCATCACCCTAGCCCCGAGAGGTAGGTTCAACATCATTCCAATCCAGGTTTGCAGGATGTGGGTGAGAAGAATGAACAACAGGAGAGCCACTAGCCTCACCAGTGAGTAGTCTATTTTCTCTTGGACTCGCCATTGCAGGAACTGGGAGAGATGGAAATGGGATTGAATGAGTAGCAAGACATAAAGGGGGGGGAGCATTTGGGGCTTCGAGCAGTTTGAGAAGCGCATTGACCACCATTTTTATCTTTGCCTCCAAATCAAAACCCAACATTCGACCATACGGCTGCAAGGCACTCTTGACATATCGAAAGCTCTGCATTTCCAATGCTTTCTTGACACTATCATATGTAACCATGAACATGTGATTCTTGAGCAACAAATATCATGAAAATAAGCCACCCACTAAAGCATGCCCAAAAAAAAGATCATATCGCTGCATTTCTTTCTGCAGTTTCTTCCCTTCCCAGAAATGAGGCTTAACGACTTTGGAGGAAAGGATTTCTAATAGCTAAACAGACTGCAACAAATCAATGGTGTTTGATAGGAAAATCGAAACAACCTGTGATGGGTACAAGACCTATTTTGATCATGAAGAAAAATTTTCTTCCCTAATAATTAGTTTAATGGTTGACCGATTTGAAGCAGAGGACACAAACATCTCATCCAACATGGGGTCAGAAATATTGTGTGGTAGTGCTTCTTCATCCTCACAAGGCGGAATCCAGACTCGATAATTTTTTGGGAGAATTTCATTGTGAAAGCTAGCGTAGTCATCACACCAAACACAAACATCAAGTAAATTTTCCATTAGCAAAGCTTGTTGTAAACTAGGGTAGGGAAAAATACAATGAGGCTACCACATAAATATCACCAATCAAGGAAGAATAGCGAGTCCAAGTTGATCTAGAATCATTAATTGAAACTCCCTTCTTTATTAGGAAATGAATACACCACATACGAAGTGGACATAATCATGTGTGAAATCACCACCACATATCTATGAGTAACTGCTTGAGTGTGAGAAGTGTCCACTCATCCCTACGACAAGTGAAAATGGGAATTGGTGGTCATTTCATATTATCATTGCAGTGTACGCCTTGTACCATACAACCATCACAATTATTAAAAATGACTTCCATCCAATGTGGGAAAATAATGGTGAATGACATGATATTAGAACTAAGATTGTTTTCCTATGTGTATCCTAACACTAAAGCCGTCACCCATAGGATCTGCAACAAAATTTTATTCCTTCTGAGTCACGTTATACTGATGCATGAGGTGTGTCCTCGTGGCCCTTATGAGTTAGCACGATTTGGTGACTGATGTCAGTAAAAACAAAAGTTCCACAATGGCGAGGAAGAAATATATTCAAATCATGTGTTTATTTCATTTTCCCTCACATGGAAATTTATTTGAGATCACCAATCTTTGGAGATCACAACATTCTTCAAGGAATTTATTTGGTACTAAGAATTTTATCTCTGTCCCATCACACCCCAAATTGGCTAAGTAATCAAAGACCTTGTTCCCTTCCCTCAGCGTATGGGACAGGAATAAATGTGGAAATTTATCTAGGATGCACCAAACTTGTTTGAGAACATATGCAAGCTGCCAACTATGAGACTCCCTCTTAATACACGCATTTATAATTACCATCAAATCTCCTTCAATATGTATTTTAGTGAAGCCACCCTATTTGGCCAAAATAAGTCCTACAAGAAATGCTTGAGCTTCTGCCATGTTATTTGATCTTGTAGGTAGTAGGGAGGCAGTGAATGTCGTTAAATTTCCCTGATAATCTCTTATGCAAGAACCAAGACCCAAATTTCCATGCAACGCTCCATCAAAATTTAGCTTCACTACGGTCTGATATGGGGGAAGCCACTTAACTATTGAACGGTCCACTTGCACTAGTCCATTCTTTGGAGGTCCCCATCCTACTAGAATGACAAGCATCTTCCAGTCTCTCAAAATGACACTATCCCACTATGACACCACTGGATTGAAACCATGATGATGAATGCTAGCATTTACTACTTCTAAAATTATCCTCTCAATGCATCCCAAAACATCCTCAATTTCTGAGGAAATATTTCTGAAGATACGTTTGTTTCTTTCCCACCAGACTGACCACACAACTAAAGTTGGGATGAACTTTTAGATATTGGAAAATAGGGAGTTCAGATAAAGAATTGGCCAAGATTGGAAAAGATCCCAAATTTTCCTAGGCAAAGGGGTAGAGTAACGAAGTTTATTGAGGACAAAGGACCAACACTCTTGTGCAAAAGTACACTGCAATAGAAATGATCTAAATTCTCAATATGATCCTCACACAAGTATTTAAAAGACTGAGTGATAGAAAATTTTTCCAGTCTATCACTAGTAAGTATTTTGTTTTTTAGTGCAAGCCACGCAAAGCATCCTGCCTTAGGAAGGACAACTTGATTCCATCAAAATGAGTAAGCACGAGAGGAGACCTTATCAGATTCTATCTGCTGGATAATTTTATATCCCTCTTTAATAGAGTATTTTCCATCCTTCGCAGGAGCTCAAAATAAGTTATCTTCTTTATCTGAAAAGTGTACTACTCTAGATGAAAATATTTTATGAAAGTTTTCCTTTTGTGGAAATGAAAGAGACAATTCATCTAGGTCTTTCCATATAAATTTACCTGAGAATATGCAAACAACTGCAACATAATTTATGACTTGAGTGCCCCATACATTTTTTGATGTAGATATGATATCACAAGGGATCAATAGAGCTAGTAAGATAGGTAACCCATTCCATGAGTCTCTCCAAAATTTGATATTTGTCCCTTTGTTAACCTCCCATGACACATACTTGTACACCAGCTCTCTTGAAGACATCATGAAGTTACAAATTGCTGACCCTTTAGGGGGATAAAAAATAGAGAGAACACACGTTAGATTATGATTGTCAAGAAATTTCTACTGTATAATTTGACACCATTTGTTTTGGTGTTTGGTATGCATTTGCCATACTAATTTTCCTCCAAATTCTTTGTTCCATTTTCCCAAGTCATGAACTCATGCTCCCCCAAGACCTGGGACATGAGCCATATCCTTTAAATAAATAAGTGGGATCTTCTTCTCATTATTCATGTTCCTTGACCATAAAAAATCCCTAATTAATTTCTGAATTTGTTGGATAATTGAAGAGGGAGCTTTTAGGACTGCTAGGTAATAATTAGGAATTGCTGAAAGGACTGATTTGATGAGTAAAATTCTACCTGACAGTGATAGCCACCTTGCTTTTCATGCGACAATTCTGTTCTTGATTCTATCAATGACCGAAGACTAGTAGCCTAATTTGTTTTCTCCAATGAAAAAAGGAATACCAAGTTATGTTGAAGGTAGAAGGTCAACCAAAAACTCCAAGATTTGGACAATTTTATTGGAGATGATATGGTTTGTGTTGAACAAAAAGATCTTTGAACAATGCTAGAGATTGTTGTTGCCTTATCAAATGCTGAATTTGAAGATGTCAAGACATGTACTACTACTAAAGGAATGTGGGACAAACTTGCACTAGTTCATGAAGGAGATGAAAATGTGCTAAGGGAAAGAACTGAGAGTCTTAGAGGAAAGTTTGATGACATGAAGATGAAAGAAGGAGAAAAAATTTCACAATACAAAAACTAAATAAAGGAGATTGTCAATGCTATCCGAGGAGTAGGAGGTGTTATTGATGAAGACAATGTTGTGACTAAAATTATTAGAATCTTGCTACCTATTTATGGTATTAGAATCTCTTCAATCCATGAAATGAGATCAGCTCTAGGTAATCATCTTACACTTGATAGCCTAATCGGTAAACTGACTACTTTTGAGTTGAATAACTATGATAACGATATTATTCCAAATGTTGATTCTTCATTTATGTCATCCTTGAAAATTGGTAAATCAACCAATAAACACATGATAAGAAATGAGAGTGATAGTGATAGTGATGAGGATGAACTTGATGAACTTGAAGCATTAATGGCTAGAAGATTGCAAAAATGTAAAGGAAGATATAAAGGGAAATTACCTTTGGTATGTTTTAACTGTAAAGATATTGGTCATATTGCAGCTAGATGTCCTAACCAGAAAGAAGATGACAAAGATAATGAACGATCTGGTGAAAGAAAGTTTAACATAAGAGATAACTGAGAAAATAGAGGCAACCGACAGTATGACAGAAGAAGCAATTGAGACTACAAAGACAAAGTCAAGAAAGCATGTTACCTTGTTGAAGATGATGATGATGACACCGACACCAACACTGATGAAGAAATTGAGGTGGTATTCATAGCTTTGAAAGAAGATTCAGAAGAAGAAGAAAGGTATGTCGAAAAAACACTTATTTCTAAAGTTAGCAAGAATTATACTTGGATTATTGATAGTGGTTGTACACATCATATGACTAGTGATGAAGACAAATTTTAATATCTTGAACATTATAATGGTGAATCTGTTAAAATGAGAAAAGATACACCTTGTCTAGTAAAAAGAAAATGATCTATCTTGTTGAACAATAAGATTAGATGTAAGAATGCATATTGGGTGTGTGTGTGTGAATTTTGTACCTAGTTGTAAACACAACACTTCAGTAAAACATTAGAGGTTAGCAAAAATCAAAATATGCAAATAAGAACAATATAGCTAACCAGGCGATTTACTGCCTTCTAGTAGGTGTGAGTATGGTATTCTCATATTAGACCGAGATCAGTGACAATGCAACACCTAAATGAAGGATTTAAATGATGAAAGCAATAAAATATGAATGCAAATTAATCTATTTTTTTAAATTTTTGATCCAATAAGATAAGAAAAACTGATAATAAATTAATCTAAATGGATTGAAATGATATGCAAATTAAGCTAACAATGATATGCAATATGAAACTAGAATGAATTGAAAACAAGATTGATCTCACAAAACGCTGATTTGCAAGAAGCTTGATGATTCCTCTGATGTCAATTCGCCAGAGTAAGTATGCAAATTCTGTGGATGATTTGTAAAGAGTTGAGCCTTGATTTTATAGAAATCCAGAGCTTGAGGGTGCATGGCAAAAGTCATAAATCACTCTTGATGAACTCAGGTTGATTTTTGAGTTAACAAGAAATTAGAAATAGATAACTCATAAAATCATGCAAGAACAACTTTTTAACTCAAATCAGAAGTTTAGATCAACTTTGAACTGAAAATAGATGTTGAGTTTCGAAAAGACAACAACTTGAATTGATTTTCTGATTTAAAGTTTAACTGCTCTTTGAATGTGCACAAATAATCATGAATTAATTAAATAAATAAAGTGATTTATCTTCAACTTAATTGATTTTAAATTTAAAAATAACTGATTTGTGGGTTAATCAATTATTTTAATCAAACTTTTATTCAAAACTATATTATTAAATATTGACAACTTGGATTTAATCAATTAAATAAATATTTAATCAATTATTCGTAGGAGATTTGATTTATTGTCAAAATTAAATAATATAATTACGAATAAATAGAATTAAATCTAATTAAATAATTAAGCGGCATAATTAAATTAATTAATTAGATATTCATCATATTCAATTAATCAAATTTAGGATAAATATGATTTATCGCCAAATAATATTTAAAATATATTTAAAATAATTGATTTATGGGTTAATCAATTATTTTAATTAAATTTTATTCCAAAATTATATTATTAAATTTGACAATTTAATTTAATCAATTAAATAAGAATTCAACTGATTATTTTTAGCAAATTTGATTTATTGTTAAATAAAACAATATTAATTAGGAATAAATAGAATTAAATCTAATTAAATAATTAAGTGGCAGTATTAATCTAATTAATTAAATATTCAGAATATTCAATTAATAAAACTTTAGGATAAATAGGATTCATCGCCAAATAATAATTAAATTAAAGATAATTAGAATAAATAGGAATATTGCTAAGAATATTCCCCGATATAGAATTTATGATAAAATCAATTAGGATTTTGATAATGTGCAAATGTGCCTTAGGTTAGGACTTTGATGTCGATTTCGTTCGAATTGAAGATGTAGGAGGTTAATGAACCTATAGCCCATTTTTGGGGTATTATATTTTGCCCCTCTTTGAATCACTGTGCAAAGCGCAGTGGTTCAAAGAATAGTCTGTGTTTTGATATATGTATGAAATTGATTTGAAAGATTAAAGATTGAAAGATATCGACCCAAGCCTAGAATGACTAGGAATCAAGATGATGCTAGCTATATTAACAATGAACCGGTGATTACGAAAAAGTGCCAAAACACCTGATTCTGAACCTTATGATTGCGAAGAAGTGAGTGACTGATTCCAAACCTTAATGTCCTTGTATGAATCATATTGGTATCACATCCTGAACCCATCAATTACGAAGAACCTAGGAAATAACACTAATGAACCGATAGTTACGAAAAGCTGATACAATTTACAAGATAGATTTGGATAGTAGATGAATCTGATTTGCCAGAAATGTGTGTGAATTTTGTACCTAGCTGTAAACACAATATTTCAATAAAACATTAGAGGTTAGTAAAAATCAAAATATGCAAATAAGAATAATATAGCTAACTAGACGATTTACTACCTTCTAGTAGGTGCGAGTATGGTATTCTCAGATTAGACCGAGATTAGTGACAATGCAACACCTAAATGAAGGATGTAAATGATGAAAGCAATAAAATATGAATGCAAATTAATCTTTTTTATTTTTTATTTTTCATGCAATAAGATGAGAAAAACTGATAATAAATTAATCTAAATGGATTGAAATGATATGCAAATTAAGCTAACAATGATATGAAATATGAAACTAGAATGAATTGAAAACAAGATTGATCTCACAAAATGTTGATTCCCAAGAAGCTTGATGATTCCTCTGATGTCAATTCACCAGAGTAAGTATGCAAATTCTGTGGATGATTTGTAAAGAGCTGAGCCTTGATTTTATAGAAATCTAGGGCTTGAGGGTGCATGGCAAAAGTCATAAATCACTCTTGATGAACTCAGGTTGATTTTTGAGTTAACAAGAAATTAGAAATAGATAACTCATAAAATCATGCAAAATCATCCAAGAACAACTTTTTAACTCAAATCAGAAGTTTAGATCAACTTTGAACTCAAAATAAATGTTGAGTTTTGAAAAGATAACAACTTGAATAGATTTTTTGATTTAAAGTTTAACTGCTCTTTGAATGTGCACAAATAATCATCAATTAAATAAATAAATAAAGTGATTTATCTTCAACTTAACTGATTTTAAATTTAAAAATAACTGATTTGTGGGTTAATCAATTATTTTAATCAAACTTTTATTCAAAACTATATTATTAAATATTGACAACTTGGATTTAATCAATTAAATAAATATTTAATTAATTATTCGTAGGAGATTTGATTTATTGTCAAAATTAAATAATATAATTACGAATAAATAGAATTAAATCTAATTAAATAATTAAGTGGCATAATTAAATTAATTAATTAAATATTCATCATATTCAATTAATCAACTTTAGGATAAATATGATTTATCGCCAAATAATATTTAAAATAATTGATTTATGGGTGAATCAATTATTTTAATCAAATTTAATTCCAAAACTATATTATTAAATTTAACAATTTAATTTAATCAATTAAATAATAATTCAACTGATTATTTTTAGCAAATTTGATTTATTGTCAAATAAAACAATACTAATTAGGAATAAATAGAATTAAATCTAATTAAATAATTAAGTGGTAGTATTAATCTAATTAATTAAATATTCAGAATATTTAATTAATCAAACTTTAGGATAAATAGGATTCATCGCCAAATAATAATTAAATTAAAAATAATTAGAATAAATAGGAATATTGCTAGGAATATTCCCTGATACAGAATTTATGATAAAATCAATTAGGATTTTGATAATGTGTAGATGTGCCTTAGGTTAGGACTTCGATGTCGATTTTGTTCGAATTGAAGATGTAGGAGGTTAATGAACCTATAGCTCATTTTTAGGGTATTACATTTTGCCCATCTTTGAATCACTGTGCAAAGCACAGTGGTTCAAAGAATAGTCTCTGTTTTGATATACATATGAAATTGACTTGAAAGATATCGACTGAGGCCCAGAATGACTAGGAATCAAGATGATGCTAGCTATATTAACAATGAATCGGTGATTACGAAAAAGTGCCAAAACACCTGATTCTGAACCTTATGATTGCGAAGAAGTGAGTGATCGATTCCAGACCTCAATGTCCTTGTATGAATCATATTGGTATCACATCCTCAACTCATTAGTTACGAAGAACCAAAGAAATAAAACTAATGAACCGATAGTTACGAAAAGCTGATACAGTTTACAACATAGATTTGGATAGTAGATGAATCTGATTTGCCAGAAATATGTGTGTGAATTTTGTACCTAGCTGTAAACACAACACTTCAGTAAAACATTAGAGGTTAGAAAAACTCAAAATATGCAAATAAGAACAATATAGCTAACCAAGCAATTTACTACCTTCTAGTAGGTGCGAGTATGGTATTCTCAGATTAGACCGAGATCAGTGACAATGCAACACCTAAACGAAGGATTTAAATGATGAAAGCAATAAAATATGAATGCAAATTAATCTTTTTTATTTTTTATTTTTCATGCAATAAGATGAGAAAAACTGATAATAAATTAATCTAAATGGATTGAAATGATATGCAAATTAAGCTAACAATGATATGAAATATGAAACTAGAATGAATTGAAAACAAGATTGATCTCACAAAACGCTGATTCCCAAGAAGCTTGATGATTCCTCTGATGTCAATTCGCCAGAGTAAGTATACAAATTCTGTGGATGATTTATAAAGAGCTGAGCCTTGATTTTATAGAAATCTAGGGTTTGAGGGTGCATGGAAAAAGTCATAAATCACTCTTGATGAACTTAGGTTGATTTTTGAGTTAACAAGAAATTAGAAATAAATAACTCATAAAATCATGCAAAATCATCCAAGAATAACTTTTTAACTCAAATCAGAAGTTTAGATCAACTTTGAACTCAACATAGATGTTGAGTTTCGAAAAGATAACAACTTGAATTAATTTTTTTATTTAAAGTGTAACTGCTCTTTGAATGTGCACAAATAATCATGAATTAATTAAATAAATAAAGTGATTTATCTTTAACTTAATTGATTTTAAATTTAAAAATAACTGATTTGTGGGTTAATCAATTATTTTAATCAAACTTTTATTCAAAACTATATTATTAAATATTGACAACTTGAATTTAATCAATTAAATAAATATTTAATCAATTATTCGTAGGAGATTTGATTTATTGTCAAAAATTAAATAATATAATTAGGAATAAATAGAATTAAATCTAATTAAATAATTAAGTGGCATAATTAAATTAATTAATTAAATATTCATCATATTCAATTAATCAACTTTAGGATAAATATGATTTATCGCCAAATAATATTTAAAGTAACCGATTTATGGGTGAATCAATTATTTTAATCAAATTTTATTCCAAAACTATATTATTAAATTTGATAATTTAATTTAATCAATTAAATAAGAATTCAACTGATTATTTTTAGCAAATTTGATTTATTGTCAAATAAAACAATATTAATTAAGAATAAATATAATTAAATATAATTAAATAATTAAGTGGCAGTATTAATCTAATTAATTAAATATTCAGAATATTCAATTAATCAAACTTTATGATAAATAGGATTCATCGCCAAATAATAATTAAATTAAAGATAATTAGAATAAATAAGAATATTACTAGGAATATTCTCCGATGGAAAATTTATAATAAAATCAATTAAGATTTCGATAATGTGCAGATGTGCCTTAGGTTAGGACTTCAATATCAATTTCATTCGAATTGAAGATGTAGGAGGTTAATGAACCTATAGCCCATTTTTGGGGTGTTACATTTTGCCCCTCTTTGAATCACTGTGCAAAGCGCAGTGGTTCAAATAATAGTCTGTGTTTTGATATACGTATGAAACTGATTTGAAAGATTAAAGATTGAAAGATATCAACCCAGGCCCATAATGACCAGGAATCGAGATGATGCTAGCTATATCAACAATGAACCAGTGATTACGAAAAAGTGCCAAAATGCCTGATTCTGAACCTTATAATTGCGAAGAAGTGAGTGACCGATTCCAGACCTCAATGTCCTTGTATGAATCATATTGGTATTGTATGAACCCTAAAATGGTCACCTAGACTTTGGGCCCCCATTCAATAATTTATCAAATCCCTGAATCAATATTTTCAAAATAAAGCATTTTATCAATTTCTTTGATCAAGTCATATTTCATCATTTTCGATTATTTGCCTTGGGCTAACCATTTTATCTTAAAGTCTTTATTTATTAAAAGAAATATTTCATCCCCTTTTATTAAATAAAAAACCCCCACTTTTCCTCTTATTCGAAGTTGCACAAATAAAGCATTATTCTTATTTTATAAAAAGAAGAAAGTCACTTTTTGTCTCATATGGACACAAAAGTCAACTCTTATTTTCTCATTGGAGGATATTTGTGTACATGGATTGCTCCTCTTTCAAGCTCCACCTTTGATTAAATCTTTTGCCTCTTAATCTCAATGGTCCATTCTTTCTCATTTCCTATAAAAGAAGAGCTCTCTTCCTCATTTTCACATGCATTTTTTAATACTAATGTTATGTTATAGGTTTTCTAGGTCACTTTGGAGCTTTTGAAGATTTGGAGCATTCTTGGCTTTTGCATCTACATTCTAATCTTAGTTTCATTCATGGATAATAGCTTCATATTTATGCTTTCATAGTTTAAATTTTCTTTCAAGCTTTAGAATAACTCATCTAGTTTAACTAGGAAGGCTTGGTAATACTTGTACTTTCCTTTTCATAGCATAGCTTGCATTTTCATCATAGTATAGCTTTGTATTGCATTTCATTTGGATTCTTAGGGATATTGATATTCTTGCCCTTGTCTTCATTTGAATCTCTCATTGTGTGGTTGACTAGCAAGGTCATTAGCTTAATAGCTCTAGCTGAGAGCAAACCTAAAATAATCTTGCAACTCCATACATAGATAGCTCTAGGTCACTTTCTAAGGTATCCCATTCATGGATTTCCTTGGTTTTAATGACTTAGAGAAGTGCACCATTTGAGTGTGTACATTTTTGGCACCCACTATGGGGGAGAGCATTAGTGTTTTGTCCTTAATTTGCTGCATTTCTGTTAATTTTTCATCAATTTTTAGCTTCATTTTCGGCTCTCAGGTTTTTTAGTCTTAGATTATCGTGCGATAATTCATGTGCGGTCGCACGATACTTTACTAGTTAAAAGTATCGCCCAGAAAAATATTATCGCCCCAGTATACTGTAAAGTATCGCGCAATATTTCTGGTGACTGTACTATCACCTAGACTTGAAAGTGGTTGTTTTTTTAGCTCTTTTTGATTTTTTTGAAAATTTTAGCATTTTCAGAATTGTTAGGATAATAAGCAAAAAATGCAAATATTAACAAATAAGAGAGAACACAATAACACAAAATTTAACATGGTTCACCCAATCCCTGGGCTACATCCACCAACAACGAGTCCAATATCTTTATTATTATCTAGCGATTACAATCTGAAACCTGCAACTCAATACCACCGCAGGAAGCTACAATAATCCCTCATACATTCAATCTCAAACCCTAAGCCCTTTTTACAAGTATTTTTGACATAACGAAATTAGGGCAAAAATACTCTGACTAATAGAAAATAGACCCCGCTTGGGGTGCTGCCCCAAGACCCCGCAAGGGGCTCTGCCCCCTGACCCCATGGATAAGTCTGATTAGGCTCCACACACATAACAATCTCCCACTTGGAGACTGATCAGACTCCACAACAATATCCTCCCACTTGGAGACTGATCGACCAAAACCTGTAGCTCCCACTGGAATAATGAAACCACCCTAGACTCAACTATTCTTTTATTCTGTTTAGTCAAGAAGACCAACCGAAGCTGAACAAGAATTTAGCTTCTCCCTTGTGACTGCCTTTGTAAACATATCTGCTGGTCTATCATCTGTATGTATCTTCTCCAACCTTAACTATCCATCATCCAATACTGACTGAATGAAATGATATCACAACTGTATGTGCTTTATTTTTGAGTGCAAAGTAGAATTCTTTGCAAGATGAATGACACTTTGACTATCTGACTACAAATAATTATCTGCCTGTGGATGTCCCAATTCTTCCATGAAGAATTGAAGCCATATCATCTCCTTGGCTGCCTCTGTAGCAGCAACATACTCTGCCTTTGTAGTAGATAAAGCATTTACCTTTTGTAACTGAGAAATCCAACTCACTGTTGTCCCACCAATAGTAAATACATAACCTGTAGTACTCTATCTGGTATCAATATCTCCTGCCAAATCTAAGTCAACAAAGCTATGAACAGTAGTAGAAGAGCCCCCAAAGTGTAAACACTTATTGGATGTACCTCTCAAATATCTGAGAATCCATTTGACTGCATTTCAATGCTCAATCCCAGGGTGACTCATATACCAGCTAATGACTTCCACTGCATGTGCAATATCTGGCCTAGTACATACCATAGCATACATTAAGCTCCTACAGCTGAAGCATAAGGTATCTTGGACATTCTTGCCTCTTCTTGTGGTATCTTTGGACATATTTCTTTAGTCAATTTCAAATGACCAGGCAAAGGTGTAGTGACAGCTTTGGCATCCTTCATGTAGAATCTCTGCAACATCTTCTCAACATAATCAGCCTGAGATAGAGTTAATTTTCTATTCTTCCTATCTCTACGAATTTTCATGCCAAGGATTTATTTTGCTACCCCCAAATCCTTCATAGAAATTTTTTTTGCTAACTATTGTTTCAACCCCTTAATATGATCCATGTTAGAACCAGCTACAAGCATATCATCAACATATAAACATAGAATAATGTAGCTGTCATTATTTAACCTCTTGAAATAAACACAATGGTCAGAATTACATCAAGTGTATCCATTCTCATACATAAAAGTATCAAATTTAATATACCATTGCTGAGGTGCTTGCTTCAGGCCATATAAACTTTTCTGCAATTTGCACACTAAACTCTCCTTACCCTTGACCTCATATCCCTGTGGCTGTACCATATAAATTTCTTCATTCAAATCACCATGAAGAAATGTTGTTTTAACATCAAGCTACTCTAAATGCAAATTTTCAATAGCCACAATACTTAAAATAGTACGAATAGAAGTCATTTTAACAATTGGAAAAAAAATCTCATCAAAATCAATACCATGTTTCTGTGCAAATCCTTTTACGACTAATCTAGCTTTAAATCTTTTCTTACCTCCATCTTCTTCTTTCAACTTGTAAACCCATTTATTCTGCAAAGCCCGTTTTCTTGCAGGTAATTGACATAAATCCCATGTTTGATTTTTCAACAAAGAGTCCATTTCATCTGTCATTGTAGACTCCCACTAAAGTTTTGTATCCACATGCATAGCTTCATTATAACATTCAGGTTCACCAGCATTAGTTAATAAGATAGAATACAAAGAAGGTGAAAATCTATCTAGAGGTCTACTTAGCCTTGTTGACCATCTAACATTCACTGGGGTGTGTGGTATTTGTTGTTGCTATTGTTGTAGAGCATAAGGAATTTCTGGAACAGTAGCATTTGGAATGTCATCTAGCACTACATAATCATTTTCTTTCTTCTCATGCTGCTACAACAGATCTTTGTACAACACTTTTTCATTCAATATGACATCCTGACTTTTTACAATTTTATGATTTTCAAAATCCCAAAGCCTATAACCAAATTCATTAATGCCATATCCAACAAATACATATTTCTTTGACTTAGCTTCCAGCTTGGTTCTATTTTCAGAATCTATAAGTGCAAAAGCTTCACAACCAAAGGTTTTGAGAAAAGAATAACTCACCTTCTTACCACTCCATGCTTCCTCTAGAATATCACAATCCAAAGGAGTGGAGGGGCATCTATTGATTAAATAAACAACAGTGTTCACAACCTTTGCCCACATATTTTTGGGTAGCCTGGCATGCAATCTCATACTCCTTGCACACTCCATTATTGTCTTGTTCATGTGTTCAGCCACTCCATTTTCTTGTGGAGTCCTTGGTACAGTTTTCTATCTACGAATACCAGTAGAGGCACAATAATCTTCAAATTCTTTGCTACAATACTCACCACCATTATCAGATCTAAGACATTTTAATCTTTTTCTAGTCTCATTTTCAACCAAGCTTTTCCATTTCTTAAAAGTTTCAAATACATCAGATTTTTGTCTAATAAAATATATCCATACTTTCCTAGTTGCATCATCAATGAATGTAACATAATACTGAGAGCCACCAAGGGAAGATACCTGAGTTGGACCCCATACATTTGTATGCACAAGCTCTAATTTTTCATCTTTCTTTTCCTTCCTAATCTTTACAAAACTGACTCTCTTTTGCTTTCCATACACACAACTTTCACTGAAATCCATATTAACACATTTTAGACCTGGTAGAGCTTTCTTTGAATGAAGTAATTTCATACCTTTCTCACTCATGTGCCCGAGTTTGTTGTGCCACAATGCTGTTTCAAAATCTCCAGCTACTGTCTCTTGTTCTACCTGCTCAATTGCAGCAATTGTTCCTGAACATTCATTTTTCTCTGAAAGAATTAAAGTAGAGGGAACAATATGACCTATACAAAGATATAAGGTGCCTACTTTCACACCTTTTGCTACTACTAAGGAACCTTTTGAAATCTTCCAATTTTTATCATTAAAAGTAACTGTACAACCCTCATCAGCGAGTTGCCCTGCTGAAATTAAATTTCTACTCAGCCTTGGAACATGTCTTACCTTTTGTAGTAGCCAATGATTCCCATTGTGCAACTTAATCTTGATTTTCCCTTTTCCAACAATTTGACAGGGTTCATTATCTCCCAAATAAACTAGCCCAAAATCCCCTTAGACATAATCAACAAAATAACTTCTATGGGGTGTAGCATGAAATGAAGCCCCCGAATCTAACACCCATGAATCATCAACATTTTCTAAAGACAAAAGCAAAGCATCCTCTTCGGATTTTTTACTTACCACATTTGCCTCCTTGTTTCCATCATTTTTGTCTCCTTGATCTTTCTTCCGAGACCAACAATCTTTCTTCTTATGACCTGGTTTTCCATAGTACCAGCAATCATTTGGCCCTTTGGATTCAAACCTCTTTACCTTTGATTTTCCTCTTGATTTCTCATGATTTCTAGAGTTGTTTCCTCTATCTCTTGTTCTGCCTCTGCTTTCTGCATTCAATACACTACCCGATGTGGATGCCCCTGAGCCTTTCCTAAGAATTTCCTCACTCAATATAACACCAACAACATCATCAAAATTTAAGGTATTTGAACCAGAAATAGAATTACTAACAGCCATTACCAAGCCATTCCAGCTTTCTGGCAAAGAACACAAAATCAAGAGAGCCCTAACCTCATCATCAAAAGTAATTTTAACTGAGGTTAACTGGCTTGTAACTGTATTAAACTCATTCAAATGATCAATGACTGATCCACCTTCTACCATTTTCATATTAAATAAATGCTTCATAAGAAATACCTTGTTTGAAGCTAAAGGCTTTTCATACAACTTCGCTAGGGTGTCCATCAGATTTTTAGCTTTCATTGCTCCAGTAATATTGAATGCCACCGATTATGCCAGGCATAAATGAATACTCCCCAATGCCTTCCTATCCAAAATATCCCAATCTTCCTGAAACATTGCTGCCTCTTTCTTGGCTATTCCCTCTAATGGCCACCATAGATCCTTCTGATAGAGATAGTCCTCCATTTGCATCTTCCATAATTAGAAGTTCTGCCCATTAAACTTATCAACCTTCAGCCTACCCTCATCTGCCATTTCTCCCACTTAACTGAGAGACTCTCCCACTAACTCGTGAGACCTGCTTTAGAGAATAGATGAAAGAATGAATGAAATAACCTCGCTCTGATACCACTTGTTAGGATAATAAGTAGAAAATGAAAATATTAACAAACAAGAGAGAACACAATAACACAAAATTTAACGTGGTTCACCCAATCCCTAGGCTACGTCCACCAACAAAGAGTCCAATATCTTTATTATTATCCAGCGATTACAATCTGAAACCTGCAACTCAATACCACCGCAGGAAGCTACAATAATCCCTCATACATTCAATCTCAAACCCTAAGCCCTTTTTACAAGTATTTTTGACATAACAAAATTAGGGCAAAAATACTCCAACTAATAGAAAATAGACCTCGCCTAGGGTGTTGCCCCAGGACCCCACAAGGGGCTCTGCCCCTTGACCCCATGGATAAGTCTGATTAGGCTCCACATACATAACAAGAATGACTAGAAAACTGACACCTATTTTTTAGAAATTTTCACATATGGTATCAAAAATTTAAGTGTGATATATCGTTGGAAAGCTCTTTCTGAGCCTAATCCAACTATGTTGGTTTCATTTTAAAAATTTTCCATTTGATCAACTATTTTCCTTATAGATTATCTAATTTTTGATTTGCTAACCATTGTGGGGCTAACAAGTTGTGCTTGTAGGTGCTCTCAATGCTTGAAATATTTTGCCAAAAGAACGCATGTCAAAGCTTCAAATGCACAAGGGTTACTAATTATTTTTGTAGGGTTGCCCCAAAGCATAAAAAAAAGGAAAAAAAAGTGCTTGTTGTTTATTTCATTTCAAGTGTGGCAATTACTGGTTGTTTCATTTCATAAGAACATAATATCTTGTTGTAGGAATTCTTGGGTGGTAGGAGAAGTATGCTCTTCACTCTTGTGGTGAACCAGAAAATCTTGACCCATCTTTGGATTTTGAAAGCAAGAGGGTAATTAAACATTTGCTTGGTGTGTTTGGGAGAAAACTTTGAGATAGGGGAGTATGCTCTTCACCCTTGTGGTGAAACAAAAACCTTGAACCTCATAAGTTGATCCACTCTTTGTCTAGATCTTTAGAATCTTTTAGCGGACTTTCTCTTGAGCAATCAAAAGGAATGACCCAAGTGGGGACAAGCTAATACCGAGCTATTCCAACCCACTATAATCTCAAGGCTATCAAGGACACAAAACCTTGGTAGACGTAGCACTTTTCTTCACTTGATGTGAGTAGCTTGTGGGATTGCGACCATGAGGAAAATGTCAAGCAAGAATGCTTAAGGTACTCTTGAGGCTACGAGGTCCGTTACTTTCCACAAGGTAAGGAGTCCCTTTGGGGAGAAAGAGGGGTGCTACGAATGGAAGCCCTTACTAAGAACCATAGATAGAAGCTACCCTATTTTGTCGCTTAACATCTTGGTTCAAGGATTGATCCTAGTGGACTAACCCGGATCACCCCAAGATTACTCACCATCTGTGTTCCTTTGGTTGTGTCATTAACACTTCCACGACAAAGCCAATATCTATTGTGGGCAACCACTTTGTGTGAGGTGATGGGACATCAAGTGTGGGCCAAGTTGTTAAGTATTGAGCCTTTGTCCTTCTAGGCTAGTAAGTTCTTGAAGTGTTCTTGTTGTGATCTACCTGTGCAAATGTTCTCGAATATAAAACATCACAGTAGTGCTCCTAGATTTTTTTCATTTTGATATCATAATTGCTTGTCTTGGAAAGGTTTCTTTCACTCTTGTGCAAGTGTTCTATGACATGTTTGATCACCTACTATTTGCAAACTTGTCTATTATCTACTATTACTATATTCTAGACTGTGAAATCAAACTTGCCAAACTTACAACATTGACCAATTGCTTTCAAAACTGAGTTTTTCATGTTCACTGGTCAAGAGTCACACTGCTTGCCTAGAAACTATCACACAAACTTATTTTGCTGTCTCACAGTTGTCTACAATCTAAAGCTAATTCTTTCCATTCCCAGTCTTCCTTGGTCGGTCCAGGTTGGATCTTAGGTGCCGTGACATGTTGCTCAATATCCAAATGAACTCAAATGGTATCAATTTGCACAAAATGACTCTTGGTATTCTTTCTTCCACTTCTTCCATGTCTTCCTAATCTTCCATTTTCATTCCTTTCTCTTCTTCCTTCATGTCTTCTTGATTATTTTCCTCTTATTTTCTAGTCTGCCTTCTTCTATTCATCTCTTCTATCACTTCCATGCTTGGTTCTTCCTCTTCTAGAATCACGAGTTTCAACTATCTTTCTATAGAACCTCTCTTGAAAATGGATGATCTTGATCTCCTTGCTCAATTTGAAAAATATCATTCTTCCAACAGTTTCATTGATGATAAATTTGTAATAAAAATAAAAAAGAAAGCAAGTGAATCACCCACCTTTGGTAGAATCATGCTCATGATCCTCTCATGATCTTCTTCTTCCAAACATTCTTCATCATCTAAGTCTTCTCATTCTTCTTCACCTTCAAAGTCTTATCATGAATCTTATAAACATCATTCAAATTCTTCATCTTCCAAGTCTTATCATGACTCTTATAAACATCATTCAAATTCTTCATCTTCCAAGTCTTACCATGACTCTTCTAGACATTATTTGAATTCTTCATCTTCCAAGTCTTACCATGACTCTTCTAGACATTATTCACATTCCTCATTATCCAAGTCTTCTTCCTCCACTAGGTCTTCAATTTCCTCTTCTTCACGATCTCGTTCCTCTTCTACTTCTTCCAAGAGTCTTACTTCTCTTATCAAGACATACCATGATGAGCAATATGATAGTCCTTATGATCTCTCTATTCCTAAGAGTCCTCCTCGTCATGTGCTCGTGCTTATTGGAAATGGGACATCACATTTGATAGATTATGATGGTGATCCATATGATTCTGATTTTGAACAAGACTTTGATGATTTCTATCAACAATACCTAGATGATGCATCCACTTCTGTTAAGGAATATAAAATGTACCGCACTGATATGAAAAGTCAATATTATAAGAATCCTTCCTCTAAGAACTCTCGCGCTGAAAATAAAGATTACACTCTCGAGCAAGATCATGATAATGTTGAACCTTTGTCTTGTGATGTTTCCCTTCCATCTCCTACTTCCTCCAATACCCATACATCTCCTAAATCCTTCATCCAACAAAGATCCTAATACTTTTCATGCGGTTCCCTATAGTTATCCTCAAGGGCTATCTCTTAAAGAAACTCAAGCTGACCTTCACTTGGTTGAAAATACTTTCAATAATGCTAAACCTAAAGATCCTAAGCTTTTATGCTCTATAATGCCTACTTCAGCTAGTCCTTCACCACCTCTTCCAAAGTCTTCCATACAACTCCAACCTGCTTCCTTGTCCTTAGAAGTGGCTCCATGTCAAGAGGACTCTAAAAATGATAAAGAAAAGAACATAAAGAAAGATCAAGATCAAGAACCCTCCATGTCATCCAATCATTTTCATGATGTCTCTTATCCGTTTCATGGTCCTTTTGATCCTCTATGCCCTTCCTCATTTATTCCACCATGTCTTAAATCTTCTCCTAAGCAAGATCAAGTTACTACTCACATCATTGAGTTTATCGAAAATCAAGATGACCTTACTTCATTAAGGTTCTTAAAAATGGTGTTGTTACTTCCAATGCTAAGCCTATTGAAAATCAAGAAAAAAATGGTGTGCTTATGCTATCCAAAGATCCTTGTCAAGATCAAAGTATTCCATCTTCTTGTTCTACCATTCCATGTTCACTTCCACTTTCTACTCTTTCTAAGTCTTTGCAAGCTTTGAAAAATCCTATCGAAGAAGTTTCTCCTATTCAAGATGTTCATGATTCTATTGTAAATCCTAATGCTCACTCTAAAGATGCTGATGTCCTTGGTTGTCATATATATGTTGATGAAATTATTGATTATCCTTTTGCATCTTCCACTTCCATCCTTGGACTTCCTCCACCAATACCAAAGGCTTCACGTCTTCGGCCCTTAAGTCCCTTCACTTTCCCCTCCTAACTCTCCTAATTCATCATCCATCTTGGGTCCTTACATCCCTCCATCTCCTATCTTTCCTCAAGATCAACATAGATGCATACCCTTGAATCCTTTTCATCCACCCACCCATCTAAACCAGTCATATCCTCCTTCTTCCACAAGTCCCAAGTCTTTTGGAAGTAACTTGAATGTTCAATTAAAAAAGAAGAAGCAATACAAGAATCCATAAAAAGAAGATCACCATGTCTCCTCTAATCGACATGGAGGTAAAAAGTCAAAAGAGATATCTAAGAAGAAAACTACAAGACAAGTATGGTTTCCAAAATCCATCATTAAAGATATTCTCTCTAGATCATCAAAAATAAATGAAAAGTCTAAGGCTATATGGATTCCAAAGTCTCTCTTGAAAGAGTCTAATATTGAATAAAAAGTGAAGTTGACATTCAAGCTTCCAAAGTCTTCCACTTCATCTTCTTCCAAAAACATTCTTCCATTCCATGCACCTAAACCACAACCTCTGCTATCCATTCACCATATTCTTTCACGTATTCCTTCATTCATGTTTCCTCCATCTTCTTGCCACCCTTCAAGGTGTGTGTTGATGTTGATCTTGCCTTCCTTTCCTTCATTATCCTTCTGTCTTCTATCCTTTTTCCTCATTTTCCTATTCCTCCTATCTTCCAACCTCACTCACTTTACATAAAACCTTATCCTCCATTTTTCTCTTCCATCTTCCTTTCCCTATCAGCATCTTTGAGCATATCATTTTGAATCCTTGGCATATAATGGTTTATCCTTTCAAGGAGAATTATCTAAAAAACTTGCCTTCTTCCAAAAAATAGAAAAAGAAAAAAAAAAATGAAAAAATTGAAAATGTGCCTTGGTTAAAACCTAGAAACAGGTGCCTTGGTAGCAAAAGTAAAGAGAAATAAATTCATCCTATGGTGAAAACCACTCCCTTGTGGCACCTTGGATAAGTACCATGATGAAAACCTGGCAATCAGGCATCATGCATAGTTCTTCTACATATTTCATCCATTCCGTCTTCTCTCTTTGATCTTGACAATCTTGACCTATACGCAAACATTTGGTTATCTTGTGAGCTATCTTACGATGATCTTGCTTTCATTTCATTCATGTTTAGCCTTCATATTTATTTTTCTCCATTCATTCTAGCCTTTTTCTATCCTTTTCCTCTTTGGTCTTGATCTAATAAAAAAGAGTAAAACACGATGCTATGAAGCCTCTTGACATGACTACTCCTTTGGACTGCATCCTTTCCTTCTTTTTCATTCTACTTCTGTGACTTATCATATGCTAACCTTTCATTGCTTGTCCAAATGTGCTTTGCATGACATTTTTTTTCCCTGGCTTGGGTACGCTTGCGAAGTTTTCCCTTGAGGATTTCTTCCCTTCATTCTCCTTCATTCTCTTGTCTTTCATCTCTTCTGCCAGCTTGCTAATCCCTCTCGTTCCCCACCTTGCTAGAATTTGGGACTACATGATGTGATCTTGCTTGGGAGTTTGATGCCCATTCTGTTTGGGGGCATCCTTTGTACATACTTATTGATCCTAGAAAAATTCTAAAAAAAAATTCATATATGATGCTGAAAAAATTCTAAAAAGCATATAAAGTCTTAAAAAATACAAAAAAAATTCAAAAAAATAGAAAAAGTGCCTTGGTGAAAACTTGGAAACATGCACCTTAGTAGCAAAAATATAAAAAAATTGAAAAAATAAAAAAATCTCCAAGTGGTGAAAACCTAGAAATAGATGCTACTTGAGGCCTTCGCACCCTTGTTTCTTAGCATACGTCCTTGACACTTAGCCTTTCTCCATCATGCCTTGACCTTGTTGCCTTGGTTTGGAATTGGTCTCTGTCTTTATCTAGGGGGCATAACTGTGTTAGCTTTGGTCTCTAGGATGTGTTCGTCTTTAGGACATTTTACAAATGGTGTTTTTCAACACCACCCAAACAATATTTTTCAACACTACCCTAGCATCGAGTGTTTCTCAACACTTATCAGATATCCTACCCTACAGTTTAACATGATATGATATTTCTCACTGGCAGATGTGATATTCAAAGTTTGACTTTATAACCTACACACACGCACTTGAACACTTGACTCACTGAGACTTGTTTGACTTTATTTTTCTTGTGTGTTGTCTATGATGATTTCTTTGATGAGTGTTCTCTCCCTATGATAGTTTTCGATGATGCATAGCTAGAAGACTAAGGGCACGAGGACATGTTTTATTGCTTTTTCTGCTTATGGGTATATTTTGTTGGTCCTAACTGTCATTAGCGTTTATGCTTGTTCCACTTGACATTGGGGTCTACAAGGTATTATCCTTGACTATTTTCGCAAGTGCATACTTATAGTCATCTTGACTTTCCTTATGTCTCGATGCAAGTATAATCTTGCCATATCAAACTTAGGTAATCTTACTGCACTAGTCATCTTGACCTACATGTCTTTAGTGCCTAGGTGGGATTCCCACATTACATCTGATATAGATCATATTCATATACCCATAGTCATACTAGTGTGTATTGTATGATCTTGCGATGCTACCAATACTGCTCGATGATGATTATTAGATGTATATTGGCATTGTGACCTTGCAAGTCAACCATTTTTCATAGTAGCTTGCATTTTTTAGGTTCATGATAGTTTAGTCTTGCACCTTGCATATGGAGAGAGCTCTCCTTTTATCCTTCATGGACTAGTCAGTCAACTGTGCTCATCTTTCTCTTCTTCTCGATCATGTCTTTCACTTCTTGTCTATAGCATTTTGACTTTTTGACCTAATTTTCAAAACACCTCATAATTGTGCAAAAATTGCACCCCTAGCTAATTTCAACGTCCTGGATCCATTTTTTAGACTCGAAATCAAAATTCAAGTTAATCTTGATAGTCAAAATCATATTTCAAATTTTTCCCTTCTTCTGCGCAGTTGGCTAACTATTTGAGGCCTGATCCTTTGATCTTTGTTGGGGAACCTTCATTTCTTCATCCCTATCTCTTCCAAACTTCTAGTTTTTCATTCATTTTCACTTGCGTCATCTTTCTGAGGTTTGACTTCATCTTTATCCTATATCTTTCCCAGTCAAACCAGGGCATCTCTTCACTGCTTAATGGTTATCGTATCATCTTTCATCTTCGATTATGATTTCTAGTGATTTGATCAAGTTTATCAATTTGCTATTTCTCCTCTTCCTGATTTCGATTTCGATTCCAAGGGGGTAGTACCTATCAGTTTCAATCCTTGATTCAGCTTATCAATCAACTTTACTTAAGATTCTTATCTCTTATTTTTAGACTTGACTATCACTTAACAACAACGGTGTTGGTCTTGTCTTTCAACTAGTTTATTTTTGTCCTGACATGTTTCCAGAATGATCACATGTCTGGATTGTTTTGTGATCCCAAATCGATCTCACATTTTAATTCTTCTTTGACCACATGTGTTCCCAAAATGATCACATATTAGTCAAAGAGGGGAAAATGTATGCACCCTAAAATGGTCGCCTAGACTTTGGGCCCCCATTCAACAATTTATCAAATCCCTGAATCAATATTTTCAGAAATCAGCATTTTATCAATTTCTTTGATCAAGTCATATTTCATCATTTTCGATTATTTGCCTTGGGCTAACCATTTTATCCTAAAGTCTTTATTTATTAAAAGGAATATTTCCTCCCATTTTATTAAATAAAAAGCTCCCACTTCTCATCTTATCCTAAGTTGTACAAATAAAACATTATTCTTATTTTATAAAAAGAAGAAAATCACTTTTTGTCTCATATGGACACAAAAGTCAACTCTTATTTTCTCATTGGAGGATATTTGTGCACATGGATTGCTCATCTTTCAAACTCCACCCTTGATTAAATCTTTTGCCTCTTAATCTCAATGGTCCATTCTTTCTCATTTCTTATAAAAGAAGAGCTCTCTTCCTCATTTTCACATACATTTTTTAATACTAATGTTATGCTACAGGTTTTCTATGTCACTTTGGAGCTTTTGAAGATTTGGAGCATTCTTGGCTTTTGCATCTACATTCTATTCTTAGTTTCATTCATGCATAGTAGTTTCATATTTATGCTTTCATAGTTTAGATTTCTTTTTAAGCTTTAGAATAACTCATCTAGTTTAACTAGGAAGGCTTGGTAATACTTGTACTTTCCTTTTCATAGAATAGCTTGCATTTTCATTCATAGTATAGCTTTGCATTGCATTTCATTTGGATTCTTGGGTGATATTGGCATTATTGCCCTTGTTTTCATTTGAATCTCTCATTGTGTGGTTGACTAGCAAGGTCATTAGCTTAATAGCTCTAGCTGAGAGAAAACTTAAAATAATCTTGCAACTCCATACATAAAGAGCTCTATGTCACTTTCTAAGGTATCCCATTCATGGATTTCCTTGGTTGTAATGACTTAGAGAAGTGCACCATTTGAGTGTGTACAGGTATCACATCCTGAACCCATCAGTTACGAAGAACCAAGGAAATAACACTAATGAACCGATAGTTACAAAAAAGTTGATATAGTTTCCAAGATAGATTTGGATACTAGATGAATCTGATTTGCCAGAAATATGTGTGTGAATTTTGTACCTAGTTGTAAACACAACACTTTAGTAAAATATTAGAGGTTAGCAAAAATCAAAATATGCAAATAAGAACAATATAGCTAACCAGATGATTTACTACCTTCTAGTAGGTGCGAGTATGGTATTCTTAGATTAGACCGAGATCAGTGACAATGCAACACCTAAACGAAGGATTTAAATGATGAAAGCAATAAAATATGAATGCAAATTAATCTATTTTTTTTAATTTTTGATGCAATAAGATGAGAAAAACTGATAATAAATTAATCTAAATGGATTGAAATGATATGCAAATTAAGCTAACAATGATATGAAATATGAAACTAGAATGAATTGAAAACAAGATTGATCTCACAAAACACTGATTCGCAAGAAGCTTGATGATTCCTCTGATGTCAATTCGCCAGAGTAAGTATGCAAATTCTATGGATGATTTGTAAAGAGTTGAGCCTTGATTTTATAGAAATCCAAGGCTTGAGGGTGCATGGCAAAAGTCATAAATCACTCTTGATGAACTCAGGTTGATTTTTGAGTTAACAAGAAATTAGAAATAGATAACTCATAAAATCATGCAAAATCATGCAAGAACAACTTTTTAACTCAAATCAGAAGTTTAGATCAACTTTGAACTTAAAATAGATGTTGAGTTTTGAAAAGATAACAACTTGAATTGATTTTCTGATTTAAAGTTTAACTGCTCTTTGAATGTGCACAAATAATCATGAATTAATTATATAAATAAAGTGATTTATCTTCAACTTAACTGATTTTAAATTTAATAATAACTGATATGTGGGTTAATCAATTATTTTAATCAAACTTTTATTTAAAACCATATTATTAAATATTGACAACTTGGATTTAATCAATTAAATAAATATTTAATCAATTATTCGTAGGAGATTTGATTTATTGTCAAAATTAAATAATATAATTAGGAATAAATAGAATTAAATCTAATTAAATAATTAAGTGGCATAATTAAATTAATTAATTAAATATTCATCATATTCAATTAATCAACTTTAGGATAAATATGATTTATTGCCAAATAATATTTAAAATAACTGATTTATGGGTTAATCAATTATTTTAATAAAATTTTATTCCAAAACTATATTATTAAATTTGACAATTTAATTTAATCAATTAAATAAGAATTCAACTGATTATTTTTAGCAAATTTGATTTATTGTCAAATAAAACAATATTAATTAGGAATAAATAGAATTAAATCTAATTAAATAATTAAGTGGTAGTATTAATCTAATTAATTAAATATTCAAAATATTCAATTAATCAAACTTTAGGATAAATAGGATTCATCGCCAAATAATAATTAAATTAAAGATAATTAGAATAAATAGGAATATTGCTAGGAATATTCTCTAATGCAGAATTTATGATAAAATCAATTAGAATTTCGATAATGTGCAGATGTGCCTTAGGTTAGGACTTCGATGTCGATTTCATTCGAATTGAAGATGTAGGAGGTTAATGAACCTATAGCCCATTTTTGGGGTATTACATGGTGAAGGGACTTAACTATAATCTGTGGAGTGTAGCACAACTGAATAACACAGTCCACTGAGTTGCATTTGAAAATAGAAAGGTGAAAATCTATGATGAGACTAGAAAGTTGGTCGATACTAGTGAACAATCTAAAGGTAATCTATTCTATCTTGACAATGCTAAAAATTCTTGTTTATTAGCTAGAACTGAATATGCGTGGTTATGGCACAAAAGGCTATGTCATGTGAATTTTGACAACATGGTTAAAATCAGTAAGAAAAGAAAAGTTAGAGGCTTACCGAACTTATTTAAACTTGATCATGTCATGTTTAAACAATGTTAAAAGGGAAAAATGTCAAAATCTAGTTTCAAGAGCAAGAACTATTCATTTAAAGCTATTTTGGAGTTGGTTCATACCGACTTGTGTGGTCCTATGAGAACTCAGAGTTATTATGGTGATAAATATTTTATCTTATTTGTTGATGATCACTACTCTAGGATGATGACTATTATGTTTTTGAAAGAAAATATGAAGCTTTAAAGATGTTCAAATGGTATAAAGCTAAAGTGGAAAGAGAAAGTGGAAAAGAGTTAAAATTCTTGAGATTAGATAGAGCTCTAGGATGATGACTATTATGTTTTTGAAAGAAAATATGAAGCTTTAAAGATGTTCAAATGGTATAAAGCTAAAGTGGAAAGAGAAAGTGGAAAAGAGTTAAAATTCTTGAGATTAGATAGAGGTGGTAATTTTATTTCTGATGAGTTCACTAACTTTTGTAATGAGCATGGAATTAAAAGACATGTTTCTGCACTGAGAACACCACAAAAAAATAGAATTGTTGAAAGGAGGAATAGATCTATTGCTGATTGTGCTAGAACACTGATGATTGAAAAAGAAGTTACACAAACATATTGGAGAGAAGCTATTAGTACTGATGTATACATATTGAACCGAGTACAATTGAAGAAAGATTCAAACAAGACACCCTATGAGTTATGGTATGGTTACACATCGAATGTAAGTTATTTTAGAATATTTGGAAGTAGATGTTACATTATGAAAGATGATAGAAATGATAAATTTGATTCAAAAGGTAATGAAAGAATATTCTTAGGATATTCTACTAAAATCAGAGCTTACAAATGTTTAAATAAGGTTACTAACAAAATGATTGAAAGTGAAAATGTAAGGGTTGATGAGTTTGCTACGAAAAATGATGAAGAAAGAAAAAAGGAACTGGAAGATTATGGTAGATTTACATATATTGAGCAATCTAACACTCTACCCAAGCAACAACCTATTATTATCAAGCAATAGGATAGTGATACTGAGCATCAGCCTACAAAGATTGAGAATTAGGAAATAGTTATCGAAGAAGATCTTGATCCTACACTAAATGATGAACAAAGAAGAGAACAAGTACTGAAAAAATTTGTTAGGAGACACCATTCATAGAATCAAATTATTGGAGACAAGCAAGCTAACATGATGACACAAAGTAAGTTGAGAAACAACATATGCTTAGTTTGGGAATTTGAACCTAAAAATGTTAGAGATGCACTTGAGAGTGATGAATGGATTAAATCCATTAATGAAGAAATAGATCAGATACTAAAAAAAAAAAACATGGACATTGGTACTGAGACTGAATGATAAGAATGTAATTGGAACCAAATGGATATTCAGAAACAAGTTGAATGAGAATGGTGAAGTCACTAGAAATAAGGCAAGACTTGTATGAAAAGGATATGCATAAAGAAGAAGGTATTGATTATGGTCAGACTTTTGCACCAATCACAAGATTTGAAGGAGTTAGAATATTGCTTGCATATGCTTCCTACAAAGGATTTAAAGTATATCAAATGGATGTCAAATATACATTTTTGAATAGAATACTTGAGGAAGAGGTATGCATTGAACAACCTAAAGGGTTTGTTGATCCAAATCAGAAAAACATGGTATGTAAGTTGCACAAAGTACAGCATGGACTGAAACAAGCACTAAGAGCATGGTATGAAAGACTGCATTCATATCTTATTAGTATTGGATTTGTTAGAACAAGTGACAACAATAATTTATACTTGAAAGGTGAAACTAATGATAAAATTTTTATTGCTGAAATTTCTGTTGATGATATATGTGATCAGTGCAAACCTAATCTATTTTGAAAGGCGTAGACATGTCAAACATTAGTAAAACAACATATACCTAAGCTATTACAGAAAGTAATTCACAAAGTCATTCAGATAGAGCTTAAACGGGAGCACCCTGTGGCCATTTGATTTGCTCTCGCTTTAGAGATGTGGGTGTGCTCTCAAAACACATGGAGCATGTCCCTAATGATGATTAGGGGGGATTGGGATTGATTAGATACCATGAAAATCCCATAGTGGCACAAAAACAAGTATAGAACACTTGATTTTCCCCTAAGGCCTCAAGGATCCAAACGATGATGAAATGAAGATTAAGCTAGAAATGAGTAATCTATGATTGATTTTAGACCAAATGATATGTGATATGATGCTATATGCTATGCAAAACAATGAAATAAACTATATTAATCCATTATCACTAAGCTATGATGTGCTAAAAAAGATTGAAGAAAACAATCAAATCTAACAATTAGGATTGATTATGCTAAAGCTAGAACTAAATTAGCATGATAACAATGCATGAGAATAAAAGCTAACTAATTTAACATGATATCAATGCTATTAATTGAAAGTGAATTGGTGCTTTGCTCTTAGAAATGAGGAGTATTTATAAGATTTTGGAAAGGGTTGGGTTAGGAGGTTGAGTCAGGGATTGGGGTAAGGTTAGGGGTTGAGTTTGGGTCAAAGATAATGATTGACTTCTTCTAGAAGAGTCTAGGCTTTTGGATGAGGATGAAGACTTTCTAGAAGAGTCTAGGCTTTTGGATGAGGATGAAGACTTTCTAGAAGAGTCTAGGAGTTTCTAGAAATTTAGGAAATAGATAAAAGTTTATTTATTTCAAAAGGTTTTAGGTTTTGAGGATATTTAATAAAATATTTTTAATAAACACGAGGATTTAATATTTAATCTTAATTAAATATTTTTGAGTTAAGATTAGGGTTAGAAAATGATGGAATCAGCCTTTAATCAAAATTAAAGAGGGATTAGAAGATTCTAGAAGAGGTTTAGGATCTTTAGGATATTTCTAAAGTTTTGGGAAAAAATAAATAAAATATTTATTTTTTTGTTTTTTGGTCAATTTATTAATTAAATAATTAATAAATATTTTTGAGTTGGGATTAGGCTTAGGAAATGGTGGAATCACCCTTTAATTAAAATTAAAGTGAGATTAGAAATTTCTAGAAGAGGTTTAGGATCTCTAAGATATTTCTAAGGTTTTGGGAAAAAATAAATAAATAATTTATTTTTTAGTTTTTTGGTCAATTTATTAATTAAATAATTAATAAATAGGGGAATGGTGTTTAAATTTGATTTAAACATTTCTGGAAGGGATTTTTTAATTAAATATTTTTAATTAAGATAAAGGGATTTAATGACATAAAAATAAATAAATAAATTAAATAATTAATTAATTAATAAATGATGATGTCATCAGGGGTTTTTCAGAAAATAAAAATATTTTATTTTCTAATAAATTTTTAGGTGTCTACATTTTGCCCCTCTTTAATGCGATGCCGCAAGTGGCATGACATCAAAGACAAGAAAATAAGATGCCCCAAGCTAGAATTTGGAGGAATAAGGGGTTGTGCCCCCTCGAGAAAATAACGCAAGGAGTAAACGTTGTGGAATTTTTTCGAAAGGAAATAGAGAGAAAGAAGAAAGGAAGAAGGGAGGATAAATAACCAAGCTTCCAAGAGCAAAGATGGGTGAATGCAAGATGAGATGGAATACAAAATGCAGAATGCAGCTAGATGAAAAGATGCAAGATTAATCTATATGATGCAGAATGCAGGGGATTTCGGGAGCTCCAAGTACAAATGTGGAGAGCACAACCTAGTTTAATATAGAAATGCTAGAGACCTGCCAAAGATACTAGGATCATGAAGCCTTGTCACCAGTGTTGCATAAGACTGACGCTAAAAAGACACGCAGGGTTGCCCCAGCATCACACATGATCCCAAAAAGGAGGCATGGTAGAAACGATGCTCGAGAAACCACAAGCAAATGATATTTCCCGAGTGCACCATGTAACCCAGAAGATCACATGTGAACTGTGCAAGGGTCACATCCGACTGAATCACAGGTAGAATCAAAAGATCAAAAGACCGTGTTCGAGACTGTTCGCATTCACAGCGCACCATGATATAAAGGATCGTGGCAACTTTGAGTAGAGAACAACAAGAAGCCATAAAAGATTAACAAGATCCAAAGGACAAAATCCAAGACCAAAATGAGAACTCCAAAAAGACATCCTTTGCCAAGGAGAGAGATTTGATGTGATTGATTGATTGGTGGTGGGAAGATTGGTCTGAACGTGTGGAAGGATACATCGACACAGACTTGGTGTGATTGGTGGAAGATTAGGTTTGACAGGAGGAAGGATACATCCTCAAGGACCTGCTGATTGATGAGAGAATGAGCGTTGTTGTTCACTGACAAATGATGTAGTTTAAAGATAGTCATGACGATCAAGGATAGTCAACAATTGATATTGCTGAAGTACACAGCTGGGTAGGACAAGATTTTTGATCAAACGTTGCTGCAGGACTGACAAGGATATGTACAACAAGATGTGAGGATATGTATATAGACAAGGAGATATTTACAATGGCTATGTATAGAAGCTAAGGATTAGGATGTACGAAGAACCTGGGGATGAAGCTGAAGCTTCAAAGATATGCAAGATGATGCCCCAGTTGGGCTAGAAATCCAAGATGGACTGATGGTGGATGGTGTGTCCTAAAATGACATGGATATGGGAAGGACGTATCCCAATGATGATGATTGGCTTGAGATCAAGGCTTGCTATAAGAATAGGAACAAGAATAAGGATGTGATGAGATGGATTGGCTTGATCTTGGATATTGGATTTTGGATAGCTAAAGGATGTGGATAGGATTGGAAGATTGTCAGAAGACTGCTAGGAATGTTTGGATAGGGATGAATGGCATTGGATTGCAATGAGGTTAGCCTATAGCTAGATACCAATGACAAGGGAAGATACCAGGTGATGGAAAGATGGAGGAAATGCTTAGGATGAGGATGATGGAACTGCTAGGAGATTTGGATGGAGGAAGATTTGGATTTGGATGGAATAATGCTTGAGGATTGGATAGAGGAAGATTTGGGGAGATTGGATGGTGGATTTTCTTGAGGATTTGGAAAGAGGAATGGTTAGGGAGATTGGATGGTGGATTTGCTTGAGGATTTGGAAAGAGGAATGCTTGGGGAGATTAGATGGTAGATTTGCTTGAGGATTTGGGAGATGGAAGATTTTGGATGAAAGATAGTCTCCAAGGAATATGTTACCAAGGAATAAGATGCCCCTTGCTTAGGATAGTTCATGTATTTTTAGAGGCGTGGGGTATGCTTGGATGGAAGATATGCTGACAAGAGGATGAGGAAGGTAGATGGAAGCTAGGATAAATGGATTGGATAGAGGATATGTAGCTGAAAGGTGTGATGGGTGCCAAGAAGGTGCCCAAAAGCATATATAATTGGTAGTCTTTGTTTTCTCATCAAGATCCAAAGGAGGATGAAGGAGGTGAGAGACAAATGGGATGGCGGAGATGTTGGATAAGAGGTGATAGAAGGGAATGGCCCCTAACTGCAAAAAGGAATTGGGGGGGAGTCTACACATGACGCCTATTTTCCAGGTTTTCATCATGGTACTTGTCCAAGGTGCTTGAATTGCCAAGTTTTCACCATAGGATGAATGTTTTTCTCTTTTTCTTTTATTTATTTTTATATCTTTCTCTGATTTTTCCAATTTTTATGGATTTTTCTATTTTTTTGCTGACTAGAAGCTGACCTTTTGATATTCTGATGTGTTGCTGACTTTCTGATTTGGTGTTGTCATGTTGCTGACTTTCTGATTTTACTAACCTACTAATTTCTCTGATTTGTCACTGACTTTCTTCACTAATCTTTTTGATGTGCTCGGATGTTGGTACAACTTTATTAGGATGGAGGGATTATGCAAAGGCATGGATGGGATGAGGTAGATGGGAGATATGGTGGTAGAAAGTGTTTCAATGAAAAGATGGAAAGTGATCATGATAGGGGGATGTTGTCAAGACCAACATTGGCACATGTTGCAAGGAAGATGGATGAAGCAGATGGGTTTTGGAAGATATAGGTAGATAAGATGGAGGATTTATGCTAGGAGATTTTAGATCTTTGAGACCCAAAATAGATTGAGGAGATGGAGAAGAAGACTGAGTAGCTGGGGGATAAGCAACTTTGGATGCCATCATAGATGTTTCTTTTAGATGTATTACATCTTTTTGTTTTGGGATCCTCATCATTTTTATTTTAGCTTTGGTGGGCTTTTGTGGCCATTGGTATGCATCAAATTTTGATTTTTCTTTGCTGGGCCTTTGTGACCATTTAGATGCATTAGATTTAGCTATTGCTTTACTGAGCCTTTGTGGCCATAGGAATGCTTTAGATTGCTTGATTGGATTTTTCTTTTCTTGAGCATGTCGTTTAGACTGGACATGGCAATCCTTAGATCTTTGTGGATATTTCCCTTTATTCATATTTGATATGGCATCCAAATTGTGGGGAGAATTGGAGTGAATATGAGGAGATGTGGGGGATGGAGGAAATACAGATGGAGAGATGGAAGGAGATTGGTAGATAGGATATGTGGAAATGTGCCTTTGTTGATCTTGACTAGGTATGCTTGGATTTTGGATGAAGGACTGAGTAGGATAAGATGGGGGATGATATTTTGGGATGTAAGGCCCCAAAATGGATTTGGTATGTGTTGGATATGCACTGGAAGACTTTGGGACATAGGGACCCAAAATGGATTTGGTGGATGAAGGAGGAATGTCATAGGTTATCCTCGATTGTAACGATGGAGGATGAGGAATGGTGTTGTATGCTTTGGAAGATGTGATGGTGGGTTTGGAAGGATGCTTGAATTTAGCTTTAGTTGTACCAACATTTCTGGAGGAAGTGTCTTCGTCAGATGTGTGACCAATTCTGCATGTTTTTGGATGTTTCTTATCCTGAATGGGCTCTAGATTTCCTTGTTCATGAGTGCCTGGGCCTTTGCCTTGATAATTCCATTTCTTGAGCATTTTATCCAAACAAGGATATTTATGACTTGGGGAATATTTTAAACATCCAGTTTCTGGTTCCTTGATGGAAGATATGAAATTGATTTCTTCTACTTCAAGCAGACTGCCTTTGACAAATGTAAGTGGTCCAAGCAAATAGAGTGATGGCAGTGGGACAGTTTGGATTGGAAGATCCTCAAGAGGAGAGGATATGATGGTGGGATTTTGACTGGGATTGGAGGATAGTAATGGATCTTCAGTTGGAGAAACTAGGATGATAGGATCTTGGATTGGAGGAATTGGGATTGTAGGATTTTGGATTGGGGGTGATGGAAGCAATAGAACATGTGATGGGGGAAGTGAAGGGATTGGATCTTGATTTTCTTCTGTGAGTATTTCAACATGCTTTTGGACAAGATCTTGACATGGTAGGATTTGTGTGGATAGAGTGATGGGGGATGTATGGATGGACTCTTCAAAGGGGGTGGATGGAAGGATGGGAGATTCTGTAGCTATGATGTCTGGAAGAAGGAAGAACTCTTCAGATGGTATGGATGAAAGGATGGAAGATTCTACAGCTGTGATGGCAGGAACAGGGGTGAACTCATGAGGCTCATCAGATATGCTTTGGATGATGCTAGGAGGAGGTGATGTTGGTGGGGATTGGATGAAGATTTCAGATGGAAGGGACTCAATGATGCTAGGAGATAGAAGAGGATCAATGAGTGGGATGTATGGAAGATTGATAACAGATGGGAGTGATGGATGGGCCTCATCAATGATGGCTTCACATGAAGGTTTGAGATGGCTTGGGTCTTAAAATTTAGGAGTGGGATTTGTTATTGGCTTCCTTGTGAAACTCCTTGGAGACTTTCATGGTGAAGAAGGATTGGAATGTGGAGGAGATGGAGAGTTAGGATAGTCCTCATATGAAGATGGGGTGGATGAAGGGGAACCTGCTTGAGGGGATGATGGTGCAAACGAGGAGCTGGAGGATGGTGGGGTTGGATAGTTCACATAGGTAGGTTTAGAGGAAGCTTGTGAACTTAATGGACTATTTGGTGAGGTAGGGGAGACGGTTTGAGATATAGGATATGAAGCAGTTTGAGGGATGGATTCTTCTTGTGGAAGGGGGTTTGTAGCAACATAGCCTGGAAGAGAAGATGGTGATTTGAGATAGGTTGGAAGATTAGGGTAATGGATTGGAGGATTAGGATTGTGGATTTGAAAGTGATTTGGAGGATTTGGATAAAGGATTGGAAGACTAGGATTGTGGATTTGAGAATGATTTGGAGGATAAGTAGATGGAGGTTTTGCATAAGGGAAGTAGCGTGAAGTGTTTCTAAGGGAAGATGGTGATTGGGATATGACCATATTAGGAGGTGGAGGTATGAAGGATGTATATGGAGGATATGTAGGCTCAACATAGGAAGAAGGTGCAGATGAATAGGATAATGGATTTGCCTTGCTGAGGACATGAAAGGGAGTGCTAGTGGATAAGCGTGAAGGCATGATAGGATATTTTGGAGGAATGATTGGATGCTAAAAGATGTTTGGGGCAAGCTTGCTAGGATTTTCAAAGTATTTACTGTGATCTACAAGGCTTTTATCATCATTGGGATAGGATGGAGTAGGAGAAGATACACAATAACCAAACTCATCATAATAATTTTGAGACATGCTGACTAGCAGATGAGTTGGATAAGGATGAAGGACGAAGATGGATTGGAAGACTAAGACTCAGATTGGGATGACTGATAGAATCAGACTTAGGTTTGGATTTGGCTCAAGTTTGGAAGAAAATTGACTCTAGAGGAAGATAGACAAGGGGATGGGGGATGACCAAGATGACTTTGCTAACCTAGGATAGGAGGAAAGGATGACAAGACTGGATTAAATATGACTGGAAGACCATGATTTGAGATTCTAAAAGTTTTGGATGTTTTTTGGATTTTTGGAGGATTTGGACTGACATGGCTTTTCTGAGTATCTTGAACCAGTTTATAGATTAGTTTGATGTTTTCCAATGGCAAAGGATAGATTTCAACAAAGATTTTTGGAAAATCAATCTTCACAAGGAACAAAGCAACCTTGTGGGATACAAACAAGACAACTGACTCTGATTCTGAAAAAGCTTTGAAAAGTGTATATTCCAACAAGTGTTTTCACAGAGTTTCTGATTGTCAAGCACTTCAAACAGATCTACCTAAGGAAGGTGAGTATTAAAATCCTTGCCCACAACTTGGTACCCCCTAGAAGGGGATACAAATGGTGAGTAATCTTGAGGTGATCCGGTAAACCCCTTGGATCGGTCCTTGCACAAGGATTTTGATACCTTTGGATGTGGATAGGGTAGCCTCTATTTTATCAAGTTTGTAATTGTTCCGTGGAGTCCCCCTAATCAGTTTGTATACACGTGCCTCACTTAAGAGCCTAGTTGACCATGTTGAAATAGTAGGGATTATTCACCTACCTTGGACTACCATAAACATGCCTCGCTTGAGCTTGAGGAGATATAAGTGAGAGTTTAATCAATGCTTTATTTATATACCGATCAGGGAAGATACCAGTTTGAGGTCATTCTCTGAGGAGGAAGTGCTTTTCTCCCCAGACAGGCCTCGCTAAAAGTAAAACAAGTGAACTTGTCTGAGTTCAAATGTTTTATGTTGCTTACTTTAACAAGGATTTTGCAGAAAATGAAAGCTCCTAGATGCACACCAAAAAGAGTTCTTTTTTCCAAATTGAATTAAGTGTGATTGAATTTGAAAAACTTCTGAAGACACAAGTGTTTAGATTTGAGTTTTTCTTTCTCCAAAAAGTAAATGTTTGAGCGATTGCAAGTTCTTTCTTTGAGCATTCAAGATTGAGATTAGCGTGTTGCTTTAGGAACTTTGAAGTGCTTTGTTTTTGGTCCTTAAGTCACTCAAGATTTGATTTTGCGTTTGCTTGAACTAAAAAAGGAAGGAATAGAGATGTTTGTTTCTTTTAGTGCATTCAAGAGTGTGTTTGATTTTCAAAATGACAATGACTCTTTAGGACTTAGCTTCATTCCTTTAGTTTCATTCAAGATTTTGTTTGCTCCATTTTTAGACCCCAAGGAAAAGTTCTTAGATTTAGTTTGATGTGTGAATTTAAAAAACATTCAAGACTTTGCCACAAAAAGATGTTAGTTTTCAACAGAATTTTTAGGACTGATTTTAGGAGCCCATTTAGATTTTAAGATGCAAATTTGAGATTCTTTTTAAGTACCCAAAGCTTTGAAGTGTTCCTAATTTTTTCATGAATGCATCTAAAACTTTGATGTTGCAAGGATGCAAATGTTTTGATTGATTTTTCTTGTTTGTTAGAACAAATTTTGCAAATTTTAGTCCTTAACGCATTCAAGAATGATTTGGGGGTTCATTTTAAGCACTAAAACAAGGTGTGTATGATTTTGCTTCTTTATGGATTTTTTTTTGAGAAAAATTGGCCAAGATCCCGCAAGAAGAAGAAGAAGTAGACGGAATAGAAGAAGAATAAAGACAAGAAGAGGAAGAAGAATTTGAAGCACTCCATCCACCTATAAGCTTGAAAAATCTGAAACACTCCAAAACCCATCAGAATGTTTGCAAAGAACCCATGAAGTGGGTCCCACCGGGTGTGCCAAAATGTGATCAGTGCAAACCTAATCTATTTTGAAAGGTGTAGACATGTCAAACATTAGTAAAACAACATATACCTAAGCTATTACAGAAAGTAATTCACAAAGTCATTCAGATAGAGCTTAAACGGGAACACCTTGTGGCCGTTTGATTTGCTCTCGCTTTAGGGATGTGGGTGTGCTCTCAAAACACATGGAGCATGTCCCTAATGATGATTAGGGGGGATTGGGATTGATTAGATACCATGAAAACCCCACAGTGGCACAAAAATAGGTATAGAACACTTGATTTGCCCCTAAGGCCTCAAGGATCCAAACAATGATGAAATGAAGATTAAGCTAGAAATGAGTAATCTATGATTGATTTTAGACCAAATGATATGTGATATGATGCTATATGCTATGCAAAACAATGAAATAAATTATATTAATCCATTATCGCTAAGCTATGATGTGCTAAAAAAGCTTGAAGAAAACAATCAAATCTAACAATTAGGATTGATTATGCTAAAGCTAGAACTAAATTAGCATGATAACAATGCATGAGAATAAAAGCTAACTAATTTAACATGATATCAATGCTATTAATTGAAAGTGAATTGGTGCTTTGCTCTTAGAAATGAGGAGTATTTATAGGATTTTGGAAAGGGTTGGGTTAGGAGGTTGAGTCAGGGATTGGGGTAAGGTTAGGGGTTGAGTTTGGGTCAAAGATAATGATTGACTTCTTCTAGAAGAGTCTAGGCTTTTGGATGAGGATGAAGACTTTCTAGAAGAGTCTAGGCTTTTGGATGAGGATGAAGACTTTCTAGAAGAGTCTAGGAGTTTCTAGGAATTTAGGAAATAGATAAAGGTTTATTTATTTCAAAAGGTTTTAGGTTTTGAGGATATTTATTAAAATATTTTTAATAAACATGAGGATTTAATATTTAATCTTAATTAAATATTTTTGAGTTAGGATTAGGGTTAGGAAATGATGGAATCAGCCTTTAATCAAAATTAAAGAGGGATTAGAAGATTCTAGAAGAGGTTTAGGATCTTTAGGATATTTCTTAGGTTTTGAGAAAAAATAAATAAAATATTTATTTTTTTGTTTTTTGGTCAATTTATTAATTAAATAATTAATAAATGTTTTTGAGTTGGGATTAGGCTTAGGAAATGGTGGAATCACCCTTTAATTAAAATTAAAGTGAGATTAGAAATTTCTAGAAGAGGTTTAGGATCTCTAAGATATTTCCAAGGTTTTGGGAAAAAATAAATAAACTATTTATTTTTTGGTTTTTTGGTCAATTTATTAATTAAATAATTAATAAATAGGGGAATGGTGTTTAAATTTGATTTAAACTTTTCTAGAAGAGATTTTTTAATTAAATATTTTTAATTAAGATAAAGGGATTTAATGACATAAAAATAAATAAATAAATTAAATAAATAATTAATTAATTAATGATGATGTCATCAGGGGTTTTTCAGAAAATAAAAATATTTTATTTTTTAATGGATTTTTAGATGTCTACAATATCATATTTGGAGGACATGATAATCTATGCAAAATATGTGCTGATGAAATGAGAAAATAATTTGAAATGTCAATGTTTGGAGAGATTAAATTCTTTCTTGGTTTGAAAATTCTAACAAAGTGAAGGTATATTCATTACACAATCAAAGTACATCAAAGAAGTGTTGAAGACTTTTGGAATGGAAGATTCAAAATTAGTTGGTACACCGATGATCACAGGATACAAATTAACAAAAGATGATCAGTCAACCAAGGTAAATCAGACATTATACAGATCAATGATTGGTAAGTTAATGTATGTTGTGCATAGTAGACCGAACATTGCACATGCAGTTGGGATTGTAGCAAAATTTTCTGCTAATCCTAAAGAACCACATATGATTGTTGTCAAAAGAATTCTGAGATACTTGAAAAATATAGAGAACTATGGTTTATGGTACAAGAAAGAGGTTAATTTTGAACTACAAGTTTACACCGATGCAGATTCACTACTACATTTGACCTCATTTTTCTACCAAAATTTTCGAAAAATCAATTAAAAAGGTTTAGGTTAGTCGGATTATATAAGGAAAACTTCCTTTTTTTTAATCCATGCCTATGCTAGTCAAAATTTTGACCAATACAATGTAGGTCAAAATTTTGACCGACACGGGCATAACTTTAAAAAGAAAAAAGATTTCATGTCTCATTTCATTGTTTGGTTTTAATTTAGAGCGTGCAAAGGAGTTGGAGCTTGCAATTGTTTGAACTGTTATTTGGTGAGAGTAAAAGGAAGACCGCCTACTTGCGAGGGTTGCCACTGTGATTTGGTGTAAAAGGAGGACCACCTGCCTGCAAGGGTTGCCACTGTGATTTGGTGTAAAAGGAGGACCACCTGTAAGGATTTCCTTACTCTATATTTATCTGGCATTATTTTATTGGTTACCTACTTAGGGCCCGTGAGCAATGTGCTAGGGCATCATGTATTTGGAAATTGCTAGCATATTTTTGATCATTGTTTATATACATTTGATTTAGAGATGAACTTGCAAAACCCTAAATTTTTGAATCACCACATCATGTTACACTGTAAATGTACTAGTGTTAGGTTTATGATTGTAAGGTTGGAAGAGGAAATATTGAAAACAATATTGAGAAAACTATGTTTTTAACATTTTTTTTAATGGTATTTGTTTTCTGCCAACTTCGTGTCGATTGGAATGTCAAATCTAACTCCATAGGAAGTCTACCTGAAGTCATAGGTTTCAATTGCGACCAGTTTGAGATCATTTGGTGGAGAAATTGGAAAGAAATCATGTGATAGTCATTTATAGACCATTTTTGACATAAAACTAGGGCAGTTGGCTTTCTACAGTCGGCTTTCTATGGACTCTTTTAGACCAAGTGTGACTGTCTACACACTATAGCTTCAGAAGTGCTTAGAAAGACCCCAAATAACAAAGAAACCATAGATTCCTTACAATCCCAAGACTCAAAACCTTCATCAATCTTTAATAATGTCTAAAAATGAACAAACCTCAAAGGAATAGGGCTCAATCCACTGAGAACCCCAAAATCCCCAAATTTATCACTTCTAAATCCTTAATCCAAGGGTTTCTTAAATCTCCTATCTCTGATCACTTCTAGGTCCAATAGGTAGTTGTTTCACTATTAGATGATCATTATAAGATGATCCAAATCATAATCTATGTTCCTCCTTCAAACCAAATGGCTACTGTTGTAGCATACCAAGCAAATTCATTAAGTTTCCTCTATAAATTATGGTGATCACCCAAACATTCTTCCTTCTCATTACATTAATGTATTAGGGAGCTATAGTGCATGTTAATACTTATTAATTCCATGTGTTACAGTGGTCAGAGGTCATGGAATGACCATATTCAATTGGAAACTCACAAAACTGTCAAAGGAATGGTTGAAACTACTCTGCCAATCAGAATTAATTGAGTAAAAATACAAATATAGACCTCACAAATGCATAGATGTGGTCTAGGATCAATATATAACTATTCCAAATGCATTTAAATGTAAGATAATGACAAAATGAATCCAAAATCACTCTAAGAACTCAAGGAAATTGCATTTGAAAGAAGTTTATTTATCAAAAACTTAGTATAGTCTGTACACCGGGCCTCTTCTGTCATACAATGAAACTTTGGCATATTTGATGGACTCCTAGAAACTACCCCAACCAATCCCAATCAATTGGATGGATTAGTTTTCACTAAAACATAACAAAATTCAATTCCCTCCATTTTTTAATAACTGTTTCATTTCAAATTTTTGAATTTGCAACATTACAAATTTGGAGTTTTTGAAACTTTTAAAGATAATGAAGCCTTAAGACTTTGAAATGTGACCCAAATGGACTTATTAATAATTATTAAAATAAAATCTAAACTATTATAAACTTGTAACACCAAATACCATCCTAGGCTCTTATTTTGGTCGTAAGGCCTATTAGGCCTTTTAAGACTTATTACATATTTGCCATTTGCATTGCATGGAATGACCTTATAGGCCATTATAGGTGCCAATACATTCCAATTTATGTTTTTAGATTTCATTAGGTGCATGGTTGTCATTATGGACTCCTGGTAGTCTTTGGATGTTCTAGGTGCCCCTGCACCATGTTCACCACCTTTGAAAGGATTCTTGTCCCAAGAATCAGTCCTGACATTGGATGTCTGAGTTTGAACCAAAAATTTCAAAAAAACATCAGCCAACATGAGATATGAAAACATGTCTAAATTCATTAAAAAAATTCATATTACATCTCATTAAATAATGTTGAAGTCAGATTGGGCAATAAAAGTGAAAATATTATGCCTTCCAAACATGCACAAAACTATTCAAAACTCTAATGAAATGTAACACCATATCCTAGCAATCATTTGAATCCATATCAACCAGAAAAATAAACGTTTGTCAACAATATAGTCAGACTGTACCCTCATGGGTAGTGATTGGTAGATTTCAAATGAATTTACATTTTCATTGCTTGAACATAGTTTACATTCACTGTTATGATGTGGAATCGATCATTAACTTAGTCCATTCCCAATACTCATTAACTTAGTTTACATTCACTGTTATGATCTCTATAATCTGGAACAATGGAGTTTTTAATTTCTAGTTTCTAGAGTGTATTTATTTAAATGTTATGTAAATTTAATTTAAAAATCAATAATATCAATACAAGTATAAGCATTGTTAAGTGGATTTGTATTCTCAATTCAATTCATGCAAGAATATGATATACTTTATGTACTATTAAATTTTTGACAAACTTTCACATATTAAATTTTGAAGTAGAACTAAAGGCAATGCATTGTTGTTAACTTGTTATTAATAAAAAATTTATTGGCAAATCAAAAATCAGTTATTATTCATGTTGTAAAACTAAACTATTTTAACTAAAGTATACATGTGGTTTTTACAGGAAGAGGTTGAAAAAACTATAATCTTGAACAAACTAAGCGGAATATGTAAACATTTTCTACACTGTCTCTTTTCTCTATGATTGATTATAAATATCATGGAGTTTTATGGCACTTTCATTAATTGTATATCATGGTTGTGCTCTACTATTGTACTTAACCTTTAATATATCTCCAATGATTACAATGACTTGCACATGTTTGTACCTTGTGGTTGTTACATCTTCTTATTGTGATTGTTGCCGATTTAAGGCATGATATGTCAATGTATTCTTATTGTATTTATTCTATTAGGACTTCATACTGAGTGACATTTCCTTTTCACATGAGCATAGAATTCAAAATTGCCTCTATAGAAGAAATTGTTCATTAATAGTAGATAGATGTGTTTTGACCTATGATCTCATGATAATGGTCATATTCAATAACTCTATAACATGATGGTTGTTCCTTTTAAGAGAGATGGTTGTTCCATTGTTCTAAAAACTACACTTTGTTGTCCTTTTGACATGATAGCATTATATGTCAGAAACTTTGAGGTTCTCTTACCTTTTGTATGTCATGGCTTCACCTCTAGGTAGCTAAATCTCACTCTGAAAATGATCTTCTTTTAGGAAACAATGGAAATCCTCTACGGGTTCATACTTATTGTGACTTCCCATGGCACACTATCATTACTTGTACACTATATTTTTCTAATTCTTTTAAATTGTCACTGACTTTGAAAATTAATGCCATATGTTGCTTACATTTGATTCAATTTCCATATTAATTACTCTCTTCAGTTGTATTAAGAACTTTTTCCTTATGCATGTGTGATGCAAACCTAGATATAGATGGGCATTAATGCATTAATGCTCAATTGAATGCCTTAATGCAGCTCCCAAAGAAAGGCCATCTGGAAGCTTTAGAGGAAATAATTTGTACTAGGTATGGAATCACCTCCACTACAATGCCAAATTTTGATGTGTTATTATCCTCAATTGCAAGTTTCTTTTGCAAAAATATATTGTATATCTTTACAGACTAGACAATGTGACTGTACAACTCCAGAATATATTCTCTATAATCTCTAATTACAAATTGAACTGTAAATTGAAGTAAAGTCTTCCTTGGCTAAAATTCTAACCCTTGTCTACTAATTACAATACTTACCTTTATAGTTCACGTGACTTCCCTAGGGATCTGTTAGAACTAAAATAAATTTTTTATATGCTAGTTGGCCAACTATGCCTAGTCAGCCAGCTAGGAGACATGTCTTTTGGGAGGTAAAGACTCATATAAATGAAATATGAAACTCTTAATCCAATGAAAAAAAAATAAATTCAACACAAACATCTGTGAATTATATCCAAACAGTAGCAGACTATATATAGGTAGAAATGAATTAGATGTAATTGCTTAAACTTCACATTCTTGATTTACTTCAACATCAAGAATAATATCCACAGATTCAGTATTCTGGTGAGGAGATGTGTGTAACTCCCAAAATACTTATCCTTTTGAATATTTCATGGTCTAGTGAGCATGATTTTAATGTGTATTTTTAAATCTTGTATAATCTTATAATATTTTTTTTTATTATATACAAGATACTACTAATATTTGTATGTTTACATTCTGTATATTTATAGCTTGTGAAGAAAGTCCACACCTGGCAATATGAACCCAGAACAAAATAATGAGACAATTGCTATATTGTGGTCTTAGTTCCAAAGAAAAGATGTTGAAAAATGTAATTGTCCTTGCAAAAAGTGTAAGGGCTTAAAGAATCAAAGAATTCTAATCAAAACAGCCCAGAGTCATTGTAGGCAATATGGTCACATTGAAGGGGGGCACGATTTTTGTCGATTGGTGAATGTGGATTTCCAATTGGAGGAACAGGGAGGTGTGAATATCCAAGCCGATGATAACACTCCCATGGAAGAAGATGATCCTGTGGTAGAGAACACAATTGAAGATGATGGTATTGGTGTAGCTGATAATGTGCCAGAGGACATATTGAAGAAGATGGTATTGGCGTAGCTAATCAAGATGATCATGATGATGGTACTAGCACATCTGATAATGATGATGAAGATGGTCTTGATATAGCTATAATTGAGAAGGCATACAAGCCCCTATACCAAGGCTCCCAAATAACTCTTCTCTCCGCTATAGTGTTGTTGGTGAACTTCAAGGTTATGAATGGTTTATCCAAGGTAGCAATGTCATGTATGTTAAGGTATGCCATTTTTGTCATCTTCAATGTTAGCATACCATTACGATTCATTATATTAACAATTCATATTTGTTGTTGTAGGTTGATAGGTGAGTTTTTCTTACCACCATCAAACATTTTGCCTCATTCATACCGAGAATTATCTACCATTATGAATCAAATTGGAATACAATATCAAACAATACATGCATGTCCCAATGATCACATTCTATATCATAAAAAACATGAATTTGCAATAGAATGCCTTGTTTGTCATACTAGTAGATATTGGTCAGATCAAATAACAAAAAAGGTGCCTCACAAGAGTCTTCGGTACATTCCCCTTATTCCATGTCTTCAACGATTATTCAGGTGCACTAGCTTGACATAATTTATGGATTACCATGCACACAATAGAAGTCAAGATGACATTATGTGAATGCCTACAAATGGTTCTGCATTTAAAGATATAGAAACAACATGGCCACACTTTAAAAAAGAACCTCGTAATCTCAAGATTTCAGTGGCAGCGGATGATGTCAATCCATTTGGAGATATGAGATCTACTTACTCAGTGTGGCATGTTTTTGTGATTAACAATAACATTCCTCCTTGGATGTCCATACAGAGGGAGCACATAATGTTGTCAATGATTGTACCCAACATTTTTCATTTAATAGTTATGTAAATTAATTTATAAACACTACATCAAGATGGTCATAACAATTATGTAATGTTTTTGTTCATTCAACTAGGTAAGTACCAAGTTAAAGATATGAACGTGTATATTGAGCCCCTTATTGAGGAGTTGTTGATTTTATGGAATGGGATCACTATATATGACATCTCTAGACCAATAGGACAAAGAAAATTCCAATTCCATGCAATGCTTGTATGGACAATACATGATGCCCCTGGGCTAACTCATTTTTGCAGTATGTTATATATTCATGTTAAGGTCACGTATTTTTGGTATGTTATAGTGCTTACACATTATTGCTATATGTTTAAGTTGCGCATGATAATTGTACATGATCCAATTGTATGATATCTTTTAGGTCTTCAGATAAAGGGTACATTCACATGTCCAGTTTGTGGTTCGAAGGTGAAATCTCATCATTCAAGAAGTTTAGGAAAGCAAGTGTTCGATGAGTTTAGGCACTTTCTCCACAATAATCATAAGTATCGAACTATCAAAAAACATATTTTTAATGGGAAAGAAGAGACGACATCAAGGCCATGAAGAATGACACCTCGTCTATGGAAGTTGGAATACAATAGACTAAATCACCAAGGTAATGTCATTCCATCTGATGATTTTTGTTTTAAATTTAGATTTTGATATTGTCTTTTATTTACTAATGATGTTATTGATGCTCGTGAAGGTCGTCAAGGCATCAACGACCAACTTCCTAGAAGAATAAAAAGTTATTGTAGTCAATTTAGTAGGTTGTCATACTACAAGGATCTCCCAATCGTGCATTTGTTTGATGCTATGCATATTGGAAAGAATGTAATAGAGACACTATGGAAAATATTGGATGGAAGACATGACAAAGAAAAAATGGCCAAAATTTGTAATGACATTCATGAATCCAATCATGCACTGAAAACTTTCATTCAATCAAATAGCAATGGAGACCACATAAATACGAGTGCCCTTCCTTGGTTATTAACTAAGCAACAAAGTGATGCATTAAAAGAAGTCATAAAAAAAAAATTTCCAATAGGATTTGCTACAAATATAAGTAGTCTTGTATTAAAGAAAGTGATTTTGGGCTAGGGTTGAAAACACATGATTGGCATACCTTCGTCAAGGTAAGTCATGTTCTCTATTTACAATATATTTGTAAAATTGCATGTACTTTTTATTGTATTATTTTACAATATATTGAAAAGATAATTTTTTAATCATTGTAATACGTCCTACCTCTATCCCTCCCAGACCAGTTTGACAACAATGTTAAACAAGTTATATACGATCTTGGAGAATTCATGAGGTTAGAAGTGTTATTATATTTATGACTTGCTTTACTTTTTATGTAATTTATTGTATATTTTTATCTAAAATCTTGTTTATATGTTCTTGCGAGTTGAATCTCTTTTAGGTGGTTATCATATAAAGAAATTGATAAAAAAGATATAAAATATTGGAAGAGAAAAATTCCCCAACTTATGTGTGAAATGCAAAAGTGTCTATCTCCAATTTTTTTCAATGCTCACTACCTCATACATCTAGTTGAGGAGATTGAATTGTGTGGACCTGTACAAACTAGGTCAATGTGGATGGTTGAGAGGCACTTGAAATTTATGAAGGGCTCGGTTCAACAAAGAGAACATCCTGAGGGTTCTATGGTGGAGGGATTTATGGTATACTAGACCATGGTGTATATTAGTGAATATCTTCCCAAGTTTGCAACAAATATCTATGTAGATCACATTTGGAATCCCAGCTCTATTAACAAATTTGAAGGGGAGCACTTGATGGGGAAAGGTAAATTGAGGAAAGTGAGAGGTAATTATATGATGTTATTGTAGTTTATTAATTATTATAGATCTTTAATATAAGTTGTTTCTAAGCGGTCTATTTGTTTTCTTTACAGTTGCTCGTGAGTGGGATGCACTACATTTGTATATTGCAAACAATCTTGATTGGATGACAGTATGGATTCAACAATCTCAAGAAAATGGTCACTCATTAACATGGGATGATGTTGCATCATTGGTTAAAGAAGCTCATTGTAATGGAGATCCCAATGTTACGCCAATGGTACTTGATCTAGCATATGGTTTAAGAGGTAGAAAGGTATGTATAAGTTTACTAACCATGACCCATAAGTTTAATATCAACTCATGGATCGATACAAATAATCTTGACATGTTTGAATAATTGTAGATCAAACACCACAAAGATATGTACTACCATGGCCATAAATTTTGCATAAAAAAGTTAGACAACATGAAGAAAACTTGTGATTCTGGGATAAGTGCAGTCTTCGAGGTCACTAATATTTCATCTAGAAATGACATACATCCTCAACAATCTGAAAATTGATACTATGACATTTTGGATGATATACTTGAGTGCAACTTTAATTCATTCAAATTAGTTCTATTTATCGTCAAATGGTACAGGCTATGACTGAATCAAAATGATCCTGAAAGGACTGTTATTGAACATGATAGTGGATTTACAATGATTAATACAAGGTCATTTGAGCCAGTTGGAGATGAGCCCTATGTTCTTCCAAGCCAATATGAGCAAGTGTTTTACTTTTCCATTCTATATAAACCGGGTTGGTCATTTGTTGTTAGACATGATCCAAGAGGAAGGCAGATACAATATAATGTGATGGAAGAAGAAAATACTGAAGAATCATAAGATGAAGTAAATGATGATCACAAATGACTATTACACAATGAAGAAGAAGAAGAACATGATGATAATTTTGGTGATGCTGACGATATTGATGGTGATGATGATGACGATCATGATCATGGTGATGAAGATGGCGTTGATCAAGGTGATGATGGTCATGATGATGATGGTCATGATGATGATAGTCATGATGATGGTGATGATGATGATGATGATGATGAGGATGATGATAGTCATGATGATGACATGGATGAGGAGGATGATCGATAACATGATCAATGAAATGTATGTCAAGGTATGATCAATGTCACATATGAGGTATTGATTTATTCATAGAAATTTGAATTAAGTTATTGTGTTGAAATCTATAGTCATAGAGTATATTTTGCATCATGTAAATTTTGTCATCTATGTAATTTGTAGTTTACATATCATGTAATTTTTGGCTAACTTAAGATAAATGATTTACATATGCAGGAAATTTAACGCCTTTGACATGGATTAATAGGTATAATTTATTATTTGGTTTCCTTCTCTTTAGTCAACAAAATATATAGATCCTACTATGTCTCTCATTTGATGGATTGCAGGTATCACCAAATAGGTATTTGTCTTATCTGTCTTCCTCAAGTGAGGAAAATGCGGGAATAGAAGACAAAAGTTTGACATCTAGTAGGTCTAAAATAGGGAGATCAACTATAGGTCAAAAGATTAGAAGAAAATTTGATAAACAAATGAAATTTTTCCTTGCTGAGGGGGGGTCATGTTCTTATGATAATGAGACCAAAGGTGACATGAAGGCTCCCTTAAGGTACACACATCTTCAGAAAGAATGGGTAGCCAAGGAACTACCTCCAGTTAATACTGATTTTTCTGTTAACAAAAGGATATATAACATAGCTACATCTTCATTACATGGTTTGGGCTTGTTTTCCATGGATGGCATAAAGGTAAGTTATAATCAAGTTGTTGAATTGATGGAGTATGTAGGACCTTGTTACAATTACAAGAATTGGATGCAAATTGTGCAATATAAAAAAATTATGCGTAAGTATACATTGTCAGCAAATTATATACAATGCAAAGAAAATGATCAAACTAAAAGGCTCGCTATGTATATTGATGGAAGGCCAAAAGCAATAGGGAATATTGTAAGTTTTATAAATAGTTCTCGACCCATGTCAACTAATAAGTGGCCAAATTGTATATTCGAGGCATGCGAGGGAAATCGTGTATTTGTATGTGCGATAAAATCAATAAGTTTAGGGGAAGAGCTTCTAATAGATTACAATTTGAATCATGTAGATACAAAAAAATTCTCTATCATGGGACTGGTAAGTATAAAATTTAAACCAATTGCCTCCAATTAATATTGACTCCAATCGCTTTTGATTGCTAAGAATTACTAATCTTTGTCATAGGGTGACATGGATATTCCACCTCAAGATATAGGCGAGGATGTTCCTCACAGTTCACCTTATTCATCAAAGGTAAACCTTAATTAGTGTAATTCTAAAAATTATATAGAAACAAATGTCATATTATTATGTTCTTTTCTTTATGGCTTTGGAGTTATTTTGATAGAATTTTACTGATATTGATGTTACAACTTGATACTTATTGATAGATAAAAGCAAAAAAGGCAACAGATCAATTTGGATCTGAAGTTGAGGCGGCATTTATAGATGATGTAGAATCTAACTCTAACCATGTGTTCATGGCTACTCAAATAAAAACTAAATATAGTAAAGAAATTCTTAACCTTCTAATGGAAGCAAATGAAACTGAGGAGTCAAAGGAACTCAAAGAATAATTGACACGTAGAGTCAATTCTATTGATGTAAGCAGTAATTAATCTTAAGAAATAATTAAAGTTCAATAGATGTTTATATTTTATACTATCTTATGGATCATGATCTAAACTATGATGTGTTCTTCTTATAGGGTTTTTTGACATGTGTGAAACGTCATCAATATGGCAAGGGTTGTAGCACCGCACTGCCTTCATGTAAATAATCCTTAAACCTTTAACCATTGATTTAACCTTTGTATGCATTATTGACTCAACTTATGTTTGGGATGCTTCTAGTACCCCATTTAATCTTTATCCATTGCAAATGTCTTTTCTAACAATGTATTCTTTAGCTCATGATGAAGTACAAATGCCTCCTTTGATTAACATTCTGCATTCGATGACTGCATTGTTCGCAACAAGGTGCTTGTAGACATCTTCCTCTGTACCATTTACAACTGGTAAAACCTTATTTTTCTATATTTTGTTATACGCTAATCATGCATTGATTATTTTTCTTGTGTGAATTTTATACACTGCATGGACCTATTTTGTGCACTAATAGATACACCTACACTTGGTACAAGAATAGATCATACCAGTATTAGTGAAGATCAACCATTTCTTGGATCAACCCGTGTTACTAGTATTGGTTCATTTGCAGGGACATTGTTGTTGAACAAGAACAATATGGTTCCGTTAAAAGTACCAAAGTTTCCAGGTGCTTTAAAATTGTTATTATTTACAGTGTAATTGTAGTTTACTTATACATAACTCATTTTGGACTGATAATCCCATGATATTTTTGTAGGAAATGATATTTTTTATGATCATCTTTTTGAAATGACATTGAAGCTATTTGGGCCCACCATACATAAAAGGTACATAGCTTCATAATATTGGTACAATATTTTTCTTATCTTCCTTTTATTGTACTATATTAAAGTTATGATATCTAACAATTTTGTTTTTTCAAAAAAGGTGGAATGACCAGGATGCTGACTTAAAAAATAAGCTCATTAAATCTTTAGAGGACCTCTTTGGAATTAAAACTTTTGACAGAGGCATGATTCTTAATAGAGCAGCCAAACATATAAAGACTGTGAGGGACCAATATAGAAGGGCTCTAAAGGATAACCAAAAGTACGAGCATCCTCCTATGATTCCACCGATGGAGTGGAATGAAATAATGGAAGATGCAAAAGAGAAAAGGCTAAAGGGTAGTTGAATTCAACTAGAAGACAACAAAAGAAGGTATGTCATGATAGTATTAAGTAGAATGTAATCATGTGCTAATTAGTGATCTTTGTAAATATATAATCTAACATGTTTCAAACTTTTCATAGACTGCAAGACACATCAAAAGCCACACACGCGAGATTAACAAAGGTTGGCCAACACAAACTTGGCTCTGGTGGCTATATGAAACTTCACTCTAGACTTGTAAGTAGAAGCATTTGAAATTCATATCAAACTTTTATATATAAGGTTGCAAACAATTCTGTTTAATCAAATCATACATGTAAAAGTGATGATATTAAACAAAAAATACAGGGCACTGAATTCAATGTAGAGCCCACGGATGAAGACAAGAGAATAGCCTTGAAGGAAGGCTATGTAGTCATGGCTGCATGCCTACGCCAAGAATCCCAAAGCCATAATGAAGAATCTACTGCACCAGATGAGACATAGGTAAATTGGTCAAATGAAAAGTAAATCAAATTGAATAGTTAATTTTGAACATAAATTGACTATTTCATGATAACAATGTGCATGACATTTCACTACAGCCTTCAAATCCTACCACAAAACCTGGGCGTGATGAAGGCCATGATGTGCATCACAGTGTTGGAGGTATTAATTTTCTATTGGAAATAAATTACATAATTATTAATAGAATTTAACATCTTTAATTGCAATTGGCCGTGTAACCTTTTTTTGAATATTTTAGAGCATGTTGAGCATGTTGAGGTGGTGAAAGATCAAAATGTTACTGTACATGATGATGTGGCATTGTCAGGTAAAGAAAAATGCATGTTATGTTCTACTGGTTAATGAAATACATGTAACAGTAAAAAAAGTATGCTAATTTAACCCATTTACTTGTTATTGCAGCAGACCCCCCTTTAGTGTAGCATCATCCTCCTCCTCGAGACATGAGGAAGCATCATAATTTGAGATCACAACCACAAGAGGAGGAAGATAATATTGATGCTCCTATCATCCTTTACCTAAATAAGAAATCTAAGAAAAACCCAAAAAAGAAATGATTTCTTAAAAATACTCTTTGATAAAACTTGTTTGATTAACTTTGTTGGATAATGAAAGAACGTTGTTTTAAGTAATTATCTATGAATGTTGTGTATTAATATTGAATTATATGTCATGTTAATGAATATTGTTATGTGTTAATGAATTCTTGATTAGTGTTGCGTATTAATGAATGCTATATCATATTAATGAATGTTATGTGATTGTATTGGTTGAATGTTATAGTTCATAAATGGATGAATGAAGTGTGTAATTAGATGTTAATGGGGAATTTAGATTAATGTTAGGGGGAGGGGGGGTGAGGCCAGATGAGCTTCCACCTTCACGTGGTTGGTCTTGTTAAGTAGAGAATATTAAAGTATTCTCGAAACCAAGTGAAGCTCAAACTAACATACCTTCATTATTTAATCAATTTCATTCATTCTAGGTCTTTTCTCATAAGTGCATTTTGAATGTGTCATTGTCAGGAAACTATCAAATAAAAAACTAGAAGGCCCAATAGTCAACTTCTCATTGTCATTGTCTGGCATGATTCGGCTTCACCTCCTTGCAAGTATTCTCATATTGAATGTGTCAACCTCTCTTGGCCTAATGTGGATTATTTAATTGGTTTGTGTTTTTGAGTAGGTGAAGTGTTAAAGGGTTTACATTTCTTATAAGTTTTTTTGTAACTTTTAAGCTCTATGATAATGCTTTTCATCCTTATATGGCAGTCAAATGAATCCAAGAAGGAAGCTTTCAGGAAATATTTGGAGTCAACCGGTGTGCTTGATACCCTCACAAAAGGTTTGCGACATTTCTTCTTATATGATGAAATGCTGAATCTAGAAAATTAATTTGTGAATTTGCATCTATTTGTGAGATAATATATTAATATTGGCAGTTCCTCTTATATGATGAAATGCTGATTTTAGAAAATTAGTTGGTGAATTTGCATCCATTATTTTTGGATGCCTGAATGTTATGTTTTCCTTGTGAGGATTCAAATTAATTTGATTGATATGGTCTTCAAAATGGTGTAGTAGTCTTTTAGATTAATGTGATTTGTATTATCATATAATATCTTTGCTCTTATAATCTACCTTGTTTCCATGTATGATCTACAGTTATTCATTCCAGTGTTCCAAAGATGAATCTAGACAATATCTTTAAGCAAAAGAATGAGGTTGCTAAAGCTATTGAAGAACTTGAAAAGGTTGATATATTCATATCAGTTTCATTTATTTATTGATGTGTATTGTCAATTGATTACTGTAAAATATCTCTTAAATATCAAACAAGATGAAATTTGACTGTAGTATGATTCAATCGTTCATTTCTATGCTTACATGCTATGTCAAACTACATATATGAGATAGTTCAAACACTTATTGTGGATATAGAGGCTGATGTGCATGCCAAGAAAGCAATGAATGAAATAAATACAGGCAACTTTTACATCCAATACTAAATGTCCTTTTTACCATGATATTGTTGGAGATTGCTAGCATATACTTTTGCATTTTGTAAATGGGTTGATGGTATCCATTTATTTAAGAAAACCCAACTCATTATCCTCAACTTTGTTCATATTTTTGTTCTATATTTGTTTAGTTTATTTACCCAAAATTTCTCTCATTTTCACCATCATTGATTTCATTGTTTTATATCAGCTACAAGAATGAGGGTGGCAACACAAGAAAAAGTAGAGGCAGAGAAAATTTTACAAATCAAGAGAGTAGAAGGGGAAGCAGAATCAAAGAAACTGTCAGTATGCATCAACACTTCCTTTTATTTGTCATTATGCATCAACACTTCCTTTTATGTTATATATGTATATTTTATAGATTTGTATATTTATAATTTTAAAAGTTGTATGTAATATACATTGGGAGATAATATATTGATATTGGTAGTTCATCTTATACGATGAAATGCTGAATCTAGAAAATTAATTTGTGAATTTACATCTATTTGTGAGATAATATATTAATATTGGCAGTTCTTCTTATATGATGAAATGCTGATTTTAGAAAATTAGTTTGTGAATTTGCATCCATTTTTTTTGGATGCCTGAATGTTATGTTTGCCTTGTGAAGATTCAAATTAATTTGATTGATATGATCTTTGAAATGGTGTAGTAGTCTTTTAGATTAATGTGATTTGTATTATTGTATAATATCACTGCTCTTATAAGCTTTTAGGAAATATTTAGAACAAGTACCCTAAAAAAGTTCACAGGCCCATACAAGACACCCACCAAAATATAGACCATCAATTTATAGAACCCTTGCAAGATATCCCAAGGAACGACATGTAGTGAAAACCAGATAGATAGAGAAAAGAACATAACCATATGCTGCCTCACCTATTTGCGGTAAGCCAAACTTAGTCCAATTCTCTTAACAATGGTACATATCCATCCAAGTGTAGCAACCTTCAAAGATTTGTAGCGGTAAAGAGAATCCCCATATTTTATCAACCTAACATAGTCTTTGGCCACTTTGGTAATCAGATTGTGAGCAATATTGATTTTCCAGCAGGATTTTTTATAAAAAAGTAAGGTTTTCGTAGCATTATCTACCACTTGAGAAAAAGTTTCCATAGCTAAATTTCCTTGCCATAGTTAATATTGCTCTAAAGACTTACAAGTTAGTAAGTCCTTAGCTAAAGGGCTGATAAACTAAATAAAGTTTCAAACATATGAACAGATAAAAATCATACAAGAAAAAGCCGAAGCCAAATTGAATAGCATTGGCTATTTGTCAGCAGAAGGTCCCTGCTAAAACATACACATTTGTCACTTCATTAAGATGACAATTATGTACTAAGTTTCCTAACTGTATAAGTCATCATCATCTTTATTATCTATTGTAGCAAATACATCCGAAGCACCAGTAGAAGCACCAGGAAATTGAAATTTAGAACCAAAGCCTTGAGATTGTTGTAGTGTTTGTGCAAAGGCTTGATACTTCTGAATATCAACATCATTGAAACTTCTTTGGGCATATTTCAATGACTCCTCAAAATGAGCAGCGTTTATTTTAGCTACCTCATCACTATCATCCTCATCCATTACCTCGGGGTTCTCACTTCTTTTTCTTTCATGTTCAATATTATCCTGTAAAAGTGCAGAGGAAAGAGAACATGAAAAATTGAAATAATAAGATACAAGTTGAGGAAAATTGAATCAAAAAATATAAAATTCTAACAAACCAGTTCAAACAAAACCATTAAGAAATTCATAACCAAATCTAGTTTGCAAAAGCCGCCATAATTGAAACTCACCTTCTCAATATTTTCTCTAATAGCATACTTGCAAGCCCGCTGACAAATCTCTGTAATATCTCATCGATAAATATAATGGATGGGGCATTCTTCTCAACCTCCTCAAAAGCCTTCCAAAGATTGCTTTCACTTTCTCCAGCCAACTTTGACATGATCTCAGGTCCATTGATATAGAAAAAGAAGGCACTGGTTTCATTAGCCACTGCCCTAGCAATTAAAGTTTTCCCAGAACCAGGAGGCCCATAGAGCAGAATACCCTTTGGGGGCTTCACACCAATAGATTTGAAGAGTTGTGGGAATCTAAGAGGAAGCTCTACCAATTCATGGATAACCAGTCAGAGCCTATCTCTCAAATAGTTCAAACAAAATGAAAAAACCCACAGTTTCATGCAGAATAGAGTAGATGGATTGCTAGAGCCCAAAGCAGTCTGGAAAATAGAACGAGCAGGGACCCATTGGAAACAAGTAGCAGAATGTGTTAATATGATTTAGAACAATAGAGAGGGGGGGTGAATCAGTTGTTCTCAAGTCCTGATCTATAAAACAATCTCATAAACTTATCCTTCAATCAAATCCAAAACCAAAACAAACTCGGTCATCACTGATTCAATAATAGAAACATCTAACAATGCAGTCCACTACCTAGCTATAACTTAAATTGTAAAACATAGTAATGTTCAGATCTAAACATTCACACAAGTATAAACACCAGGTTTTATAGTGGAAACCCAATTTGAGAAAAACCACTTTGTAACATGCTACTATTATTTTCACTCTTCTGAAGTGAGCTCGGTAAAAAGCCAACCCTATCAAAAGGTTACAATACACACTGTCAAATGTGACCCGGTTAAAGGATTTCAATCACCTTGTTAAAAGTGAGCCTAGTCATAGGACTTACATACACTCCATTAGAATGCAACCTTGTTCAAAGGATTTAACATATGACTGTTAGGTCAACCTTTGTTAAAAGGATTTTAATTGTTACAATGGTTAGAAAGTAGCAGTAGTATTATCTGAAAAATATACAACTCACTTTGCAATTATTAGATCTGATTCCATACACTAATGCTGGTTTACTGACTTTGAAACTTTTCCATTTCCATCTTTGATCTGGTCGAAACTTTTCTTCAAGCAATCACCACCATTCTCCTTCAGCCTTTTCTGCTTAGTTAGTCAATAAAACTTTCCTCTTCCAGCATTCTCTATTCACCATGTACATACATATCACAATGTTTAGGTTCCCTTATATTTTCCTTAATTAGGTTAACTCATCTTTTTCCGCTCAATCTCATTCGTAGATCTTAGGGTTAGGTCAGATTCATTGAATCTACCCGCTTTATGTTCTTCAGCTCCTTTTCTAGAATCATCTCAAATCTCTTAAAGATTTACAATAAAACATTTTACAATGCATTTAATGCTTCCAAACAATTAATAAATAAAGTCAACACATTTTACATAATCCAAGAATTCAACAATGTCGGCTCTAAAATTAAATTCGCTTCAAATATAAAATTGCTGATGCTCAGTCAATACTGTGATTGTTCACTCGGTCTTCATGTAGATCACTCGGTCAATACTAAAATTGTCTCCTCGACTTGCACTGTCTTCCTCAGCAATTTACTGGTGCTCAGTCGACACTATAATTTTCTCAGCATATACTACTCGATCGACACTAACATTACTTGGCTTAAACATGATTTTTCCATTCTTTGCTTGGTTAAGCCTACCAGTTTAGTCTTTAGTTTTACTAAGATAAACAATACATTCTCTCATCATAGTGCAACATAGTCAAGTACACTTTGTAGTATCAAGATAACTCAACCTTTCCTTAGGTGCTATTGTTACCAACCTTGCTTAGCCCTCTTAGCAACACTCAAATAGATATAGTACTTTCCTAAGTAGCAACAATCTTACCAATTAAGGTTTGACATCAATGATAATACAACAATTGTTTCAATTCAGTTTCCAACAATCTCCCTCTTTGGCATTGATGGCAACACCATATGATATCATCTGAATAACACATGGATTACCAACCAATCCAAAATCTTATCTGTTCATCAAAAAATTATTTATAATATCTTTAGCTTCATTCTGATTCATAATACTGTAAGCCTCAGTCCTGTGACCATCAAAAGTATATAGATCTCCCTCTATCTTGATTCTACATTTGAATTCATCATCCTTTTTCCTTTTAGTTCCATCAGCTCAACAACTCTTAGTTTTTAGTATCATGTGTTATCATATCAGTACATTCTCCCTCTTTGACAAAAATGCCAAAGCAGCAACTAAAACTTACATCCATCAGATGTAGATAATATTTGTGCAGCTCTGTGTTTCTCCCTCTATCATCTTGCTTATGACTGATTTCTTGTCTTTGCTTCTGTTCACAACTCTAGGCCAGCCCTAAAGTGTTACCATCTTCTGCATCAATTTGTCAAATGTTCTGCTGTAACACATTTGATGCAGTGCTCCTAGCTTGTCTAGGCAGCCTCAGTTAGGGGAAGAACCCCTAATTGACTTCTCAAATACTCATGAGCTTCTCTAGGTAAATCTTTAGTGAATATGTTTGTTAGTTGTTCTTTTGTATTCACATATTCCATTCGGACTTATTTGTCTTGTACTAATTCTCTCAAATAGTGATACTTGATGGCAATGTGTTTGGTCTTAGTGTGCATCACTGGATTCTTATAAATATTGATAGCACTTGTGTTGTCACAGAAAATAACAATAGGTTCAGTGATTTCTTCTTTCATGCGTATCAACAATTGTTTTATCCATACCAAGTTTGAATAGTTCACTGTAGCAGCAACATACTCGGCCTCGGTAGTAGATTGGAAAATGTAATTTTGTTTCTTTCTTGTCCAGGAGACTAATCTCTGTCCAAGAAAGAAAGCTCCACCACTTGTACTCTTTCTATCATCTACATTTCTTGCCCAATCAACATCTATATAAACTTAGAGTTCAAATTTGTCATCCTTCTTATAATATAGACCATAGTCAGCAGTTCCTTTCAAGTATCTCATAATTCTTTTCATGGCCATCATATGTGTTTCCTTAGGATTAGTAGAGAATCTTGCCACAATCCCAACAACTAATGCAATATCTGGTATGTTGTGTACAACATACTGCAATTTTCCAATCATAGATCTGTACAGAGTTTGATTCACTTCTGCAGCATCATCATTCTTAGATAGCTTTTGTCCAGTAACCATAGGAGTTCCTACTGGTTTAGCATCTTCCATCCCAAAAGTTTTCAGTATTTCATTAACATACTTAGACTGTGTAATGAAAATTCCATTCTTCCTCTGATATACTTGTAAACCAACAAAGAATTTGATCTCACCAAACATACTCATTTCAAATTCAGTTTGCATTTCATTTGAGAAACTTTTTCATAATGCATCTTGTCCACCAAAAATAATGTCATCAACAAAAATTTTTGCCAACAAAATACCTTTACCTTCTTCATCCTTCATGTACAGATTGCTTGTGTCATTTGTTCTTGAAAATCCAATCTGTATCAAGTAGGTGTGCAACCTCTCATACCATGCTCTAGGTGCTTGCTTCAATCCATATAATGCTTTGTTTAGTTTTCACACCATGTGTCTTTTGTTTGGATCAATAAAACCTTTTGGTTGTTCTATGTAAACTTCTTCTTCTAGTATACCATTTAAAAATGTAGACTAGACATCCATTTGATATACCTTGAAATCTTTATAAGCAGCATATGCAAGCAGAGTTCTTACTCCTTCCAATCTAGCTATAGGGGCAAATGTCTCCCCATAATCTATTCTTTCTTCTTGTACGTAGCCTTTGCATACCAGCCTAGCTTTGTTCTTAGTGATTTCACCATTTTCATTCATCTTATTTTGAAATACCCACTTTGTTCCTATAACATTCTTGTTTTCAGGTCTCGGCACCAAAGTCCAAGTATCATTCTTCTCAATCTGGTCAATTTCTTCATTCATTGCTTGTATCCAGTCTTCATTCTCCAATGCTTCTCTAGTTGTCTTCAGTTCAAATTCACATAGTAGACATGTTGGATCCTTAGTCTTACTTCTGGTCTGGATTCTAGTAACTTTGTCTCCAATTATCTGTTCAGGCTTATGATGTCTTCTCACATATTTTGCCAAAATAGGTTCAGCTATTCTCTCCTCTATTTCATCATGTTCTTCAATAAGATTGTCAGATTCAACTTCAGAATGCTCGGCAACCTCTTCCTGATACCCAACAACATTTTCTTGTAGCTCGACATGTTCTTGTTCTCTCTCGGTAGTGTTTTCGTGACGCTTGGTAGCTTCTGTCTATTGCTCGACATTTCTTACTCAAGACTCAACATTAGGTGCAAGTCAGTTACTTGCCTCTTCCTCTTCTTCAATGTACACAAAAGATCTATAATCTTCTGGTTCTCTTTTACTGTCAGCTTCATTTCTTTTTGCATACTCATCAATTTTTACACTCACACTTTCCACAATTTTTTTAGTGTTAGAGTTTAAACACTTATAAGATTTACTTTTTATGGAGTACCCTAGGAATATTCCTTCATTACTCTTAGCATCAAACTTTCCATTCCTAGTATCTTTTAATATATAGCACTTACTTCCAAATATTCTAAAGTATTTAGCACTTGGTGCATGTCCATGCCATAATATAAAAGGTGTCAGATTTTTACCTTTTTTGATCTGTACTCAGTTAAGAGTGTAGACATCAATGCTTATAGCTTCTTTCCAATATCTCTGTGCCACATTCTTTTCAATCATCAATGTCCTTGCACAATCCAAGATAGATCTGTTTCTCCTTTCTGCTATACCATTATGTGGAGGTGTTCTAGGTGTAGACATCTGTCTTTTAATTCCTCTATCATTGAAAAATAGATTAAATTCATTTGATGTAAATTATCCACCTCAATCAGATCTAAGACATTTCAGGTTCCTACCTGTCTCCTTTTCAACCTTAGCCAAATACCACTTAAAATATTGAAAAGCTTTAGATTTTTCTTTTAAAAATATCACATGCATCATCCTAGTATGATCATCAACAAATAAGATAAAGTATCTAGCTCCACAGTAACTTTGTACACCCATAGGTTCGCAAAGGTTAGTATGAACCAAATCTAAAATGTTTTCAGAAGTAAAGGATTTTCTCTTGAAACTTGAATTTCTCATTTTTCCTAACTGGCATTCCTTGCACATCACATTCTCAGGTTTCTTCAATCTAGGTAGACCTCTTACCTTTTTCTTCTTACTTATCTCTACTAGATTGTCAAAGTTAACATGACACAACCTTTTATGCCATAACTAAATGTCATCAAGTTGTGCAATCAAACATGTTTCTTCAGATAGGTCAAGATAGAACAAATTAAATCTAGTGTAATCTCCACTTCCAATCAGTTCTCCAGCAACATTAAATATTTTAGCTTGCTTGTGATGAAATTCCACTCAGTAACCAGTTTTGTTAAGCTGAGCAACACTTAGCAAATTATAATTAAGACCTTCAACCCAATATGCATTTTCACAAGATATCTTATCAGTTAGTTTAATCAAACCTTTTCCTCTAACAGGACATGGTGCATCATTACCAAATTTTACACTTTTACCTCTGTAATGATGTAAAGTCTCAAACTTATTTTTGTCACCAGTCATGTGATGTGAACAACCACTATCAATAATCCATTTATCATTCTTGTTCACATAGGATATCAATGCAGTTTTCTCATCCTCATCAGATTCATCTTTCATTGCCACATAAACTACCTCAATTTCACAATCATCACTATCAGTGTCAGTCTCTTTTTCAACAATGTAACAAGATTTCTTACCTTTTCCTTTATAGTCTCTGTTCCATCGGTAGCTTTTGTCATCTTTTCTGTCTTTATGTTTTCTTTTCCTTTCATCATCTTTATCCTTCCTGTCAGGACATCTAGAAACTATATGACCAACTTTATTACATGCAAAACATATAATAGGGAGTTTACCTTTATACTTTCCTTTTCCCCTTCTCAGTCTTCTAGCCATAAGAGCTTCTAGATCTGCTAGGTCTTCATCAGAAGTGTCACTGTCACTTTCACTATCACTTTCATTGATGCATCTTTCTTTTTCTTTCTTTGGATCTTTCAGAACTAGCTCTGACTTAAAAGAAGATTCAACATTTCCAATGCTTCCAACAGTGAAATTATCATAATTAGAGAGTTCAAAAGTAGTTAGCTTACCAACCAAACTTTCCAAGGTAAGTACATTAGTAGAGTTACATCTAGATTCCTGAATAGCTGAGATCTTAATAGCATATATAGGATGCATGGTTCTTAATACTTTTCCTATTATAGTTTCATCATCAATAGTCCCATTAGCTCCTCTAATAGCATTCACAACTTCTTTTATTCTGCTACAATATTGTGCAATGTTTTCACCTTCTTGCATTCTCATTTCATCAAAATTACCTCTAAGACTGTCGGCCTTTGCTTTCAGCACATTCAGGTCACCACCATAGATCCTTGCAAGAGTATCCCACATATCCTTTGTAGTTGTGCAGTCCTTAATGTCCTCAAATTCTGGATAGCTTAGGGCAGATGCAATTTCCAACATTGCCTAATTATGTTCTTGCTTAGCTCTCATTTCTTCGGTAGTCAAAGGTGCAATAGGTGAGACATAGTTGTTCTCAATGTAGTACTTTGCAGGGTCACCAATACTGGCCAGATGTAGCTTCATCAAGCTTTTCCATGCATGGAAATTTTCTTTGTTCAGCTTCAGTACCTCCTTCTTATACATCCTGATCATTTGCTTCAAGCCCCTTTAAACTTGATATCTGTCAACACTAATAATAAGCAACTTAGCTCTAATACCAATTGTTAATATGATTTAGAACAACAGAGAGGGGGGGTGAATCAGTTGTTCTTAGGTCCTGATGTATAAAAAAATCTCATAAACTTATCCTTCAATCAGATCCAAAACCAAAACAAACTTGGTCATCACTGATTCAATAATAGAAACATCTAACAATGCAGTCCACTACCTAGCTATAACTTAAATTGTAAAACATAGTAATGTTCAGATCTAAACATTCACACAAGTATAAACACTAGGTTTTATAGCAGAAACCCAATTTGGGAAAAACCACTTTGTAACATGCTACTATTATTTTCACTCTTCTAAAGTGAGCTTGGTAAAAAGCCAACCCTGTCAAAGGTTACAATACACACTATCAAATGTGACCCGGTTAAAGGATATAAATCACCCTGTTTAAAGTGAGCCTAGTCATAGGACTTACATACACTCCATTGGAATGCAACCTTGTTCAAAGGATTTAACATATGACTGTTAGGTTAACCTTTGTTAAAAGGATTTTAACTGTTACAATGGTTAGAAAGTAGCAGTAGTATTATCTGAAAAATATACAACTCACTTTGCAAATATCAGATCCGATTCCATACACTAATGCTGGTTTACTAACTTTGAAACTTTTCCATTTCCATCTCTAATCTACTCAAAACTTTTCTTCAAGAAATCACCACCATTCTCCTTCAGCCTTTTCTTCTTAGTCAGTCAATAAAACTTTCCTCTTCCAACATTCTCTATTCACCATGTACATATATATCACAATGTTCAGGTTCCCTTATATTTTCCTCAATTAGGTTAACTCATCTTTTTCCACTCAATCTCATTCGTAGATCTTAGGGTTAGGTCAGATTAATTGAATCTACCCGCTTTATGTTTTTCGGCTCCTTTTCTAGAATCATCTCAAATCTCTTAAAGATTTACAATAAAATGTTTTACAATGCATTTAATACTTCCAAACAATCAATAAATAAAGTCAACACATTTTACATAATCCAAGAATTCAACAATGTCGGCTCCAAAATTAAATTCTCTTCAAATATAAAATTGCTGATGCTCAGTCAATACTGTGATTGTTCACTCGGTCTTCATGTAGATCACTCGGTCAATACTAAAACTGTCTCCTTGGCTTGCACTGTCTTCCTCAACAATTTACTAGTGCTCGGTCAACACTATAATTTTCTTAGCATATACTACTCGGTTGACACTAACATTACTCGGCTTAAACATGATTTTTCCATTCTTTGCTCGGTTAAGCCTACCAATTTAGTCCTCAGTCTTACTAAGATAAACAATACATTGTATCATCATAGTGCAACATAGTCAAGTACACTTTGTAGTATCAAGATAACTCAACCTTTCCTTAGGTGCTATTGTTACCAACCTTGCTTAGCCCTCTTAGCAACACTCAAATAGATATAGTACTTTCCTAAGTAGCAACAATCTTACCAATTAAGGTTTGACATCAATGACAATACAACAATTGTTTCAATTCAGTTTCTAACAGAATGAGTGTGGACAAATGAAGATAAATATCTAGAGTAATCATCAATTAGGATGCCGTTGGTGATTAGTTTGGATATTTATCTTCATTTTTTTTTAAACACTGCATGTTTCATCAAAATTTTGACCCACCCGCATCGAAAGTCTAGCCTAAAATCGACCATTCTATGTCAAAATGTGGCGTCATGGGTTTGGCATCCTGGTCGGAGCCGCTAAATATTTCAACCAAATGTGGTTGAAATATGACCATTGTGATTTTGACATCGTGGTCGGAGCGACCAAAGTTTTTGACCAATATTAATTTATATTGGTTGAAAGATCAACCAATAGACCAACACCTGCCAATGTTATTTTTGGCCTAGATTGTCCTCATTTTTGACCAATATTGGTGTTTATCATTTGATGGTTTCAGGAATGGGTCAATATTTTGATGCGGATAATAGCGACGAACCAATTGGTTGACTATTCGATCGTGTTGGGTAGAAACTTTGACGAATAGTGCATCGAAAAATGGTGCAAAATGTACTAGTGATTGGGCTGGAAAGATTGATGACCGAAAGAGCACTACTGGTGGAGTATTCTTTTTGGGAGAAAGATTAGTAACTTGGATAAGCAAGAAACAAGGATGCATTTCTAAGTCCACTTCCAAAGTAGAATATGTTGCTACTGCTACTAATTGTTCAAACATTGCATGGATAAAACAAATCTTGGAGGGTATGAAAGAAGAGATCATTGACCTAGTGAAAATATATTGTGACAATACAAGTGCTATACAAATTTATAAGAATCTAGTGATGCATGTAAAGACAAAGAATATATCTATAAAGTATCACTACTTGAGGGAACAAGTACAAGACAAGCAAGTAAAACTAGAGTTTGTGAAATCAAAAGAACAACTTGCAGATATATTTACCAAACCCTTACCTAAGGATATATTTGAGTACTTGAGGACTAGGCTAGGGGTCCATCCCATGTCTATCAGTCACTAAGGCGATCAGGAAGTTGCATCAACCTATACTTTATCAGAATATCAAATGATGTTGATGCATATTGCTCGCACTTTAGGTTTCCTAAGGTTGTGAAAGCTAGAAGATGAAGAATAAACTGACACCACATATTGGTACATGAAGGTACTTGATCTGAACTGAACACCAGAGATAATACTTTGGCTACTGTAGAGCTATTTAATATTTTTGGAATTGTTGTCAAAGGGAGAGAGAATCAATGAAATATTATAAGGGAGAGAAGAAGAAACATAGGGAGAGAAGAAGATCAAATCTATAGGGAGAGTCTGCATGGAATGATGTGTAGTGATTAAACATATTAAATGTACAAGCTAGGGAGATCTTACTGAGCTACAATATTTGTTTATATAGTTGTAGAACATATGTTTGGTATTCTATGGCATATTTAATATTGTGTTGCCATCAATGCCAAAGGGAGAGATTGATAACCTACAACTGATTAATATCTTGATGGAATGAATGGACACTTGAAAGATAATGATTAATGGCCACCAAGCTACTGAAGTGATATGTAATACAATTAAATCAGTCAATGTATTTTTATTCATATCAACTAGTTTTGACTGTTCTTATCATGATGGTTACAAACATCTAAAGAAGGGAAATGGTAAAGGAATGAGATATCTACATGAAGATGAGATGGATATGAAAGATATGGCTATGGTATACATTGGGTAACTTATTGGTGAGTCTATGGCATCATATTGTTGACTTGATTGTATTACATGATTTTATTATGTATTAAAGATCAGAACTAGACAAGTTTATGTGGTCAGTAAAAGAAGATTTTTGTATACACCGAGCTAGTGTAGTGTATACCGAGTATATTATTAACCGAGAAAGTAATCACCAACACATTCTGTATTGACCAAGTGAAAACAACAATTAAAGTTTATAACAGTCGATTGAATTGATGAGCTAGACAATTTCTTATGATTTCAAGGTAGAAGATAAAGTTTGTTATGATGATTGACTAACGATTGATAAAATTTAAGATTGATCAGATGAATGATAATGAAATGTGTTAATGACACAACTGTTGAGGAAAGTTAAAATGAAAAAATGAATGATGAAGATTAAGAGGGAAAATATAATAGATGAAAAGAAAATGGTTTATGTTATCTATTTAAGGAGACATAGGATTTATTATTGAGTTTGGAATTTTTGATACTGCATGAGAATTTGCATGAAAGGACTATTTTCATGCACCACTGATCAAACTGGTTGAAGACAAAACTAATTTTAATTGCATACATTACTAAGCATTAGACAAGCATACACCAAGTGGAATAAAGTTGGAGGATATGAAGGATTGAATTGTTTATTGATTAGAGGAGGTATTTTGAGCTTAGCATAGATTTGAAAATATGCAAATGTTAGTTGTATTTGAATAAGATCATTACTGTATCAATTTAACCATTGTTATAGCAAAATCTCTTAACCAAGTGGGACTTAACAATCTTTTGTATTTCAATATGACATTCAATGAATGTTGATTGTTTTCTTGTTGACCCCATAGTAAATGTTGGTCAAGGGAGAAATGTTAGTGATAAATCCTTTAACCAGGTCACACCTCACAGTGTGTTTTGTAGCCTTTAACATGGTTGGCTCCTGATTGAGCTCATTTTAGAAAAGTGAATTATTTTGGGTTACCAGTCCCATGTGTTTTTTCCCCTAACAAGGTTTCCACGTTAAAAATCTATGTGTTATGTGTGAATGATGTGTTGAATTGTTATTTTTCTTTACATATTTCATAATTGGATATATCGGTAAACATAGTATTGAATTTACTGTCAATCGGTAAATAAAGAGAAATACATTGTTGATATCTTATCGAGTTCATATTTGATTGAAAAGTTTGAATATATACATCTGGGAGATTTGGGATTGTAGGATAACCAAACTTAACTGATTCACCCCCCTCTTAGTTATCTAACAATTTTCCCTTACAAAACCATAATCTGAGGGCATACAAACTAACAACATAGTAAATAAATAGTCTCTGTACACACTAAGATGTGCACTTCTCTAAGTCTTTGCTTCCAAGGGAATCCATGAATGGGAGACCTTTGAAAATGACCTAGAGCTCCCTAGGCATGGAGTGCAAAGATATTAAGTGTGCTCTTAGCTAGAGCTATTTAAGCCTATGACCTTGCTAGTAAACCATGCAATGGGAGATTCAATGGAGATAAGTGCAAGATTGCCAATATCCTCAAGAATCAATATGAGAATGAAATGCAACTATGCTAGAAATGAGAATGCAAGCTAAGCTATGAAAAGAAAGATGTAAGTGTTACAATACAAGCTAATTAATCTATGTGAGCTAATTTAGAGGATAGAAATAAAGCTAATCTAGGAAAGCATAAATATGAAACTATGATGCAAGAAATGAAAGATGGATGCAAGAATGTCTTCAAAAAGCTCCAAAGTCTCCAAAAAATCCTGCAGCATAAGGTTAGTATTCAAAAGATGGATCTAAGAATGAGAAGAGAGCTCTCCTTTTATAAGAAATGAGAAAGAATGGACCATGGAGATTAAGAGGCAAAAAGATTTAATCAATGGTGGAGCATCAAAGAGGAGAAATCCATGTGCACAAGTATCCTCTAATGAGAAAATAAGAGTTGACTTTTGTGCCCATATGAGACAAAAAGTTCTTTTTTCCTTTTATAAAATAAGAATAATGCTTTATTTGTGCAACTTAGGATAAGAGGAAAGTGGGGGCCTTTTATTTATTAAAAGGGGAGGGAATTCCTTTTAAATAAATAAAGACTTTAGAATAAGATGGTTAATCCATAGAATATAATCGAATAAATGATAGGACTAGGATTTGATCAAGAATAAGCAATTGATAATTTTAGCAAATAATGCTAGCAAGGGGCTAATAGTCTAGATGACCATTTTTTGGTGATTATATTTGGCTCTCTTTGACTAATGTGTGATCGATCTGGGAACACATTATGTCAAAGGATAGATCAGCCAAGAAGGTAATAGATAGAGATTTGACTCCAAAGAATGAATTGCAGAGAGATAGCAAATCCTACGTTGTCAGCCTGGTAGCGACAGTACCTAACACTTAGGAAAGAGATGGATAGTATCAGAACTTGAGATGAGAACTAACATGTCAAGCGCAAAGATAGATCGATCAATGCAAATGGAATGGTCAAGCATATGCTCTGGAGAATAGCCAATAGGATATGATGCATTTTCCCCCTCGGGCTTGAAAGGGAAATCAAGTAGAGGGAAGGAAAAAGCAAGAGAAACGTGATCAAATCACTAGAAATCATAATCGAAGATGAAAGATGATAGGATAACCATCAAGCAGTGAGGATATGCCCCAGTCAAGACCTTAGAGAGATGAAATGAATGAAATGAGTGAGAGACTAGAAAGGTTGAAAGAGATGGGGATGAAGGAATGAAGAATGCCCCAACAAAGATCGAAGGATCAGGCCTCAAATAGTCAGCCAACTACATGGAAGAAGGAGAAATGCGATTTTGATGATCAAGGTGAACTTAGATTTCAGTTTCGATCCTAAAATGAATAGAAAATGATGTGATATGAAAGACAAGAAGTGAAAGACATGATTAGGAAGAAGTGAAAGGTGAGCGCAATTGACCAACAAGTCCGTGAAAGATGAAGGAGAGCTCTCTCCATATGCAAGATGCAAAACTAACTATCATGAACTTAAGAATGCAAGCTACTATGAAAAGTGGTTTACTTGCAAGGTCACAAAGCCATTAGACTCTAATAATCATCATTGAGCATTATTGGCAGCATCACAAGATCATAGAATGCACACTAGTATAACTATGTGAATCTGAATATGATCTATATCAGATAGATATGTGGAAATCCCACCTAACCATCAAAGACATGTAGGTCAAGATGACTAGTGCAGTGAGATTGCCTAAGTTTAATATGGCAAGATTATACTCTCATCAAGACACAAGGAAAGTCAAGATGGCTATAAGTATGGACTTGTGAAAAATAATCAAGGATAATACATTGTAGATCCTAGTGTCAAGTGGAACAAGCATAAATGCTCATGACAATGAAGATCAACAAGATATACCCACAAGCAGAAAGCAAATAAAACATGTCCTCGTGCCCCTAGTCTTCTAGCTTGGCATCAATGAAAACTATTAGGGAGAGAACACTCATCAAAGAAATCATCATAGATAGCACACAAAAAAATAAAGTTGAGCAAATCTTAGCAAGGCAAGTGTTTAAGTGTGTGTGTGTAGGTCATAGAGTCAAACTTTGAGTATCGCATCTGCCAGTGAGAAATAACGTATCATTCGAGACTGCGGGTAAGATATCTGATAAGTGTTGAGAAACACTTAACAGTAGGGTAGTGTTGAAAAACACAGTTGGGGTGGTGTTGAAAAACACCATTTGCAAGATGTTCTAAAGACCAATGCATCCTAGAGACCAAAGCTAACACAGTTATGTCCCCTAGTCAAAGACAAAGACCAATTCCAAACCAAGGCAACAAGGTTAAGGCATGATGGAGAAAGGCTAAGTGTCGAGGACGCATGCTAAGAAACAAGGGTGCAAAGGTCTCAAGTAGCGCCTGTTTCCAAGTTTTCACCACTTGGAGATTTTTTGATTTTTTCAATTTTTTGTATTTTTGCTACCAAGGCGCCTGTTTCTAGGTTTTCACCACGACACTTTTTCTATTTTTTTGAATTTTTTGCATTTTTTGATTTTTTTGTATTTTTTCAGGGCTTTATAAGCTTTTTAGGATTTTTTTAGCATCATATATGATTTTTTTTGGAATTTTTTCAGAATTAATAAATATGTACAAAGGATTCCCCTGGACAGAACATGCATCACATTCCCAAGCAAGATCACATCGTGTAGTCCCAATATCTAGCAAGGTGGAGGACAAGAGGGATTGACAAGATGGTGGAAGAGATGGAAGACAAGGGAATGAAGGAGAATGAAAGGAAGAAATCCTCAAAGGCAAACTCATTAAGAGTACCCAAGCTAGGGAAAAATTATCATGTAAATCAAATTTGGACAAGTAATGAAAGGCCAGCATAGGATAAGTCACAAATGCGTAATGCAAAAGAAGGAAAGGATGCAGTCCAAAGGAGTAGAAATGTCAAGAGGCTTCATAGCATCATGTTTTACCCTTTTTTATTAGATCAAGACCAAAGGGGAAAAGGATAGCAAAAGGCTAGAATGAATGGAGGAAAATAAATATGAAGGCTAAACATGAATGGAATGAAAGCAAGATCATCATAAGATAGCTCACAAGATAGCCAAATGTCCGTGTATATATGAACATTGTCAAGATCAAAGAGAGAAGATGAAATAGATGAAATATGTAGAAGAACTACGCATGATGCCTGATTGCCAGGTTTTTAGCACGGTACTTATCCAAGGTGCCACAAGGGAGTGGTTTTCACCATAGGAAGAATTTATTTCTCTTTACTTTTGCTACCAAGGTGCCTGTTTCCAAGTTTTCACCAAGGCACATTTTAAATTTTTTCATTTTTTTGAAGTTTTCTATTTATTTTATTTTTTTATTTTTTTGAAACTTTCTATTTTTTTGAAAGAAGGCAAGCTTTTTAGATAATGCTCCTTGAAAGGATAAACCATGATATGCCAAGGATTCAACATGATATGCTCAAAGATGCTGATAGGGAAAGGAAGATGGAAGATAAAAATGGAGGATAAGGTTTTATGTAAAGCGAGTGACGTTGGAAGATAGGAGGAATAGGAAAATGAGGAAAAATGATAAAAGGTAGAAGGATAATGAATGGAAGGATTGTGAAAGGGTAGATGGAAAGGAAGGCAAGATCAACATCAACATACACCTTGAAGGGTGGAGAGAGGATGGAGGAAATGTGAATGAAGCAATATGAGAAGGAATATGGCGAATATTTAGCAGAGGTTGTGGTTCAGGCGCATGGAATGGAAGAATGTTTTTGAAAGAAGATGAAGTGGAAGCCTTTGGAAGTTTGAATGTCAAATTCACTTTTTTCTCAACACCAAACTCTTTCAAGAGAGACTTTGGAATCCATATAGTCATAGGCTTTTCTTTTCCTTTTGATGATCTAGAGAGAATATCTTCAATGATGGATTTTGGAACCCATACTTGTCTTGTAGTTTTCTTCTTAGATATCTCTTTTGATTTTATGCCTCCATGTCGATTAGAGGAGACATGGTGATCTTCTTTTTTTGATGTGCGCCAAAAATGTACACACTAAGATGTGCACTTCTCTAAGTCTTTGCTTCCAAGGGAATCCATGAATGGGAAACCTTGAAAAATGACCTAGAGCTCCCTAGGCATGGAGTGCAAGGATATTAAGTGTGCTCTTAGCTAGAGCTATTTAAGCCTATGACCTTGCTAGTAAACCATGCAATGGGAGATTCAATGGAGATAAGGGAAAGAATGTGAATATCCTCAAGAATCAATATGAGAATGAAATGCAACTATGCTAGAAATGAGAATGCAAGCTAAGTTATGAAAAGAAAGATGCAAGTGTTACAATACAAGCTAATTAATCTATGTGAGCTAATGTAGAGCATAGAAATAAAGCTAATCTAGGAAAGCATAAATATGAAACTATGATGCAAGAAATGAAAGATGGATGCAAGAATATCTTCAAAAAGCTCCAAAGTCTCCAAGAAATCCTACAACATAAGGTTAGTATTCAAAAGATGGATCTAAGAATGAGAAGAGAGCTCTCTTTTTATAAGAAATGAGAAAGAATGGACCATGGAGATTAAGAGGCAAAAAGATTTAATCAATGGTGGAGCATCAAAGAGGAGAAATCCATGTGCACAAGTATCCTCCAATGAGAAAATAAGAGTTGACTTTTGTGCCCATATGACATAAAAAGTGCTTTTTCCTTTTTATAAAATAAGAGTAATGCTTTATTTGTGCAACTTAGGATAAGAGGAAAGTGGGGGCTTTTTATTTATTAAAAGGGGAGGAAATTCCTTTTAAATAAATAAAGACTTTAGAATAAGATGGTTAATCCATAGAATATAATCGAATAAATGATAGGACTAGGATTTGATCAAGAATAAGCAATTGATAATTTTAGCAAATAATGCTAGCAAGGGGCTAATAGTCTAGATGACCATTTTTGGGTGATTACAGTCTCCACTATCAAAACCTAAGAAAGTATTATCTCCTAAAAAATAAAAAATAAAGAAAAGTTCATTCTGGAACCCAAGTCCAAATTAGCATATAACATCAAAAAAGTTATACTGACAGCCCCACTAGGGAAAAAGGTACTAGGAACCACAAATAGTGAAAAAAATAGCCATGTCCAACAAACTTTATGTCACAACCTAACTGATAGAGAGCATGACTCTATTCATTTTTGAGAAACTTAAAATTTTTCTCATAATATCCTTTGTCTTCTCCATCTTCACCAAGCACCTTACATTGCATCAGACAAGGAAGTTGCAGATCTATGCATAACATAGAAGATAAACCTAGAAATACATCCCATTTTTCTTTCCATCTCCAAAATTTTAGTTCTCAAATCACCAATGTCATTCTTCAGTTTGGCCATCTCAGTGGGTGTATTTTGACAATTGATGAAAATGGATTTACCAGAAGTAAAGTTAACATTCTCCACCTCAGACATCATATATCTAGTGAGAGCAAGAAAATATACTTTTATGATGCCAAAGATGTGGGTGGAGCAATTAATTTTTTAATTCTTAGAGTTTTCAATAGTCTTAGTATCACCACCATCACCATCAACCATATTCTGCTTTCCTCCTTTTCCAATTATTTTCCCACTCCCTCATTCAGCTTCATCATCCTTTGATTCATAACTAACAATTATTTGTTTTTTCCATTTATCAATTGACCGAATCACCAACCTATTGGAATTTTGGAGGCTACTATGCTCCTCTCTAGCTTCATCTTCTTCCTCACTAAACACTTCTTGAGTAGAATTTTTGGCCTTCTTAGTAGGAAGGGTTTTTTCCTTTTCTTCTTGCTAACAACCAATAATTTGGATTCTTTACTTTTTAGCCCACTTGTCTTAATGATAATAATATCTAGGTTGGGAATTTCAAGGGTCCTAGGGCTAGAGGTAATCTTGAGATCTCCAGGGTGGTGGATACACTTTTTCTTGCTTGGGACCAAGGTATCAATAAGGTGTAAAGAAACTCAGGTGCGGAAAATAGCTTCCTACGCTAATCTCTATAGGAGAGTATTGTGCAAATTTTTATAAATCCTTACAATTTCAGATTCATTAAATACTTTAACAAAGATATTGCAACCACATACCATACATACAGAAAAAATAGAGAATGACACAATGATATACCTTGGGGAAAAGCTTTCGGTAAAAAACCCCAGCACTCCAAAACCTGCACAATGTATTATCTTCAACACAAAGATTACAATACACTTGCAATGCAAGTTCTTTCAGGAAATGAGAGACAAAGCCAACTAGACTTATTTTTGTTATATCTCTCCCATAGGAGCAACATCATATATATAGACTCCTCTGGACCCAAAAATAGGCACAACCACCAAGACCCATGCACAAAGCCACATGTACATAGTTGTTACATGCAATCCCAAGAATAGGCATCCATCCCTAGAATAGACTATGACAACTTGTCATAGAATCCACCAAAAATAACGGTCACAAGAGAAGTGTAAGAGAATCTGTCATACCAACCTATTTTTGGCATATTCTCTTACACACACCAACCACTTCTTCTTGGGCACCCAAATAGGTCCAAGTCATAAGATGCTCTTACACCTATCATAGCACATTCCTTAAATAGTTCTTACGCATTATAGGAATCTGTCATGACCATTTCAGTCATGATCTCCTTACACACAAGATGCTGACACATCAAGTGGAGTGACACATCAACATGCCAACTAGACATGTACACTCACACTTAATTACATTATTTTCAAAAAATACATTTACAAAACAAATAATAAGAATAGGAATTATCCAACGTTGAGACACCTTATTCCTAACATTCTCCCACTTGTGGAACACCTTGTAAGAGCAACAGGAACATAAAAGGAACTTTAACCCTTATAGGCCAAAAGGCCGATAGACTCCGAACACCATCTGAAATTCTCAGTGCCCACTGGTTTCATTAATGCATCTACAACATTCTTCACAATATCTACCTTCTCCAAATTTACCTTTCCATCTTCCACCATTTCTCTCACAAAGTGAAACTGCACATCAATGTGCTTCGTTCTGGCATGGAAAGTTGGATTCTTTGCAAGGCAAATAGTGCTCTGACTGTCACACCAAATAGTAATTTGTTCTGCATCAACACCAACATCAGAACACAATCTTCTAAGCCAAATGGCTTCTTTACAAGCATGAGTAGTAGCCATGTACTCAGCTTCTATAGTGAACAAAGCAACCACAGGTTGTCGCTTACTCATCCAATTGATGGCACCACCAAACATAGTGAACACAAAAGCACTGGTGGATCTCTTGCTTTCAATATCACCTGCCCAATCTGAATCCACAAACCCATGAATATAAACTGAATGCGAAGATCCATAAGAGTTACCATGATAACGTATGGAGTAATCTGATGTACCCCTCAAATATCTGAATACTCACTTAATTGCATCCCAATGTACCCATCCAAGATTAGCCATAAACTGACTCAAGACTCCCATTGCTTGGGCAATGTCTGGTCTAGTACAGACCATAGCATACATAAGACTACCAACTGCACTAGCATAAGGTACTCTACACATGTCCTCCACCTCACTAGGAGATTTTGGACAATCATCTACAGATAACTTTGTTCCCACAGAAATAGGAACACATAGTGGTCTACAATCTACCATGCTAAACTTGTCCAACACAGACTTCCAATACTTACTCTGACTCAACCAAAGTTTTCTGTTAGACCTGTCTCTACTGATTTTCATACCCAAGATGTACCTAGCTGCCCCAAGATCTTTCATCTCAAACTGTGCTGACAACTGAGATTTAAAATTAGAAATCATACCCTTACCCTTCCGAAACAACAACATATCATCAACATATAATGCAACAATAAGAAGGCAATCATTTTCAACTCTGAAATAAACACAATGATCTAATTTTGATCTTACAAATCCAATTGACAACACAAAGACATCAAACTTAAGGTACCACATCCTAGGAGATTGCTTCAAACCATATAGAGATTTCTTTAATCTACAAACTAAGGATTCTTTACCTTTAACAATGTAGTGCTCAAGCTGTGACATATAAATCTCTTCCTCCAAATCACCATGAAGGAAAGCTGTCTTCACATCCATCTGTTCTATCTCTAAATCATATGATGCAGCAAGAGATAACAGAAATCTAATGGATGTCAACTTTGCAATAGGAGAGAATATTTCACCATAATCTATTCTCTCTACCTGTGAATACCCCTTTGCAACCAATCTAGCTTTATACCTTTCAACATTGCCATCTGCACAAAATTTCTTCTTGAACACCCATTTACAGCCAACAGATTTTCTCCGTTTAGGCAAAGGTACAAGGTCCCAAGTTTTGTTTTTCTCCAATGAAGCCATCTCATCATTCATAGCCTCAATCTAGGAACCTGCATCTTCCATGCCCAAAGCCTCTTTCACAAATCTAGGCTCATCAGTGTTAGTAATCAAAGCAAAGGCACAACTAGAATCTAACATAGAATAACCAAACCTTTTTGGTTGCTTTCTTTCTCTCGTGGATCTCCTCAAGGGCTGCGGTTGAGGTTGTTCTTCCTCTTCTTCTGAACTATCAGAGCTGCTAGAGCTCTCCTCATCATTAGACCCAACATGGTCTCTCTGTTCAGTATTCTCAAGGGTAGGAGGCAACTGAACAACATCTTTTTCTTTTTCTTTTTCATCTGGTTGTAGCACAATAGGAGAAGATGTTAGCTCTCTGAAAATAACATTTCTACTATACAAAACCTTACTAGTCATAGGATCCCAAAGCTTGTATCCTTTCACACCAGCACTGTATCCAATGAAAATATATTTAACAGCTTTATTTTCCAACTTAGATCTTTTCTCCTTTGGAACATGTGCATAAGCTTCACAACCAAAAACACAAAGATGTCTAATTGAAGGCTTCTTACCAGACTATACCTCCATGGGTGTCTTACCAACAAGGGCTGATGTAGGAGATCTGTTAACCAGATAGCAAGCAGTGGCCATAGCTTCGGCCCAAAACCTTTGTTCTAAACTAGCTCCACTAAGCATACTCCTAGCCTTCTCCATCAGTGTCCTATTCATTCTCTCTGCAACTCCATTTTGCTGTGGGGTATAAGGAGTTGTCTTATGCCTCTTGATACCTTGTTCTTTACAGAACTCTTCAAACTCTGCTGAGCAAAACTCACCACCATTGTCAGTTCTCACACACTTAATCTTCTCAATAGTCTGATTCTCTACAAGAGCTTTAAATTCTTTGAACTGACTAAAGACTTGTGTCTTACTTTTAAGGAAATAAATCCACGTCCTTCTACTGTAATCATCTATGAAAGATACAAAAAATATAGACTTGGAGATTGAAGAAACTTTTACAGGACCAAATACATCAGAATGAATAAGATCCAAAACATCAGAAGATTTGTGAGAACTAGAGTAAAACTGAACATGATTTTGTTTACCATATACACAGTGTTTGCAGAAGTCAAACTCAAGATTGCAATCATTTAACCCCTCAATGAGATTTTTATTTTTCAGGGTTCTGAGACCCTTTTCACCAATGTGGCCAAATCTCATACGCCACAACATTGTCTTTTCTGCAGGAAGCTTAGCTTCCAAAGTGTTTGCACTACCATCAGAACCAATAGCCACAGACTTCTTCACTGCTTGTTCAAATGGTGAGGATGAAGAACTATTACATAGAGGAATACATGCATCTAGCTGAAATAAGGTACCTCTCCTAGTACCCCTTGCAAGCACTATCGATCCTCTCATCATCTTGCATCCTTCTTTTGAAAAAACAACTTGCACACCTACATAATTCAGCATACTTATAGATAATAGGTTTTGTGCCAAACCCAGAATGTGCATAAGTCCGTTGATTCCCTTTACTCATCCATCAGGAAATTTGATAGTGACCCTTCCACATCCAACTATCTTTACGTGAGAATCATCATCCAAGTACACCTTTCCACCATCGAACTCTTCATATTTTGAGAACCAGTTTTGATGAGAGGTCATGTGAAAAGATGCACCTGAGTCAACCAACCACACATCACCAGATGCATGGGCTACCAAAGCTGCGATGAATGCATTGCCATCTTCTTGAGATCTTTCTGAAGCTGAATTTGAACCTTTCTTCTTCTTCGACTCTTTACAGTCTTTATGGAAGTGCCCAGATTTATCACAGTTCCAACATTTTGCCTTGGACTTATTGGAAGTCTTTGACTTCCCATGGGATTTGGATCTACCCTTATTGTCATTTTTCTTCCCTCTTTTAGTGGATCTCCCATGAATAGCAAGGGCCTCTTTTTCCAAAATGGAAGCCTTTCTCTGCATCTCCTTTGATAGCAGCAAAGACACCACATCATCCATTTTGAAGGTGACTAAAGTGCTTTCGAGAGCCATCACAAGATGGTCCCATGAATCCGGTAAAGAACACAAAAGTGTGTAGCAATGATCCTCCTCTAACTTGACACCAGCTGATGTCAATTATGCAGCCAATAGATTAAATGCATTTAAATGATCCGTTAAAGATCCACCTTCCTCCATTCGCAGAGAGTACAACTTCTTCCTCAGGAACAACTTGTTCACCAAAGATTTGGCCTGATACATAGCCGCAAGTCTTTCCCACAAACTATTTGCAATTTTCTCATCTAGAACATTCAGAAGGATTGCATCGGTTAAATAGAGTCTTATGAGACCCTTAGCTTTATGGTCTTTGATATCCCAATCTGCTTGAGCTATAGCTGCTGGTCTTGTTGCACTTGAAGTCACTTCCCATAGGTCATGATCTTCCAACATGTCTTCCATCTTGAGTTTCCAAAACTTGAAATTAGTGCCATTAAATTTCTCCACCTCCATTCTTCCATATGATGAACTTTCCATCTCAATCTGCAAATAAGATTCAGAATGCTCTACAAAAAACTCCCACTCAAACTTGAGATCAGCTCAAAAAACCCTACCCAACAACTAGGATCAAAAGTTGATCAAGCTCTGATACCACTTGTAAGGAAACTCAGGTGTGGAAAATAGCTGCCTACGCTAATCTCTATAGGAGAGTATTGTGCAAGTTCTTATAAATCCTTACAATTTTAGATTTGTTAACTACTTTAACAAAGATATTGCGACCACATACCATACATACAAAAAAAATAGAGAATGACACAACGATATACCTTGGGGAAAACCTTTTGGTAAAAAACCTCAGTACTCCAAAACCTACACAATGTATTATCTTCAACACAAAGATTACAATACACTTGTAATGCAAGTTCTTTCAGGAAATGAGAGACAAAGCCAACAAGACTTATTTTTGTTATATCTCTCCCATAGGAGCAGCATCATATATATAGACTCCTCTGGACCCAAAAATAGGCACAACCACCAAGACCCATGCACAAAGCCACATGTACACAGTTGTTACATGCAATCCCAAGAATAGGCATCCATCCCTAGAATAGACTATGACAGCATGTCATAGAATCTGCCAAAAATAACAGTCACAAGAGAAGTGTAAGAGAATCTGTCATACCAACCTATTTTTGGCATATTCTCTTACACACACCAACCACTTCTTCTTGGGTACCCAAATAGGCCCAAGTCATAAGATGCTCTTACACCTGTCATAGCACATTCCTTAAATAGTTCTTACGCACCATAGGAATCTGTCATGACCATTTCAGTCATGATCTCCTTATGCACAAGATACCGACACATCAACATGCCAACTAAACATGTACACTCACACTTAATTACATTATTTTCAAAAAATATATTTACAAAACAAATAATAAGAATAGGAATTATCCAAGGTTGAGACATCTTATTCCTAACATAAGGTTGGCAGGTAGGGGGTGTAAATTAGGGGCCTTAGAAACTAGAATGTGTTTGGGAGGATTAAGATCTAGTCAAAAGGTATGGAGCATATAAACCAACCATTGGTGTAAAGGGATGGGCCTTTTCCCCTTATTTTGATGATTTTCCATCGCTTTCCATTACAAAACTTTCAATGGAATTAAGCAGGAAAAATAAGAACGAGATAAGCTCATGGTTCCTATAATGGTTTAGGAGTGGCATATGGTGATAGTAATAAAATTTGAAACAACCTTCTTAAGTGAAATATTTCATCATCATGAGATAGACCTAGCTCCATGGTAGTGGTAGCTACTTTGTTTCATATCCTCCTTGAATCTTCAATAGAGCTTCGCTTCCTTAGAAAAACTTGTTAAGGCTATTGTTACCCACCACCTCACTAGTCTTTTTCCATTTCATACCCTCAAAGGGTAACCCAGTAGCCTTTGTAATTACTTATTCATTAATTTCAAAGGAAATTTCCCCTATAGTGACATTCCTATCCTCCTAAGAAGTGGAAAACTACATGGATAAACCCTCATCAATCTATTGATAGACTCAATGAACTTGACTACCTACCCCTCTACAAATATTTCATACAATGAAATCATTCTTAAAAAATTTCTCCTTACACGGGTCAATGAGGACATGCTCCCTGTTGGTGTTCTTTTCCCCCAAAGGTCAGCTTGGCATCAGGATTGACAGGGCTAGTGTCACATTCATTCAACACTCCAAATCTGATAGGAAAAAGGGCCAACTGACAAGGATCAAAGAGAGATCCTTCTACACTTTGAGCTCCACATTCACTCAGGTGGGTATTGCCTTATCTGCACATTCAAGACACCTCATGACAAAACCAAAGGCCTGTAGATAGGTTAATGTGGAATAGCAATCAATCTCCTATAGGTATCCTATACCCCAATGATAGAAAGTCTCATGCAATAGCCCTATTTGCATGGAATGAGATTGAAAGATAGAAACCTATCCTAACAACATGAAAGGGAAAGGGTGGAACTAAAAGGAAATAATTTTAAATGGATTTGAAGGGACCCCTGAGATACCCTAAGTCCCTGATAGACCAGTGCCTTATCCAATGGGCCATAGAGTCAAATACCCTACTACAAGAGACAACCATGACTAAACCTCAACTTAACACCCACCTGTGCATTCAAGCATGTTATTACCCATTCAAATGATTTCAACCTTCCCCTTAGAAGAGACCTATGAATCAAACAATGCATTTACCAGCATCCACTGGAAGACAAGCATGACCTATCCTTGATATCTTAGCTCATACATGCATGAACACTAACCCTAAACCAGTTGTCCCTACGAAGACAACTCCACTTGCAAACATTTAGGCAATGCAAACAGACAAATCAAACACCCTTGATGTATGATTAATGGACTCAGAATTCAAATGAAGATAGCTCGGTAACAGTAAGAATATATTCACTTCTTATACATAAGACAAATCTATTACAACATGCACTGTATTCTCTGAACCAGCAAGAGAAAGAAGAACACCCTATATGCAGAGAGAAGGAGAAAATCTATAGGAAAAAGACCCTTCACTTGGAACAAATTCTCCTCAAAATTTTTTTAGAAGAAGGAACCCTTACAAAATTGAACAACCTACCATTTATACCACTAGCTGCCTTGGAATTCTCAGAGAGAATGCAACAAGCTATGGATAGCTAGGGCTAGGGTTTCAACTACCCAACCAACCAAAAGAATACATCAGAATTTATTACAGGGGCAGGAAACCAAGCAATCTTAGATAAACATATCGAAGAAGATCTCCAATCATGATAATTCTCAGAATAGAGCATGGAAGGTCACAAATCCACCAAGAGAGCAAGTCAAAACAATCACCCTAAAATCACACCTCGAGGCAACAAAACTGTCCTCCTCCACATGGCACAAGTCCTTGCAAACCCTCAAGGCACCCTAGACCATAATGGAACGATAGAGAAGATCAATCTCACCAACTCTGGCCCCCTTTGTCATCAATTTCAGTCCTTACTGGTTGCTGGAAACATCTCTGAGATTCTAATTTGAAAACCAATGGCTAAGTCTTGGCACTAGCAGTGAATCAGCGGTCCTGATTTGATCGAAGATCGGCAATTAAGTCCCAACCGTTAGATCTGTCATCTCCTTGGGCTTCAAAACTCTAACTCATTAGATACCCCGAGTCAACATTCTGCAAACTGGCGACAAGGTAAAATCCCAGTCGTGGAATGAAAGGCCTAACTCCAATTAGACTTCACGAACACACGACCGCACATGTTGAAAATGCCACTTAAGTCATCTGGTGAATTGGCGACAAAAGAACTTTTGCCAATTCATGAAATACTTCTTGCCTCTGCTAAAAAATCTAGCGACCCCGCGACCACTCATTCGCCAAGTCGCTAGACCAACTAGCAAACCGCCAAATCATCTTGCGAACCAGCGACAAGAAGGAAAATTTGTTGGGCTGCTAAACTTTATCCACTTCGCCATTAACTCCACAACCATGACACATGATGGTTAGTCACATGATCGCATAGCCCAAAAATGGGCTATGCGAACATGCGACATGACATTTCCTTTTACCCTGCCTTAACCGCCATGGACATGTGGCACCCTGTCACATGATCACATAGCCCAGAGATGGGCTATGCGAACATGCGGCAACCCACAGACCACTACCATAACCACCATGGCATGGAGATAACACCACTGCTCGTCGGCCAATAGAACACCGCCACCACACCTGAAAGATGCTCCATCACCCGCTACCAGGTGCCAGGTACATGTGGCAAGTGGTTGCATGATCGCATAGCCAAAAACTGGGCTATGCAATCATGTGACAGCTAATCACAGGCTACCACATCATCACCTCAGACCACCAAACAACAACCACCAAACTACAACCCCCCTACTGATGGGCCCCATGGACATGTGGCAAGTGGTCGCATGATCGCATGTCAGAAAAGTCTGACATGTGGCCATGCGACAACCAACCCCCGGCTACCACATCACCACCTTTTAAAAGCTTGAAGACCCAGGCCCACCATTCCACGACCACGTGACTACACAGTTGCCAGGTCATGAGATGCCAACCGCTTAACCGCTATAATAAGGAGATCAATAGATAATTGCTAGTCGCTAGGTTGCCAGAAGGAAAACTAACCGCCAGGCAGCCGAAAACCATGAAGAACCGGGACCACGCGGACAAGTGGTAGGCGATCGCATGATCGCATGTCAGAAAAGTTTGACATGCAGCCATGCGACAACCAATCAGGAAGAGCATTTGAAGGCCCGGGCCCACCTGTCATCACACTTGCACACTTAAGGAAAGCTGGTAGACAGGAAACTGGGAGGTTAAAAACACACAAAGTTTTCACAACAGCAAAGGATGAAAAACACACAAGGTTTTCGACATTGACACAAAGGTAAACAAGGATGCAAAAATATCGAGGACTTTATGCAAGCCAAAAAGGTCGAAAACATCATGGATTTTCAAAAATACTGTGGGTTTTTGACACTTAGGTAGATTTTTAAAATTTTGTTTCCTGCAGACCTTAGAATTTGAATATCTTTCTGGATTCGGCAATTTAGGAGGTGCAATTTGGACCAGGGCTTGGTGACATAGTGAAGAACATAGGGCAGGAGGTAAAAACAAAGCTTGTAGAGAAACTAGGCCATTTTCATAAGATTTTGCTATGATAGAAAAAAGGCCTAATAGTGGCTCTAGTTGGGGATGCATGCCTCCTGCAGGCATGACAAGAACTTAGAATCACTAGGAGAGCAGACCAACTCAAAATCACATTCCTTATCATTCCAAAAATTCTCAAAACTCAAAACTCCAAGGCTCTTGAAAGCTGGCTCTTTATTCCAACTAACACTACTGCTGAAGCAAAGCAACTGTACAAACATTTACACAACTAAAATTGCTAAACCACGCCAATCATTTACCTCTATCAAACACTTGGTCCTCATCCCTCTGCATAGAGATGACCCTGGAATTTTTCCTTTCATGTACATGGTCAAACTCATGAAAACTCTTGACAGGAAAATCCACAAGAATGTAATAAGTGTATTCATCTTTTCCCAGTGTATGAGGATCAAAATCTATCTTATCATACTAGACTGCCTCACACATACACTCCTCAGAATCAAGAGTAAAATTAGCTTGCAGCAAAACTTTGTAACCTCTTCCCATTACATCTTGCAAGCTAATGTAAGGTTGATCATCATGAAATGTGAGTACACTTACCAGCTAAGAATTAACATCATCTTTATCACCATGTTCAGCACTTAAACTCAATTCAAAACTAAAATCCTCATACTGACATTCATCCAACTCAAAAACATAATCAGCACCCTGCAAATACTTACTGCAGCAACTATGAAAAGAAAAAATTTCATAGTAAGGCATGTCTCCAAGCTCATTCCGAAACAAAACATCAGAAACTGGCAAACTATCACAAACATCCATCTCATCACTAGCCAAATCCTATTGGAAACAGAGATATTCTGGCTGAAATAGCTTTGGAAACATAGTGCAGTGCATTTTCAAAACATCATAACTCCTCACCGTTTCCAAATCTGAAAAACACATTTCAAGAGGAAAATCACTTCCTCTTTCCTCTTCACTTTCCAATGCAAACCTAGAAATTGAATCAACCGGATAAGTAGTATTTACATTCACTTTACAATCTAGTTCTTCCTTATTTGGCTGAAACAAAATATTGATTTCTTCTTCCATATCTCCATAGGTCTCCATTGAAAAACCTTCAATCACTGGCACATATAAATCTAAAAGTGGGATCATACTAACATCTCCATACATGTTCTTATCTTCAAAAAGAAACTTACCTTCAGATTCATAGCTTGAGTGATGTTTATCAACAAACCCTTGTTGGTTCAAATTCATCACACTTGTAGACTCATGATCGGTATCAAAAGAATCATACTCACATTGATACCACCTATCTTCATTTAATTCATGCAAAAATGCTACCCAGCTATCATCATTCAAACCAGAACTACCCACTTCATCAGATGAACATTCATCATCAGCAAAAGACTGATTACAAACATTACTAATCATACCTTCATCTGATACACTTTCAACATAACACTCTTCCGATAGATAGCTATCCGGTTCATTGTCATAATCTGAAGGTACACATTCATTGGACTGAGCAAGTTCTATATCCATGGCTCTACACATCTCTAGTTCTTCAAGTTTCTTACCATTAATAGCAAGAGCTAACTCTAGTTCTTCAATTTTCTGCAAGCGCCATGCATACAATCGTTCATCATATTGAGTTTCAGCTAGATATTCATTAGCAATAAGTTCATCATCCACACAAGCTTCAGTTACAATGCAATCTTCTTCTTCAAGTGATGCACAATGTGGCTATAAGTTACTTTCCTTTACATGATCATGGATCATATCCTGCCTAGAAAACTAAGGCACATCACCAACAGGGACAAGAATATGCCGATATGGCTCTAAACCTTTTAGTCCATCCCCTTTCCTATTATCTGCCACATTCTGAGAATGAAAATCAGTAGCAACATGTGGTCTTCTTACAACATGATATCTCCAATTAGATTCAATATCCATTGCAAACTGAAAAGCCTGATACAAAGTTAGTGGTTCTTTGTTCCTTAAGTCAAAATTCAAATTCTTATCAAAAGCATTCAAGTAGATGATCAAACAGATATCATCACTTGGCCTCCACTTCCCAGGGATATTTTCCCATGTCTTGATAAATCTACCATTGAAACTAGGAACCAACTCATCTTCCTCCATTTTTATATCCATAAGGGCCTTAAGCATGTCAAAGTCATTTACCTTTTCAACAAATTGAACTAAGAAACTTGCAACTAAATCATTCCATGAAGAGATGTCATTATCAGGCAAACATGAGAGCCAATCCTTTGCATCTCCTATCAGTGAACGAATGAATAATCTCATTATCACATCTTCATGCTCAACACCATAGTCACACATCAGCTCTAAAAAATTTCTAGCATGTTGATAGGCAGACTCAAAGTTTTCCCCACTAAACTTCGATAAAACTTTTATAACATTTAGGGGAATGGAGTTTGGGTAACTAGGTATACCATCAAAATTCACAGCCGGGTAACCTCTTAAGCAAAAATTTCCTTTACTACCCATGACTTAAAAAATCTTTTCAAAGGAGTAAAACCATTTACCATTGAAATTCTTGAAACTTAATTTGAAAACTCCTTTGAAACCACTACACACTTAGAAAAAGGAGAAATACCTAAAACACCTCCTGAATGCTGCTGCCTTCTTCTCAACTAAGTGCAGTCCCAACAAAACTGTACAACTCAGGTTCTTTAGCATAGAGTCACCACCTCTCTTCAGAGGACACAAACTTACTGATCTATCTTGAAACTTTAATAGACTTTGAGCACTCCCACATCAAAGCCACATGTAAATCAATTAGCAAATCCAGGTAACACACTGCAAATCTGAAAAAAAATTCTTAGATTGGAAAGCATATGAGACTCTTCCCCAAACTGAAAACAACAAGACTCTGGGATGATCCAGCTAAGCAAGGCAACTTGCTGTCATTTACTTCTTCCCTAGTAGAGTCGGCATTTTTTTGGTGTTCTTTTTCCCCAAAGGTCAGCTTGGCATCAGGATTGACAGGGCTAGTGTCACATTCACTCAACACTCCAAATCTGACAGGAAAAAGGGCCAACTGACAAGGATCAAAGAGAGATCCTTCTACACTTTGAGCTTCACATTCACTCAGACGAGTATTTCCTTATCTACACATTCAAGACACCTCATGACAAAACCAAAGGCCTGCAGATAGATTAATGTGGAATAGCAATCAATCTCCTATAGGTATCCTGTACCCCAATGATAGAAAGTCTCATGCAATAGCCCTATTTGGATGGAATGAGATTGAAAGCCAGAAACCTATCCTAACAACATGAAAGGGAAAGGGTGGAACTAAAAGGAAATGATTTTAAATAGATTTGAAGGGACCCCTGAGATACCCTAAGTCCCTGATAGACTTGTGCCTTATCCAATGGACCATAGAGTCAAATACCCTACTGCAAGAGACAACTATAAAACAAGAGACTTGTGCCTAACATCAATCACACACCATGACCAAACCTCAACTTAACACCCACCTATGCATTCAAGCATGCTATTATCCATTCAAAGGATTTTAACCTTCCCCTTAGAAGAGACCTATGAATCAAACAATACATTTACCAGCATCCACTGGAAGACAAGCATGACCTATCCTTGATATCTCAGCTCATACATGCATGAACACTAACCCTGAACTAGTTGTCCCTACGAAGACAAGTCCACTTGCAAACACTTAGGCAATGCAAATAGAAAAATCAAACACCCTTGATGTATGATTAATGGACTCAGAATTCAAATGGAGATAGCTCGGTAATAGTAAGAATATATTCACTTCTTATACATAAGACAAATCTATTACAACATGCACTGTATTCTCTAAACCAGCAAGAGAAAGAAGAACACCCTATATGCAGAGAGAAGGAGAAAATCTACAAGAAAAAGACCCTTCACTTGGAACCAATTCTCCTAAAAAATTTTGCAGAAGAAGGAACCCTTACAAAATCAAACAACCTGCCATTTATACCACTAGCTACCTTGGAATTATCAGAGAGAATGCAACAAGCTATGGACAGCTAGGGCTAGGGTTTCAACTACCCAACCAACCAAAAGAATACATCAGAATTTATTACAGGGGCAAGAAACCAAGCAATCTTAGAGAAATAGATCGAAGAAGATCTCCAATCATGATAATTCTCAGAACAGAGCATAGAAGATCACAAATCCACCAAGAGAGCAAGTCAAAATAATCACCCTGAAATCACACCTTGAGCCAACAAAACTGTCCTCCTCCACATGGCACAAATCCCTGCAAACCCTCAAGGCAGCCTAGACCACAATGGAACGATGGAGAAGATCAATCTCACCAACTCTGGCCCCCTTTGTCATCAATTTTAGTCCTTACTAGTCGCTGGAAACGTCTCTGAGATTCAAATTTGAAAACCAACGGCTAAGTCTTGGTGCCAATAGTGAATCAGTGGTCCTGATTCGATCAGAGATTGGCAATTAAGTCCCGACCATTAGATCTCTGATCTTCCCAGGCTTCACAACTCTAACTCATCAGATACCCTGGGTCAACATTCTACGAACTAGTGATAAGGTAAAATCCCAGTCGTGGAATGAAAGGCCTAACTCCAGTTAGACTTCATGAACACACGACCACACATGTTGAAAATGCCACTTAAGTCATCTAGTGAATTGGTGACAAAGGAACTTTTGCCAATTCACGGAATACTTCCTACCTCTGCTAAAAACTCTAGTGACCCCATGACCACTCATTCGCCAAGTTGCTAGACCAACTAGTGAACCGCCAAATCATCTTGCAAACCAGTGACAAGAAGGAAAATTTTTTGGGCTGCTAAACTTTATCCACTCCGCCATTAACTTTGCAATCGCGACACATGATGGTTAGTCGCATGATCGCATAGCCTGGAAATGGGCTATGTGAACATGTGACATGACATTTCCTTTTACCCTGCCGCAATCACCATGGACACATGGCACCCTATCGCATGATTGCATAGCCCGGAGATGGGCTATGTGAACATGCGACAACCCGCAGACTGCTACCATAACCGCCACCGCACGGAGATAACACCACCACCTGCCGGCCAATAGAACACTGCCACCACACCCAGAAGATGCCCCATCACCCACTACCGGGCCCCAGGGACATGTGGCAAGTGGTCGCATGATCGCATAGCCAAAAACTGGTCTATGTGATCATGCGACAGCCAAACATAGGCTACCACATCATCACCTCGGAGCACCAAACAACAACCACCAAACTGCAACCACCCTACCGATGGGCCCTAGGGACACATGGCAAGCGGTTACATGATGGCATGTCAGAAAAGTCTGACATGTGGCCATGTGACAACCAACCCCCAACTGCCAGATCACCACCTTTTAAAAGCTTGAAGACCCGAGCACACCATTCCGCGACCACGCGACTACACAGTCGCCAGGTCATGAGATGCCAGCCGCTTAACTACCATAATCAGGAGATCAATAGATAACTGCTAGTTGCCAGGTCGCTAGAAGGAAAATTAATCGCCAGGTAGCTGAAAACCATGAAGAACCAGGACCACGCACACAGGTGGTAGGCGGTCGCATGATCGCATGTCAGAAAAGTCTGACATGTGGCCATGCGACAACCAATTGGGAAGAGCATTTGAAGGCCTGGGCCCACCTATCATCGCACTTGTGCACTTAAGGAAAGTCGACAAAGAGGAAACTGGGAGGTCAAAAATACACAAAGTTTTCACAACAGCAAAGGATCGAAAACACACAAGGTTTTCGACATTGACACAAAGGTAAACAAGGATGTGAAAACATCGAGGACTTTATGCAAGCCAAAAAGGTTGAAAACATCATGGATTTTCAAAAATACTGTGGGTTTTCGACACTTAGGTAGATTTTTAAAATTTTGTTTCCTGCAGACCTTAGAATTTGAATATCTTTCTGGATTCGGCGATTTAGGAGGTGCAATTTGGACTAGGGCTTGGTGACATAGTGAAGAACATAGGGCAGGACGTAAAAACAAAGCTTGCAGAGAAAATAGGCCATTTTCATAAGATTTTTCTATGACAGAAAAAAGGCCTAACACTCCCCACCCATCACTATGAAAGCATGATGAGGAAAACTATTTAAAGGCCAACCCTAGTAGTAATTAAATTGTATAGATAAATATAATTGAAGAAAATTTCCATAAAAATATTATGGTTTAAAGGGAAATAAAGGCCTTACTCACTATCTTGGGCATTATTACTAATCCACGCCCCCAAAACATCTTGGCTCATGTAGACTATTATTTCCCACATAAAAAGTTCTTTTCATCCCAATGAACAATAAGTTTGCACCTTTACATGAAAAATAATAATAATTATGTAAGTAGGTGTGTGTGACCAACAAATTATGCCACCTCCTAAAAATAGGGTCAACCTCTTGTTGCAAGGTGTGCTCCCTTGCTCTCCTTGTGTTGTGCAACACAACACTCAGGTTTGTGACATGGATTAACTTCCTCATATGCATTCTATAAGTCTAGTGGTTGCATTGGGCATTGACGGGTTGATCTTTTGGTGCAACAACAATCACACTTGTAACAAGTGGTATTGGAGCTTGTTCACGGGTTCAAAGCCATCACTTGTACTAGGGGGGATTATTGCAAGGTGTGTACCCTTGATCTCCTTGTGTTGTGCAGTGTAGTGCTTGGGTTTGTGACATGGCTTAACCACCTCCTGTGGAGTCTATAAGTCTATTGGTTTTATTAGGCATTGATAGGTCAATCTTTTGGTGCAATGACAATCACACTTGTAACACCTTTAGGTTCATACAGTTCTCATATTTCTTCCAATGCCACATAGGCATATTATTATTACAAATTTTATTATCCCAATTATATGTGTTAGTCCACATCCTAGAGTCACATTTCCACATCATCCAACTCATTCCAAATCAAATTCAAACTTTCAGCTAAATTTTCATGCTTCAGACCATTTAGGTTATAGTCCTAGTATAACCATGCCCAACACATAGTTGTACAAAACCATGTAAACCAAGAAAATGTATCACCCATCATACCTATTTGTAGTTGATTTCTCTTCTCTTAAGATAGTTTGACTATTAACTTGAGGTAATCCTTCTTTCTCTAACATCTAAACTCCACACTATAACCTAGCATAGCCATGGTATTGGCTATAATATTACCTTCATTGAAGAGATGATTAATATGAAAAACTAAAAGGAGTTTGTGGATATCCCCTATGATTTTATCAATTAACCAATTTACCATAGATAGTCCTTTAACAATATTAATAATAAGCTTAGAATCCCCCTATATAGATAATACTTTGATACCAATTGAGAGTGCAATCTAAGACCCTAAAAGATGTCTAGTCCTCTAGCTTGGTTATTAGTGTTATTCTATAGATAACTAATATAGGATACTACCATCTCTTCAGAATCAATCCTAATCACTCCCTATAGTAGCGCAATCCTGAGCTTGTCTTTCAACCCCATCAATGTTAAGTTTAAGCCACCATGGTCTAGGGGTAACCATTTGGTATTCCTCCTCCTCCACTTTGAGTTATCAAACTTTTGATAGGAGTCATCAAGGATCCAATTCTTAGTAATTATATTGTGAAATTGTGATGGAGGAATGGAGGGGAAAGGCCAAGTGGTAATGGCCAAGTTTTCCATGAGCAATTTAAAAAAGATCCAAAAGACTTCATCAACTGAATCCTTAACACCACAAAAGATTATGTTATTCATTTCCTTACAAATATTCCAACCCATGAAATGAGGGGGAATCTACCTCCATATTTTTCTAATAAGTGGGTTATAGGAAGCACTCCACTAGTTATAAGTGAGTTGTTGAACCTCACCATTCATAACCCAATCCATTTGGAACTTGTGCAATACCATATTCCAAAGAGTTTTCATATAGGTGGATTAAATTATAATGTGTGGAATATTCTCTTCTTTGCACTTATAAATGACACAATGGTTAGGTAATTGGAACCCATATTTAACTAGGATATCTTGTGTGACAATTTTATTGCACATAACCATCTACTAGAAAAAATGATTTTGGGGATAAGTTATGGATTCCATTTTTTTTCCCAAAGATCATTAAAACTACCTTCCTTCAGTAGAAAGTGATAAGTAGTTCTTGTAGTGAATTATACTCTAGGGTTTTGAATTCAAAATAATTTATCCACTCTTTGGAATAGGGGAATTCTTACATGCTAAAAAATATTCTTCAAATTACTTAAAGCCTAAAACATATGTTGTTGATTGAAAGGAAACATATAGATATATGCTTCCAATACTTAACCTATGATAGGTAGTCTTCCATGCAATCTCTAAAAAAATTCTTTGTGTTCCAACAAAGAACTCTGAAAACTTGGTCTGAGATCAAGGGTTTATTCCCCAACCAATTTTCCTTACAAAAATGATTTTTTTGGCCATTACTAATCTTATATTTAAGCCCAACATGTATTATATTCCTACATTTAACAATGTTGTTCCAAAGCTTAGAACCACTATGCAATCCTTGGGTGGTAAGAATTTAGAAAAACCTCCCATTGTTGAGATACTTGGGGGCCATAATATCACACCAATTAGTGCTATGAAGTTATAATTTCCAACCAAATTTCACCAAAAGGGCTCTGTTTAATAAGGAGATTTTCCTAGCTCCCAATCATCCCATACTCTTCATTTGGAAAGCCTTATCCCAACTAAAAAGGGTCATTCTCCTTCTCTCTTCCAAACTAATCTATAAGAAGGTTTTCTATATTATTTCTAGCTTCTCTACCATAGAACTTGAAATCTTGAACAAAGATAGGAATTGGACTGTAATTTCTTGGAGTGGTTCTACTAGTAGTTGTAGTTTTCTATCACTACTAAGAAGTTTTATTTTCCACCTTGCCAACTTACATTGTAGTATTTTGAGGATTGAGCCCCAAAAGGTACTTGACACATATTTAATAGTAAAAGATGACCCTAAATAGATTCTAGGAAGAGTGGCACATTGATAACCCAAAATGACCTTGAATTTTTTTTTTCTGTAGGTTGTTTGTCGTGTTGGAAAAATAATTTTTTTTTATCATAGTTAATATGCTGACCTGAGACTTTAACATATTAGTTAGGAAAAAATTTCTATTATTTATCTTCAACCACAAAATTATTTCCGAATAGGATGTTGCCATCCACAAACTATTACAAAACAACTAGGTGCATAGAGGAAGCATGCTTAACCCATTTAAGTTTATCCTCTTCCACCATTTTTGATAAATTCCTTCCCAAGATCTTTGCAAGGATGATAAAAAGATAAGGGAATAGGGGTCCCCCTTCCTAATGCCTCTGATAGCACGAAATAATCCTCTCAAAAATCCATTGACCAAAATTGAATACCTAACTCTTGTAACACATTCCCTTATCAGATTGATAAATCTATTGTCAAAAATTAGTTTAGTTAGGACCTTGAATAAAAAGTCACATTTAACTCTATCATAGGCCTTTGAAATATCAAGCTTAAACGCCATTCTTAGATGATAGTACTGTTACAAGTAGTAGTTTCTGTTGCACCAAAAGATCGATCTGTTAATGCTTGATACAACCACTAGACTTATAGAAGACACAAGAGGTGGTTAAGCCATGTCACAAATCTCGAGGGGAGTGCTAACCAATTTTCCAACAATCTCCCCCTCAATGTTACTTGAGGGGATTTGAACTTGTGACCAAGATCTGATACCACTTGTTATAAGTAGTGATTATTGTTGCACCAAAAGATCAACCTGTTAATGCCCGATATAACCATTAGACTTATAGAAGACACAGGTGGCGGTTAAGCCATGTCACAAATCCCAAGGGGAGCGCTAACCATTTTTCCAACAAGTACTTATCCATTGAATGGAGAACTTCATAATTTATGATAATAACATCCAAATATTTCCTTCCCAAGACATATCGCTTCTGATTTCCATTAATAATGCTATCCATAAGAGGTTTAATTATATTGATGAAGACTTTTGAAAAGATGTTATATACATTATTGCATAGGCTTATTGGTTTAAATTAAGAGAGTCACAATAGTTCCTGAACCTTAGGGATCAAGGACATGAATGAAATATTCAACTCTTTTAATAAGTTCCTAGTCCCGAAGAAGTCCTTTGTCACCATGGTGATATGTAAATCCAAAATATACCAGAATTCCTTAAAAAATGAAGGTGGGGATTCATCCATATCTAGGACCTTGAATGTTCCTATAGAGAAAACAACTTTCTTGACCTCATCCTCAGTTAGTTGTACCATAAATTGAGCATTATTAGTAGCATTGATAGCACTAGGTAAGTAGTTGAGCAACCAATTTTCCAAGAGCATGTTGATAGTGCGATGTTCATCCTTAAAAAAATTGCAAAAATAATCTAGGGTCATCTAGCCCAATTGAGAATCTTCCTTAATTTCATAATTTTTATCATCCTTGATAATGAAAATTATATTATCATTTATGGTTGTTTTAAAATCAGTGAAAGAAGGTAAAATTTTGGTCTCCCTCTTTCATCCATTGAACCCTAGACTTTTGTTTCCAAAAGATATCATCCCTATAAATATTTTCCTTCTATTTGTTTCTAAGAGCTTCCTCCTTCTTATTGGTTGTTCCTAATTGATCTTTGTTAGCCATTTGATTTTGAGTTACTATCAATCTCTGATTTATTTCTTTGTGAAGATATCCCCAAATCTAAATTTATTCTATCCCTTCACATTTCTTCTAATAATATTCAACTTTTTAGCTACTCTATATATTGATGTTCCATAGATGGGAGTATTCTAGCAATTTTGTATGCAATCACAGAAGTTAGGATGCATTATCTACATAAATTCATAGTAGAATGGGATATGTCCCTTCTATAGTCTATCAATCCATTCAAGAAGGATTGGGTTGTGATCAAACACCATCTAAGGGAGGGCAGTTAGAGTGTTGTCATAGATAATATCTGAATTGGAAGAGATAAGGAATGTTTCTAGCTTTACTTGGATTAGTTCATTTTCCTTCCTATGATTTGGCCAGGTGAAGAATTTCCCCATCATATCAATATTAATTAGGCCAACATGATTGATGAAGTCAACCAAGTCCATCATACTCTTTAAATAATCAATCAATCCACCCAATTTTTTCAAAGTAAAAAGTGGGGAGTTGAAATCACTTGCCACTAGCCAATGAGAGTCATTATCTTGTTGAATCAAAGAAGAGATATAATCCTAAACCACTTTTCTACTGAGATGGGAATTAGGGGCATAGATGTTGACACAGAACTAAGAATCCTTTTAGGAGGTAAATTTAATAGTCAAGAAATTGGGGGTAGAGTAGAGAAACTCACCATCCACTTTTATTGGATCCAAACTTGTAGCTATCCCTCCAAAAACACCATTAGCTTCTCTAATAAAAAAAAGGGAACCAAGTCAAAGAACCCTTGTAGTTGTGCTGAAGGAGGATTTTGTCATTTTTACTTCTTACTATTTTCACAAATGTTATTCCTCAATTCATATTTATTTCATGGGCCATTTAATCCCCTCATGTTCCATGAAAGGAACCTCATTTCTTAGGTTTTTTTGTTAATTCCAAGGTCCTTTGTCTTCCATTGGAGATTCCCTTACAACCTCCTTGTGTCTAGAAAGTTTCTAAGATGGACGTCTCACCTTGGATTCCAATCCCACATCCACCTTCTTATTTGTAGTCTTTCTTTTCTATGTCAACCAACCTTCCTCTCCCACTTGAACACTTGATGTATCTCTCAGCGAGGAGTAAGTTTTCATTAGGAGTGGTGAAGAAAAACATAATTTAGAACTCATAAAGGGGGGTATAGGTGAACATTCACCTCCACATGTATAGAAACCAGGTGTAGTGGGTATGAGGCTCTCTCCTAACAACATTTTAGTGCTCAAGGTAGTAGGGGTTATTTCTCCCTCATCTAATAGGGTTGATTATTCTATGGATTTGAAGGGTTTCTCAATTTTCCCTGCTTTATTATGGGTTTCCATCAAATTCAATAGCCCATATGTAAATGGGTATTCATAACTCTCAGTTTCTGAGCCAACATCATCAGGAGGAGTTGTACCCACCATGGGGGAACTGTGAATGTTATTTATCTTAATACCCAGATGAGCCCACTGCCCAAACAAGTAATATACTATATACACTGATTATAGAAATAGGTTAAGGTACATAACCTTATGCTGCTTGCATCAATATCTCTTCATTGCTCTTTTACTATCGCTATTACATATGATTCATATACTTCTCATCATATCACTTCACTATACATCAAAATGTTCTTTATATCATTGTCTCCTACTTTACAATTACAATTACATTTATACCAATAGCTTTATCCAAGAGTTAACATCTAGGATGTCATCCCTTTATATTGTTAAGTCATTATTTTGATAAACAAAATAATCCCTTAACTCTTTACTAGTTCTGTCTTCATATTCTGTCTTGTCAGCTTCACACTGTCTTCGGTAAAACTATCATAACTTATTCCGTACATGCCGTATTGACTTGCACTATGAGATGGGTGATCAATAGACATCATAGAGTCTATGTTCAAGTGCACAAGCACTGAACTTACTCCAGTCAAAGTCACAAACAAAAACTGTATCTAGGTTCACTGGTAAAAACATTCTCACACTTAGACAAATTTGCAATGCGCTCTGTCATACTTGCTCTCTGACCTGTGTGATCTTCATGTGGATCATATGTTGCCATAATGACAACATCTATGCAATCAAATCAGCCAAATTTCCAACATAAGCATCTAAGACACTTGATTATAGTACATATAAGTAATCATTATTCAATCTATTCAGCTATTTTTATACATTTTTATGATGTAATGTATTTTTTGTTGATCCCCGAATCTTTTTGATCCTTGATGAAAAAAATCCTAACAAGGATTTTATTGGTAAGTGGTATTATACACATTTGAAATGACATGAAAATTGGTAACGCTATTGACATTGGTTTTAGTTGATCATTGGTTTCATCATAAACCTTGGCACTATTTGACATTGTTGGCATTTTATATGGTTCAATTTGGTTATTATTGATACATTACAGTGACTTGAATTTTAGAAAGTAACATAATGGAATCATGAGCATTGGCACTTTATTCATTACATTGAAGCATTTGTGAAATTGGCATTTGATTAGTTTACATTACAAATCTTGGAAAAAGGTGAAAAGTTTTTGTTTTGAGGAGATGAGATTCAAATCTCTCTTCTAAAACTTCATATGTAAAATGTCACCTTGATGATAATAATGTTTGAAAAAGGTAAGATAATGGTGATTCACATAATAACTTTCATAATGGTAGCGGAAAGTCTCTCCTAGATATTTATAAACTTAGTATTTATTGTGTTCCTCAACTTTTAGAACTAAATGCTATGATGTGAGTTCTAATGAGGCCTTTTCTATTGGCATGTGTTTTGTAACCTAAAACACTTACAAAGAGACATTAGAACATTTTATGTGGTTGAAGATATTAATTCCAAAGCTAATCATTTACTTTGTCATTTTTTGTGGCTTGAAGTAAGCTCTCAAACTAGGGAACAATTCGCACAACAAGGGACTCAATTCAAACTAGAACATGATTGTTTGAAGGTGCCAGAATGACAGTTAGTTAGAAAATTGATTTCATGTATTGATGGCCAGTTAATCCATAATTTTTGTAAATATCCACAACTCAAGTTTTTAGCCAAGTGTTCCCTCTTTCATGTTTTTTTTTTAAATTTTATTTTTTTCATATTTTTGGTTGATTAAATCTTGTGTTTACCAAGATTTGTTAAGATTCTTTAATTTGAAACTCTGTTTTGAAAAAGGAAAAATATTTTTGTTTGTATTCATTTCAGAGTTGTCAAAACCCTAGTTAGGGTTCTTTGATTTTTCTTTGGGTAATGGCCAAAATTTATTTCTTGTAGTGATTATTTTTGTTTTATCTAAAAATTGTATAGGTCTCTATTTTTAATTGAGTACCATTTTGCTTAAACTTCAGCTATTGTTCTCTATCATCTCGAAGGAGAAAATTTATCTTTTTTTTGTCCATTTTAAACAAAATGATAAAGTCAGGTGCTTTGTTGTTAAAACACTAGATAAGGGTTTGTGGATTTTAGGTTGTATTTTTTTTGTAAAACCCTTGTGTCAGAATATATAATGCCCCGCCAGGGAATCTAAGAGAATTTAACCTAAAACATGTTACTATGTTTACAAAATATTTTTTTTCTTAAGATTTTACAAAACAATAATGATAACAATGCATAAGCAATACAACATAAGATACAAATGAATACATAAGTACAACTCAATTACAATTAACAACTCTTAAGGGTTCCATGACGTAGAATTACATATACATTAATTAATTATTTTAAACTAAGTATAATTAAAAATCTCACATATAAAAATGAATAACAAGTACAACCACACATAAAAGAAACATAGATATAACCAATACCACAAGGTATACACAACAAAACAACATCCTCTGCACAAGTCATAGGGTATGTAACAATAATTGAGTACAAAGTATAGTACAATATCCCAAAAGAATCACATTTGAAGCACTGATACAAGGTACAAATATAAACATCATAAGATAGATATGAAAAAGTCTCCAATGAAGTACATGAAGAAGGTAATGCTACAAGGATCATCCAGGACTGGTACAAAAATGTTAGAATCTCAAATGGTAAAATAATCACTACCACCTGACCTCGTGGAACCAAAGGTCCACTCCCATCATGCTGAGGAGGTAACAACAAACCCCACTTAGATAACAATCATAAAATCCAACTCAACATAATACCTAAGAAAGGGATCTTGAAAGCTCTCTATCTCAAGAGGTACCACACTCAAACCAAAGGTAAAACATACCAATCCAAGGCAAGTAAGGATAATGCCAAGGTACACAAAATAAAGATAAGAAAAGATAACCAATATCAAAATACCAACAAGTACCAAATACCAAATACCAAACAAATACCAACCACCAAATACTAAATACCAAAGACACACCACGAAAGGAAAGTGAAGAAAATATAGAGGAGACTTAGAATACATACTATGGGAGTGTCATCACATGGTCATCTACTTGAGTTACCTTGGATTGGTCACTTTGGACCCCAGACCCTCAAGCATTGAGTTACCTTGGACTAGCCACATTGGGCCCTAGACCCTCAATACAATCCATGCAGAACTAGAATACCCTCTCATGTAGACAAGAAAATCCAATCATACCTACTGTCTAGGTATCATCCCATTCCCATTCTTAGCCTATACAAGTGCTCAGGGCATAGGAAATGCATTATCACTAATTATGTTTTCAATGAGCTCTCCAAATTTTAATTACTAATTTATCACTTGTTAATAAACTTATGATAGGTTACCCTAGTACTGGCCTCTTTGGGCCCCAGACCCCTACTGTAAGCCACTCTCTTAAGATGCACCTAGATAAACTCTCCTAGGCTCACAAGTCATGAATAACCACATAGGTCTCATAAAAGTATGATGATTGAATTCCAGTCCACAAAAGATATTTGGGACACACAATGGTCCTCAAACCAAAACATCATAGACACTCTCTCAAAGAGTTCATGTAAACATGAGCTTAGGTCTCAACAAGGTTGGGTGGAAATGATAAAAAAGATACAACATCATAACACATGATAAATAACCACATAAGCATCAATAGAACAACACACCCCGCCTATGGTATACACACCTTGAAAAGCCAACATAAACCCCCATTCCACAAATATTTACACAATAAGGTTTAAGTAATAATCCTCAAAATACAACTTCATACATACAAGAACATCATATATGTTTAAATTAAAGTTTCTAATTTGACTTGGAAAAAAAACCAACATGTATATTAACGCACTTAGAATCAGTCCAGTTCATATAAAATTTTTAATCATTTAAATATATTTACATAGACCCCCTGTTATAACAAAACTAACTAAATAAATAAATAATAAAAATGAAACAAAAATAATAAATTAAATATTAACTAATTAGTAAATATTAATTTTAATAAATTTAATTATTAAATATTAATATTAATTAACATTTAATTATTAATTTACATAAATTAAAAATTTAATTTTTAAAATAAAACTTTTAATAAAATAAATAAACCCCTTAAAGGAGTGCCACGACAATGTCGTGGCTGCTGCCGACTTGTCATTGGTAGTCTGCGTGGCCTGGGGGTGGGGGATGCCCCCCATTATGTATTATTATTATTATTTCTTTTAAAATTCTTTTTCTTTTTTCTTTTTTTCTCTTTTTTTTCTTAATTTCTAACAAAAAAATAAGTACTTTATTATTTTTCTAGAAGCCTCTCTCTCTTTTTTTAATATAAAGAATTCAATAAATAATTTCCTAATTTTCCAATTATTTTTCATTCAATGAAGATTAGGGTTTACAATAAGACTAATTTTCTTAAATAAGACTTTCACATAAAATCATATTTACATATATATCTATCTACATGCAATTATATATCAAACATATATCCATGCAAATTATTCGAGACAAAATAACTATCAATTCCGAGTAAATACCCTGACTGGGAAAACTCACATGTTTCCCTAAAACCACTTCCTAGGTTTTTAAACAATCACTTTAGAATACTAGATATATTCTTGACACAATTCTCCATGCAAGAAAACCTTAATCAAAACTATTCCAAAACTCTTCAAAAACAAATTTGATGAAAAATAGAAAACCCTTTTTAAATTCACTCACTTTAAACAATTCCAGACATGAAGCAAACAATATTTTCAAAGGAAGGATTTTGCAAAAAGGGATTTCAAACCCTACCTCAAACAATGCCTAAATTCAAAGACAAGAAGAATCAAATTCAACCTCCAAAATTTCAAGCTTTCAATAATTTTTTAAATTCATCAAAGAGAGCTCCTCCAAAACCTAATAGACGTCTTGAAATATAACCTAAAAATATCTAATATAGCAAACCTATTCCACCTAGGGTTTTTAAAACATGTAATTCTAAAAAAATTAGAACTTAACTCTCCACCTTGTTTTTATTGAAACCTCTTTGCATGATTAATAATATTTTAATAATAAGATATGCACTTTTTCAGTTATCAACTTCTAATTGAACTTTACCATGAATTCATATTTCAATTACTTTTTTATTAAATTCAAAGTGCAACTTTAATTGCATTTTAATATTTAATTAATCAATTAATATTTTAGGACATTAATAATTATGTAATTGATAATTAAGTATTAATTAATCAATTATGCCTATAATTTTAATTTTAGACTTAATAATTAATTAAACCCTCTTAATCCAAATTAGACTTTTAATTAAGTCTTTTTAATTAAATAAATGTATTTAATTAACTCTCAATAATTAAATATCCTTATATTTAATATTTCTATATTCATAAGATATAATTATTTTAATCTCATAATTAATCTTAATTTAATTATTTTAATCAAATAAACCACACAACAAACTAACTTGACTTACAACACACGAAAATCAACTAACTCAAATAAGAAACAAACTCCAAGGAAGGGCTCATGAATTTACATCACCCTGACGAATTCAGATGGGTAGAGAAACTAGATACTTGTCCATCATTTTGAGGATAATCAATGGCTTGGGTTGGGATTTGGATCTGTATGTTATCTCCCCTCTCTTACCATTAAGATATTGCGATAGGGCATGCTTATCTTGGCAATTCAGAGAAATCAATGCCCAATACCTACAAACCTACATAAAAGATGAGCATGTACACACATGTATAAATATATAAAAATAATGGCAGGGACCGGCTGATCGTGTAGATATTGCAAGCAAGTAATTACAACTCCATCCCTCAACCATCAGGCACATCAAACAAAAGAGTAAATTATATACACCAACCATACACATGGAAGTATGAGGTCAATAAAACCACAAGCATCAATGCCATTCTAACATATAAATCATCATCATGAAATAATCACAACACACACACACACACACACACACACATATAACATCATCATTTGTAATTAATCAACATGAAAATAACCAAAATCATCTAACTACATGATATCTCACAAGTATCCAATGTAATGTCACACATTCATATCCTCAAGTATCTCCAAAATGATCAACACACACATGAAAGTGGCCTAAAAGACTTTAGCAATAAAAACTGAAAAGAAAGCTATGGGAGGGGTATTATAGAATAGTATACACTTGAAGTTGGATTTTTAGCAAATTTGAGTATCTTAATAGATCATAGTTGTGAGTTTATGTTTACTTAACTATTGTCACAATCGACTATATGTTAAGTCTATATTTTGAAAATTTATTTCAGAAAGACCTGAATTTTTGAGATGTGATTAAGGATTTGTTTTTTGAAAATAAGTTTGTAGTTTGGAATCAATATATGATAGTTTACAATTTTTAAATGGTTATATGGTTTCCTATTTTGAGGAGTATTATATATCATTCAACTCTCTCAAGATTAAAGAAGATGAAGTGGATTATGTTGAAAATGTGTAGTGACATATTTTGATTAGAATAATTGATATATGTTTTGAAAGTGCACTTTGTTGAATCTTAATATGATGGATTGTTGAATCACATAGTTGTATATGTAATCAATGATTTAAATTGTACTGAGGTTTATAAAAATCAAGTTTTTCTTCGATATTTGTATGTAAATAAGAAGATGGTATGTAAGAGAGGTTTTAAAAGTCTATCATTATTGAAGGTGTTAGTGATTTTTCTTGTTGAATCCTAAAACACAGCCCTGAGTGCTTAGATAGAACTCTTTGATTCACACAAGAAAAGAATAATTAACAAGGACCAAGTCCTTCTTCACTTCGAGCTCTTGGCTACAAGCGAATGTACCAATTTCATTTACTTCTTCAAAGTACTAAAACATCATTCTATATCCCTGATACAAACCTAATCTTATCAGCCCTTCCAAACATACAAGAAATTAAATAGTCTTTTAAGTTTTGTTGATGATGAAATCCTACAAATTGAGGATTTACCAGTGCCTTATCCTAGGGTGGAGAGTCAGGAAGAGAAAACATACATCTACAGAGAACTCCTAAATGAAAAACATCTAGAACCCAGATGAAGTGCCTTACAAATCACCCTCTCTTAAACATATTTGATCATCAAATTCTTGTAAAAGTCTTGAGCTCTCAGAGATTAACCTAAAGATTTTACCCTTTCCTTGAAAGGAACTAGAGATTAAAATCACATATACCTTGTAAATGGTGCACTAAAAATGCCTTGCAGATTCAGCACACAAAAGCTCAAGAATTCAGACAAAAAGATAGCATAGATATGCAAGGGATTCCAATGTATTCAGGTAGAAATTCAATGTATCAATACATTCCAAATCTGACAAACATTCTCAGGAAGATCAACAATGGAGCTAAAGCCTCTCCTTAGAGTAAAACTTTCATCCTTTACAATAGATAGAAAAACAAGAGATATAGAAAAAGGAGGTCAGTTACAAAGAACTGAAAGCTGTCCACTTAGCATCAAAATATCTCCAATATTCCTCTCCCTTGATCTACAACTGATTCCACTTCAACTGATCCACATTCCTGCAATCATTTCCCAAACAAACTAATTTGATTCTAATCCCAAAATTTCCAGCTCATACTACTCTTTCCCACTTCTCTAAAATTGAAAATAATGATTTCCAAAAGATTCCTCATTCTCTGCCACTTCCGAAAACATAAAACATGCCTATGTTTAGATAAGAAATGAACTCCCAGGCATTATATCTCTGATCAGGCTCATCATTTAAATTTTTGGGCTTTTTCTCTAATGTTTGGACTATGTCTTTTTTTAAATCTTTTGAAATTTGCCCTTTTTAAATCATTTCTACACTTTATGTCCAGGCCTCACTAGAACTTGACACTTGTCACATAGTGATTGGATGCTCAGACTTAACTCAAGCCTTGACCCCTGATTTGGAGATTAGGTAACTACAAACATTCTCTAGATCTCTAAATGAACTCCTTAACCTTGGGTTTACCTGGTGATCCAACGAACAAACCATTCTCATAATCTTTGGATCAATCTTTAACCTTGAGTTAGATCTAGCCAATGGGTGACTGAACCCATTCTCCCAATCTCTAAATTTTCTCCTCTCATCACCAGGCATTCAGAGATTGGGCGACTGAGGCCATCTCCTATTCGTTGAATGTTAACACTAACCGCTAGGAAATCTAGTGACTGGGCGACTACTGTTCGCTGGATCTCGGAATGAATTCACCTTAACTGTCAACATTTGGTGACCTAGCGACCACAACTAGCTAACTACATTCACTGAATCTCCAGACTTTTCCCTAATCACTGACCTCATTCTGCATTTGCGTGATTGCTTTCCACATGTCTCCTCTAGTCCTTGTTAGCACTTGTTTGCAAAATATCTTTATCTCAGGCCGGCCAACATGCATCCCAAGGCACCTTCACATGAGCACATGAGCAGAGCCTCCACTCTTCATTCTATTTCTTATGTGAGCAACGTTGCATATAAACATCTCAAATGCCCAATTTGGCATGAATGTGGGACTAATATTTTGGATAGTTTTAAAGAGTTGCACTAAAATTTTTCCATAGTGCCATCTAGCATGTGCACCGAGGCAGGCCCACAAGGTAAAGGCAGCCACAACCCCTCTTCTTCTTTCATTCAACTTTAGTCTTGGCACCTTTTCATTTAAACATCATATTATCCCAATACCAGGTGCATGTGGGATTAAAGGCCTCAACATATGCAGGCCCCTTTTCAAACCATCCAGCTCCCCCACATGCGCATGCTTCCAAGTTTATTTCAAATGCTCACCTCTTTTCTTTGTCTTCTCCCCATGCCTCACGCACAGGGAAATCTCCTCTTAATGTGCTAGCTATTTAAATGAATATGGGTTATCTTCTAAAATGAAAGAATCATCCTTGCAGACCCCACTAGTTTTCACATAGTTATTTGGCATTGAACTGACAACCACTTCATTAATTTAAAAGATGGTGTTCTCCCTTGTGCAAGGCTCTCTGCATGTTTTATGCTAGTTCACCTGGCTAATTAGCTGCTCACACAACCCCTCCATACTGTATTCATGCAAGCTCATCCTTTAATGTGTGTGGGCTTTTATTTATGCAAGGCATTTCCTTCACTTGTAACACACCCATCATAGACTTTGTGCACCTTTAGTTATTAGCTGTGGTGTGCATTACATGATATAGTAGACACCTTGCCCTTCAAAGATGTGTCTCCTATTGAAACATTTGCAGCAGCACATTCATCTTATCTCGCACTACCTTGCAGGTCAGTGCCAACATGCGCTAGCAAAGACACTAAGTGCGCTCATTTCAAAACTTACCTCATCCACTGTTCATTCTCTATTTTGTGCGTAACCAGTAGCAGGGACTGTTGTTTTTACACACCAGATCCTTCACTACATGAGTCCCTACCTTACATAGGCTCCTTCTTGATATTTGGCGCTGGTTCTTCCTTTACTTGTGCAAGGCACTTGCCCCTTGCGTGAGTGCTTGATCCATCACAATTGGAAGTGGACGTTAATGATGAGTGAGTGTGTATGTGATGGGCATTCCTCTGGCTCAATCCAAACATCTTATCCTCAATTTTTATTATGCAACCCTCCTCCTTCTTTAGATTTTACGCAAGGCATTTATTTATATTAATGTGAGAGCAGACACTTTTTATGCATTGGCTTATCCCCTACGCAAGGCCTCCAAATGGTCTGAACGTGCCTGTAGATAAAACAAAGACAGCCCCTCTTTGACTTTCACAAGGCAGCCACAGAACGTGCCTCCCTTTTGCACTTACGCTGGCCATCCTCCATTTCATGGCACCCCTTACATGCGGGTCCTCTTCTTGCATAGGATAGGCACAAAACTCCATCAACTTGACTATATCATTACAACCACCAGGTTGACCCCATCTTTACCTTTGGGTTGACTTGTACAAAGTGCAATCCCAAATATTTTATGTATTCAACACACTCATTATGTTCTGAGAGTGTCCATGATGAACTAGGTTCAAGCATAAATCCGCTTAGCTGTGTCTTAACTGTAGGCGCCAGGTGTAGCTCCTTTAATGGTTTCTTATTTTCATCATTGAAATTGGTAACATCATCAATAACATTTACCGAGTCTGAATGGGGGACTTCTGTATTATTTTCCATACATCTTGCCTAATATAATCCTTAGATTAATGATTGGGTCTATCGTCTTTAAGATGATACTTATTTACTTTGAGGCCTTTTGGCATGTATCTTTTAAAATAATCCAAGAGTTCTTTGCTTCCCATTCAGACCCATTGTTCATTTTCATCCTGGTCAAGAATTGTGTTCTGAACAATGACTATGGGGGGCCAAAAAAACTCTTGATCGATCATGGGTTCTTACAAATCCTTCCATTTGCCAACCACTTCCTCAGATATTGCATATGCTCCTTTGTTATTTATTTCCCTTGAAAGGTGCACACTCACTTTAAAATACGTCAGCATGGAGATTACGAGAACATTGGCATGTTTAGTCAAATTGAAGCAAGAACCAGACACAGCTCGATAATACATAGTGCCAAAATGTATTCACTTGAAGAAAAATGAACCACACTTCATCAAGAACTCAAACACATTATTCAATTCATAGTGCCTTTGCAGACTGGCATCTGGGAGCGGCTTTAAAAACTAACCAAACGGCCTCATAGGAATACACCACCGGGAAGACATGATCACCTCCAACACCATAGCATGTCGGTCAAAGGAAAATCCTCAGAAATAGTTTAATTGAAAGATAATAATGATCAAATATGGCCACTTAGAAACATTGCCTGTCCGCACTGCCAAAATCACACAAGTTGCCTCTGGAACTGGCCTTAAAAACTAACTGACTAAAAGTTTCATAAACCAAAAACTTGGGCATTGATTCACCCCCATACAAGAAACATGAAGCCATCATTTTATCATTCCAAGGATCAAGTGGCCGATTACAATTAATCACCAAAGTCAGCTTGTTAGAAATATTTAGGACTAAAAATAGTGAAATAAGTAGAAATTGGTTTTGGAATTGGCCTGGGAAAGTGGCCAAATGGATTGGCAGAGACCTATAATTCTTAAGGTAAGTAGTCTTCTAGGTTTAAAATATGAAACAAATCTCAATTATGCCTGACCTTGAACCAGGTGCAAACTAGGAGACCTCAAAGTAGGCTACTCAGAATACTGGACAATGCACACTTAGAGAATTTTGGTAATCTGCAAATGGAATGACTAGCAAATAGACTAAACGGGCACATGGGGAGCTGAAAATTGGCAAGATGACTCCTTCTCATGGCTAAAACATGATGAAATAATCGAAAAGCAATGAATAATCATAGGGCAATAAATACAGACCTCCAAAGTGAGCTACTTAGTGAAATTCAGGAAACACACTAAATGCAGATTTTTGGGAACACCCTTAGATGACCACTTCTAAAACTTTTCAGAACTGAAAAGCAGGACCTAAAACCTACTAAAAACATCAAATGATAGGTGATGAACACCCTATCCATGTGACTCCTCAAGAAAATCAACAGGTCCATATTTTAAATGCACTCAAACTAGACATCTTTCAATGATTTTCAAATGCACAATTCTGACACTTAGACAATTTTTTGAATATGGACTCAAAACATTTACTAAATATTTGAGCTCCAATAGTGGCTTTGACTGGGGATGCATGCCCCATGCAGGCATGTAGAGAAACCATAATCTTTGGTATAACAAACCACCAGAGAGAATTAATTTTCTTTTCACTTTCTCAAAACTCCGAACAAGGAACTTCTTAACGAATTGTCGAAAACTGAAACAAAGAAACTTTACAAAATATACAAATATTTACAAAGAACCTCAAAATTTTTCAGCATGAGTTGGCATTTAACTCTATCAAATATGTAATTCTCATTTGCACAAATCGAAGGTAACTTGAAAATACTTCTTTTGCTGACAAGATCAATCACACTGACATAAAACTTTAGCATATCATAAAGAAAATAACCAGTATCTTCATTGTCATTTAACATTTGAAAATCACTAGAATTCTAAAAATACTTATCATTGTGCAACATAGAAATGTCACACCCTTCAAAACTTATAACTAACTGAGGAAGAGAACATTCTGATTTAAGCATAAAGTTGGACACATGCTGGCTTTCCTCAATAATTGCTTGAACATCAAAATAATACTTCTAAAATTCAACCCCATGTAGACCATATGAATGTTCAAACAAATCACCTTTAACCACAACTTGTGGCTCCAAATCTAACTCATTCTGAAAAACATCAACATGCTCTAGCTGAAACAAAAAATCAGTAGTAGAACTTGAGTCATCTTCCAGCTCTTCATGAAATATCTCAAAATATGGCATGAATAGATCAACCAGTAGCCCATTACATACATCTTCATCTTGGCACATGTCTTTTGAGCACAAATCACTGTCATAGGGAGCACTATCAACATTGCTAATATCCGTTTGATAAGACATTGCCTCAATTCCACTAATAACATCACAATCATCAGTGTCTACATCAAACAAGATGATTTCCATTTCTGGTGAAAAATCATCATCTGTGTCATAACCATAAGAGATGCTTTCATGAAAACTTTCATAAACAGGTTCATACAACTTTGAAAGCAAATCTACTTCAGCATTTTCAATCAAGTCTTCACTTAAACAACTTTCAGTTTCATATATAGAATTCATCAAATCAATGGAAGAATTTAGAAATGCTGAGACTGACTCATCATCACAAATTGAATGTATCTTAGACTTGACACCATCACTTTCACAAATACTAAATACCTCAAATTCTGAAATATGAAAATCATTTGAATAAAAAACCTCATTCTGCAAATCAGAAAGAGAAGGCATCACTTTAGGCTCATAGGAATCAATACATTTATCAAATAAATGATCACAAAGATCTCCTGCAAGACTTCTAAATTAATCATTATTTTCTACAACAACTCCATCATATTGATACTCTTGAATTGTCATTGCCAAGAATTCATTTTCCCCCAAATCATTTGACTGATCATTATTTTGAACTTGGGGCAGACTATAGAGATCACAAACAATATTAGCTTTAGCAGTTTGAAACAAATTTGAAGGCCCAATCTGATTTTCATTGGTTGACATTACACCAACCGGATCATGACACTCACCAAGATTTTCATTATTTACTAGAATCATTGAATTAGTGCCAGTATTTGGGAAAGCCATATCATGCAATCTTGTATTTTCAGCACCATGAAGCTTTGGCAATCAAAACCTTTTCATCCTTTCTATCTCTGATGCTAGCTAAAAAGCATGATGAAGATTTTGTAGTTCCTTGTCTCTCAACAAGTAACCCATCTTACTATCTGTATCATCTTAAAATGGAAGCACTTCCATGATAAGAGCATTTAGCCCTCTGAGTAAGTGGTTTGGGGTCATGTTGAACACCTTGAATGGGTACTCGACTTGGATCTAGCTTTTTCCCCTGCTCTACCCCATTTTTCCACTTCTTCTTGGCATTTTCTTGGCATTTTGGATTGTGAACGTGAGATTCTTGACCTCAGGGTCAAGGTCAACCTTTTAGGTCAAAGTCAACCTTGACCTTGACTTGGTCAAGATCAACCTCATCCTTGACCCTTGGGTTCATGATCCTCGGGGTTAGCTTCTAGTTTCGGGGTTTCATCAAAATCTTGTCTTTTCCCTCTTCGGGGCCACTATTTCTCAGATTAAGTGTCAAATTCTCAAATTAATATTTGAGGTGGACCTTTCTCAATATTTGTATAAGATTCCTAATTTATTATTGGAGATTATCCTTTCTCAAGTTTTGTGCCTAATGCTCAAATTAACTTTGGGGTTGGCCTTACCTCGAATTTTGTAACAAGGCTCTTAAATAATTATTTTATTTTTATATTGAGGGTGGTCCCCTCCTAGATTTTTGTGTCAAGACTTTAATTTAATTTCCTCTCCATGTGCACCTCTCTAGAGTTTTGTGCCATGGGCCCTTAATTATTGTTTTCTACAAGGCCCCTCTTGTGCCCTAGATCACTATAAAAGGGAGCCTTCCTCTCTCATTTTCTCCATCAAGTTTTCATATCTCTCAATCAAGTTTTCATGCTCAAGCACTCTCAAGAAAGAAAGAAGATCAAGCATTCAAGCCTTCAAACATTCAAGATCCAATTCATCAAGGATATCCATTAGTAGCCATTGAAGGATTCAAGCTCTATGGAGCTCTCTTGTTGAAGATTCCTCCATTTCCATTCAAGCCTCTTACAAATTCAAGATTCATTCAAGATTTGTGTTGAAGATCTAAAAACAATTGATTGGAGACATCCTACATTTGATTCATCCATTCTTGTGGATTCAAGGATTCAAATCTTCCACAAGGGTTTCAACTCAAGCAAGGTGAATTGTTCCATTTACTTTGTTTATTCCGGCAATTTCAATTCAATTTCAAGGTTAATTCCTAAATTGGGGTTTGACTAAGGCAAACCCCTTCCCCCCAACAAAAAAAACCATTTTTTTTGCAGGTACAGGTGTGAAATTTTGGATCTAAGATCAGATTTGGATACCCTTTTTGGTGAACTTCTGAGATCTGCGAACAAAGTCAAAATCGACCTTCAGAATAAAAATGTAGCCTTTGACCTTTTATGAGGGTCAAAGTCGACCCGATCTCATCTCAAAAAAATATTTTTGGGTAAGTACCTTTATTTCTTAATTTCAATATTAATCATCTACATTTACTTTTCATATCAATACAATTTCATGTAAGTGTAAAATATTGGCATTGGGGTCTCTTTTATGTGCAAACCATTGTCCTGGGCCCCATCCACATTTTACCTTATACACTGTCAAATGCAGCCAAGTAAATAACCAAAGATAATGCATCATGAGGCATACATTTCTTAGGAATTCTCTTTAGTGCTATCCCAAATTTGAAGTTAAAAAAATTCACTAACTCATCTTTTCCTATATGAATGCTGACAAGATCAACTAACAGATTGTATTCACAAATGAATTCTCCATATGTTTCAATAAATGCTGATTCAAAACTCTTCCAAGAATTGATAGAATGGTGGGATAGAAATGAAAATCACTCCCTAGCATTTCCTACCAGTGATTGTACAAAGAATCTCATAATCACATCTTCATGGATGACATCAAAATCCTCAATCAGGTCCATGAATTCACTTAAATGTTTCTTAGCCTATTCTTCTTTTCCCCCACTAAATTTGGGCAAGAATTTTCTGATTTTCGGGGGTATTACATTTGGGTAACCAAGAATACCCTCAAAGTCTAGAGGTGAATAACATTTTAAAGCTCTTCTATCTTCTGGCTGGGATACCTTTTGGGATATCACTACATTCAGAGATACACAAGGCTAGGAAAATTCAAATTATATTTATACTTTCTACAAACAACCACAACCCTATATATGTAAACTCAAGCGTACATACTATGCAGATTTTATCCATAGTAGAACTGACATATCCCCTTGAAAAATCATTTGCATACACCAAAACAAAACAACAAAAGCTATTCAAATCTTGTATGCAAAACACTCTAATTCTTACCTTCCACTTAGTGCTTATAGTCACTGAATAGGGAAACAAAATTTTCACATGATTTTCATGAAGCAACTTGATATGAAAATCAAATAACTGGGAAAATTGTGATTGCTACAAAATTCTGATATGAAGTATCCTCCAAATCACCTTCCAATCATTTGTAGAGTTGCCACCTCTTTGCAGAGGACAAATATTGAATCAGTTGAGAACCTTTTCTCAAATCTGAATCTTCCTTACCAACAAACACAAAACAACTTCACAGGATGCACTATTTGTCAAGATCACAAAATACATTGCAATTTCATATTACAAAACACTGATCAAATAGAGATTCAAAGTCGCCACTCACATTCAGTGAGATAACATAACAATTTTTGAAAATAACTTGACTCTATGATCACTTGACCAAACTCTGGGATAATTCATCCAAGAAAGGAAAAAGCATCTTAAACTTGTTGTCCTTTATTTCTTCCCCACCGGAGTCACCAATTTGTTAGTGATTTTTCTTGCTGAATACTAAAACACAGCCCTGAGTGCTTAGATAGAACCTCTGATTCCTAGACTCCTGATTCACACAAGAAAAGACTAATTAACAAGGACCAAGTCCTTCTTCACTTTGAGCTCTTGGCTACAAGCTGGTGTACCTATTTCATTTACTTCTTCAAAGTACTAAAACATTAGTCTATATCACTGATACAAACCTAATCTTATCAACCCTTCCAAACATACAAGAAAGTAAATAGTCTTTTAAGTTTTGTTGGTGATGAAATCCTACAAATTAAGGATTGACCAGTGCCTTATCCTAGGGTAGAGAGTTAGGAAGAGAAAACATACATCTACAGAGAACTCCTAAATGAAAAATATCTAGAACCCAGATGAAGTGCCTTACAAATCACCCCCTCTTAAACAAATTTGATCATCAAATTCTTGCAAAAGTCCTGAGCTCTCAGAGATTAACCTAAAGATTTTACCCTTTCCTTGAAAGGAACTAGAGATTAAAATCACATATACCTTGTAAATGGTGCACTAAAAATGCCTTGCAGATTCAACACACAAAAGCTCAAGAATTCAGACAAAAAGATAACACAGATATGCAAGGGATTCCAATGTATTCAGGTAGAAATTCAATGTATCAATACATTCCAAATCTGACAAACATTCTGAGGAAGATCAACAATGGAGCTAAAGCCTCTCCTTAGAGTAAAACTTTCATCCTTTACAATAGAGAGAAAAACCAGAGATATAGAAAAAGGAGGTCTGTTACATAGAACTGACAGCTGTCCACTTAGCATCAAAATATCTCCAATATTCCTCTCCTCTGATCTGCAACTGATTCCACTTCAACTAGTCCACATTCCTGGAATCATTTCCCAAACAAATTGATTTGATTCTAATCCCAAAATTTCCATCTCATACTAGTCTTTCCCACTTATCTAAAACTAAAAATAATGCTTGCCAAAAGACTCCTCGTCCTCTACCATTTCTAAAAACATATAACATGCCTATGTTTGGATAAGAAATGAACTCAGGGCATTAAATCTTTGATCATGCTCATCATTTAAATTTTTGGGCTTTTTCTCTAATATTTGGACTATGTCATTTTTTAAATCTTTTGAAATTTTCCGTTTTAAAATAATTTCTGCACTTTATGTCTAGGCCTTACCAGAACTTAACACTTGTCACACATCGATTGGATGCTTGGACTTAACTCGAGCCTTGACCCCTGATTGGGAGATTAGGTGACTACACACATTCTCTAGATCTCTAAATGAACTCCTTAACCGTTGGGTTTACCTGGCGATCCAATGAATAGACCATTATCGCAATCTATAGATCAATCTTTAACCTTGAGTTAAATCTAGAGAATGGGCGACTGAACCCATTCTCCCAATCTCTAAATTTTCTCCTCTGACCACTAGGCGTTTGGAGATTGGGAGACTGAGGCCATTTCCTGTTCACTGAATGTTAACACTAACTGCTAGGAAATCTAGCAATTGGGTGACTATTGTTTGCTGGATCTCAGAATGAATTCACCTTAATTATCAACATTCGGCAACCTAGCGACCACAACTAGCTGACCACGTTTACTGAATCTCCAGACTTTTCCCTAACTGTCAGCCTCACTCCACATTTGCATGACTACTTGATGAACTACAACTGATTTAGAACCTGATTGAAGAATATGTGATTAAAGATCAACAAGCTGATTGATTAGATATGTAAGATGATTAAATTAGTATTATATTGTCATTGATGTCAACTAGTTTGACAACACTTATCTTGTAAGTTACTTTACCGAAACATTTGTAGAAAATGAGTGAAAGAGATGAAGAGCATAAATATCTACATGAGGAAGATGGATATGACAGATGAGGATAAAGAATACATTGAGTAACTTGTTGATGAGTCTATGACCTTATGATATTGACTTGATTATGTTAAATTCATCTATGATGAGGAAAAGAGCTAAAAGACACAAAGCAATGTTGTCGGTTAATGAAGCATTTCAACATACACTGATGGAGTGTAGTGTATATCGAGCACAGTGTAAACTAAGCTTATGTTCACCGACACATTTCTTTGTTAACTGAGAAGAACAAAATGAACTAAATGACTAGTTTAGCTGATAAGAATTGATGAGATGGAAAGTATATGATTTTGAGGTAATAGATAAAGTTTGTTACATAGATCGACGACTAACAAAATTCAGGCAAGATCTAAAGGATGAGAATCAAATGTGTTATTGACACAAGTGCCAAGGTATGTTTAAGAGGCAAAATGAGTGGATGTGATTGAGTGGCAAAATCTGATGGAGCAAAAGAAAATGGTTTACATGTCTATATAAGAGACTGAAGATTTCACAAGTGAGTGTGATGCCGAAAGAAAAGGAAACTACAAAATCATTGTGTGAACAAGTTTTCATGCATTCTGATCATACTGGTTAAGGAGAACCCTACTGTAGAGCATTATTGAGCGATAGAGAGTAATTACCGACGGACAATAAGTTGATATATTGTTGAATCAGAAATGTTACATTGATCAGAAAGATTTGTATGAGCTGAATATTGATCTGTATATCTGCAATTGAAGTTGTAATAGATCATATCACCTACTATTAAATATTTAACCATTTTACACAGTCAAATCTCTTAACTGAGTGGACTAAGAAAGTCTTATTATGTATCATTCATAGAATGAACATTGTTATCCTGTCAACCCCAGAGTGACTACTGGTTGGACGATAACAGTTGGTCTTAAATCCTCTAACAAGGTCACACCTAACAGTGTGTTTGTAACCTTTAACAGGGTTGGGTCTTCACCGACCTCAATTCATAAGAGTGAATATTTTTGGGTTGCCAATCCTAGGTGGTTTTTCCCTTCATAGGGTTTCCACGTTAAATCTCGTGTTATGTATTGATTGTGATATTTGTTTGATGTCATATTTGCATGTTGCATATTTGATTTGATCGGTAACTACTATATATTTTAGACTGGTAATCAGTAAATGCACATACAATAAAGTATTTTAAGTTACTGAGCAGTAGAAATTGAAGTATTTGTTTTTGGATTATACATTTTGTATTGGGACAGTGATTAACTGATTCACCCCCCTCTTAGTTATTCTAATAAATGGTATCAAGGATTGGTTGGTTAGAACGGAGTTTCAAGGACTTCAATACAAAGATCTCAAAATGTATAAGAGGGAAGTGCCAAGATTGAAGAAAGAGAACTTCACAGTATGGCAAAGCCAGATGAAGTTGCACATATCTGGAATTGGGAATTTTGCATGAGAACTGTTGGAGAATGGCTATATAGAACTGATGACTGGTCCCTTGACTATTGATCAACTGAAAGACAAGCATTAACAAAATGTTGCTATGATGGAGATTACTGCTACCTGTATCGATACCGAATTTGAAGATATTAAGAGCTGTACTACTGCTAAAGCCATGTGGGATAAACTTTCTCAAGTTTACAGTGGAGATGTGCATGTAAAAAGAGCCAAAGTAGAAAGCTTAAGGCAAAAATTTGATGATATGAAGATGAAGGAAGGCGAGAACATTGTGCAATACACAAATAGACTAAAAGAGGTAGTACATGCTATTAGAGCATCTGATGGAGTTATTAGTGAAGAGACAGTTGTAAGCAAAGTACTCAGAACCTTATTGCCGGTTTACGCAATCAGAATATCCACTATTCATGAAACAAGGTCTGCATCCAGTAATGTACTTACACTTGACAATATGATTGGTAAGCTCAACCTTTGAATTGAATAACTTTGATAATAGTGTTGTACCATTTGTTGAGTCTGCTTTCATGTCGTCTTTGAAGATTGGTAAGTCTAGCAAGAACAATAAGAATAATGATAGTGATAGCAATACCGATGATGAGCTTGATGAACTTGAAGCTCTTATGGCCCGAAGGTTACCTAAAGGTAAAGGAAGGTATAGAGGTAAGCTACCTTTAGCATGCTTTAATTGTAAAGAGGTTGGCCACATTGCTGCTAGATGTTCACATAAGAAAGATGATGAAAAATCCAAAGACCGATCTGAAGGAAGCTATGGTAGGAGAGTCAACAGAGGCTACCGAGACAATAGAGATAACCGAGATAGTAATGACAAAGGAAAAAAGGTATGTTACATAGCTGAAGATAATGAATCTGAATCTGATTCTAATAATGATGTAGAAGTTGTATTTGTTGCTATGAAAGATGACTTTGGGGAAGAAGAAAAACATGTAGAAACAACACTGATCTCTAGAGTTAACAAACATAATACATGGATCATAGATAGTGGCTATACACATCACATGACTGGGGATGAGGAGAAATTTGATCAACTTGAAGAATACTATGGAGGATCAGTTAAGATGGGTAATGACACACCCTGTATGGTAAGAGGTAAAGGATCCTTGATGATAAATGATAGGATAAAATGTGATAATACTTATTGGGTAGATGGACTGAACTATAACTTGTTAAGTGTGGCACAACTGAACAATTCAGGTCACCGAGTTTCTTTTGAGAGAAAGAAAGTGAAAATATTTGATGATGGAGGAAGACTAGTTGGGACTGGAGCACAATCAAGAGGTAATCTATTTTATCTTGATACTGATGAGTCTTATTGCTTGATGATGAAAATTGAAGATGCTTGGTTGTGGCATAAAAGGTTATGCCATGTGAATTTTGATAACATGATTAAGATCAGTAAAAGGAAAAGAGTTAGAGGTCTCCCTAACTTGTCAAAACCTGATCATGTTATGTGTCATGAATGTCAGAAAGGGAAAATGACTAAATCTAGTTTCAAAAGCAAGGATTATTCAATAAAGAAGATACTTGAGTTGGTTCATATTGACCTGTGTGGTCCTATGAGAGCTTAGAATTATTATGGTGATAGATACTTTATTCTTTTTGTTGATGACTATACTAGATTGATGACTATTATGTTTCTAAAAGAAAAATATGAAGCATTTAAGATGTTTAAGTCGTATAAAGCTAAGGTAGAAAAAGATACTAGTAAGGAATTGAAATGCATGAGATCTGATAGAGGAGGTGAATTTATCTCTGATGAATTTACTAATTTCTATAATGAGCATGGTATTAAGAGACAGGTCTCTGCACCGAGGACACCTCAGCAAAATGGCATTTCTGAAAGAAGGAACAGGTCAATAGTTGACTATGCTAGGACACTAATGTTGCAAAATAATGTTGCCTAGACATATTGAAGAAAAGTTGTCAGCACTGCACTATATGTTCTTAACTGAGTTCAACTGAAGGACACCAACAAGACACCCTATGAGTTGTGGTTTGGACACAAACTAATTGTAAGTTATTTCAGGATTTTTGGAAGTAAATGCTTTATTTTGAAGGATGAGAGAAATGGTAAATTTGACTCCAAAGGTGATGAAGGGATATTTCTGGGATATTCCACTAAAAGTAAAGCATATAAATATCTTAACAAGGTTACAAATAAAATGATTGAAAGTACTAATGTCCGAGTTGATGAGTTTGATGAAAAGAACATAGAGGAAAGTACAAAGGAACTAGAAGACTATGGTAGATTCACTTACATTGAACAACTAGAGTATTTACCAAAGCCACAACCTGTGATAACTGGTCAGCAGGAAAATAATACCAAACAACAAGAAAGAGAAACCGATGAGCAGGATGGACCCTACCGAGAAAGAAAATGAACCTGCATAGGATGAACAAGAAAGAAGAGACAGAGTACTGGAAATATTTTTTAGGAGACATCATCCTGAGACACAAATTATTGGAGACAAACAAGCTAGCATGCAAACAAGGAGCAAAGCAAGACAAGGTACATGTCTAGTTTGTGATTATGAATCAAAAAATGTAAAAGTTGCATTAGAGAATGATGAATGGACTAATGCAATGAAAGAAGAAATAGAATAGATAGAGAAGAACAAAACTTGGAGTTTAGCACCCCAACCTAAAGATAAGAATGTTATTGGTACTAAATGGATATTCAGGAACAAGCTGAATGAAAATGGTGAAGTAACAAGAAATAAAGCTAGATTGGTATGCAAAGGATATGCACAGGAGGAATGCATTGATTATGGTGAAAAATTTGCACCTGTTACTAGATTGGAAGGTGTTAGAATGCTACTTGCATATGCTACACACAATAAATTTAAAATTTATCAAATGGATGTTAAGTCAACATTTCTGAATGGAATACTTGAAGAAGAAGTCTACATAGAACAACCTAAAGGGTTCATTGATCTAGACAACAAAGACATGGTATGTATATTACATAAAGCTTTATATGGTTTGAAGCAAGCACTGAGAGCCTGGTATGAAAGGTTGCATACTTATTTGTTAAGTATAGGATTTGTAAGAACAAGTGAGAGCAACAATTTGTATATGAAAGGAGATACTGATGACACTATTCTTATTACTAAGATATTTGTGGATGATATTATTTTTGGAGGTCAAGATCACATATGTAAAGCCTTTTCTAATGAAATGAGGAATGAATTTGAAATGTCTATGTTCGGAGAGATTAAGTTCTTTCTAGGACTACAAGTGATTCAACAGAGTGATGGAATATTCATCACACAATCTAAATACATAAAGGAAGTATTGAAAACATTTAGCATGGAAGATGCTAAACCTGTGGGGACAATGATGGTTATTGGATGTAAAATGACTAAGGAAGATGAAAATATAGAGGTAAATCAGACACTGTACCGATCAATGATTGGTAAGTTAATGTATGTAGTTCACAGTATACTAGATATAACACATGCTGTGGGAATAGTTGCTAGATTTTCAGCTAATCATAGAGAATCACACATGATTGCTACTAAAATAATCTTAAGATACCTAAACAAAATACAGGATTATGGATTTTGGTATCCTAGAAAAGGCAAGTTTGAATTGAAGGTATACAATGATGCTAATTGGGCTAGAAATGTGGATGACATAAAAAGTACCACCAGAGGAGCATTTTTCTTTGGTGAAAGACTTGTTACTTGGACAAGTAAGAAAAAAGCTTGCATTTCTCAGTCTATAGCTGAAGAAGAGTATGTGGCTGCTACTACAAACTATTCAAATATTGCATATAATAAGCAAGTTTTGGAAGGTATGAATGAGATAATCACTGAGCTGGTGATTATATACTGTGATAACACCAGTGCAATAAAAATTTCAAAGAATCTAGTGATGCACTATAAGACAAAGCATATATCAATTAAGTATCACTACTTGAGAGAACAAGTACAGGAGAAGAAAGTTAAGCTAGAGTTTGTTACATCAAAAGAACAACTTGCAGATATATTTACAAAAGCTCTACCGAAGGAAACATTTGAATACTTGAGGACTAGACTTGGGGTCCATCCCCTATCTACCGGTCACTAAGGTGAGCTAGATGTTGCATCAACCTAATCTTATCAGAAGATCATACATGTTGATGCAACATAGTTCACACTTTGGCTCATGTCTAAAGCTGTGAAAAGTACTAGAACATATTGGCATATCAGTATACATAGATACAGAGTATGCATTGGACAACAAAGAGTTACTTGGCTATTGAAGAGCTATTTGTTTATTTGTTTCTTTGGCATTGTTATCAAAGGGAGAGATAAACAATATGAAACAATATGCACCGATGAGAACTATTTGAGGGAGAGATAATCTGAAAGAAAGGGAGAGAACTGAAGATTAGTTACTGAGAATAGAAGAAGGAATCTGAAAGTTGAAAAGATCATATTTGCAGATTCACAAAGCTATATTTTATAATGCTATTGAGTAACGTAGTGATTAAACATATTAAGCTAGGGAGAGCTGGTACAACATTTGTTCACAGAGTTGTAGAATACATGTTTGGTATGGGTATGGTATATTTCATATTAGTTGAGTTGCCATCAATGCCAAAGGGAGAGATTGATGAACTACAACTGATTTAGAACTTGATTGAAGAATCTGTGATTAGAGATCACCGAGCTGATTGATTAGATATGTAAGATCATTAAATTAGTATTATGTTGTCATTGATGTCAACTAGTTTGACAACACTTATCTTGTAAGTTACTATACCAAAACATATGTAGAAAAAGAGTGAAATAGATGAAGAAAATGAATATCTACATGAGGAAGATGGATATGAAAGACCAAGATAAATAATACATTGGGTAACTTATTGATGAGTCTATGACCTTATGATATTAAATTGATTATGTTGCATTCATCTATGATGAGGAAAAGAGTTGAAAGACACAAAGCAGTGTTGTCGGTTAATGAAGCATTTTAGTATACACCGACGGAGTGTAGGATATATTGAGCACAGTGTAAACTATTCACTGACGCATTTCTTTGTTAACCAAGAAGAACAAAATGAACTAAATGACTAGTTTAGCTGATAAGAATTGATGAGCTGGAAAGTGTATGATTTCGAGGTAACAGATAAAGTTTGTTACATAGATTGATGACTAACAAAATTTAGGAAAGAGCTAAAGGATGAGAATCAAATGTGTTATTGACACAAGTGCTGATGTATGTTTAAGAGGCAAAATCAGTGGATGTGATTAAGAGGAAAAATCTGATGGAGCAGAAGAAAATGGTTTACATGTCTATATAAGAGATTGAAGATTTCACAAGTGAGTGTGATGCCGGAAGAAAAGAAACTATAGAATCATCGCGTGAAAAAGTTTTCATGCATTCTGATCATACTGGTTAAAGAGAACCCTACTATAGAGCATTACCGAGTGACAAAGAGTAATTACCAATGGATAGTAAGTTGATATATTGTTGAATCAGAAATATTACATTGATCAGAAAGATTTGTATGAGCTGAATATTGATCTGTATATCTGTAATTGAAGTATGTCTCCTCTAGTCCTTGTCAGCGATCATCTGCAAAATATCTTTATCTCAGGCCCACCGACATGCATCCTGATGCACCTTCATGTGAGCACATGATCAGAGCCTCCACTCTTCATTCTATTTCTTATGTGAGCTATGTTGCATATAAACACGTCAAATACCCAATTTGGCATGAATGTGGGACTAATATTTTGGATAGTCTTAAAGAGTTGCACTAAAATTTTGCCTTAGTGCCAGTTGGCATGTGTACCAAGGTAGGCCCACAAGGCAAAGTGTTAGGAATGGGTGCCAAACACTTTAGCATTCATTCCTAACATCTTAAAGAGATCCATGGTGAATTTCAGGAAAGAAAGCCCTAGTTTTGATGGAGTAAATTTTGACGGTTGGAAAGAAAAGAACAAGACATGGGAATTGGTCCCTAGACCTAAAGACAAGAATGTAATTGGAACTAAATGGGTATTCACAAACAAGATGAATGAACAAGGAGAAGTAGTAAGAAACAAAACAAGATTGGTATGTAAGGGATACTCACAACAAGAAGGAATTGACTATGAAGAAACTTTTGCACCAGTAGCAAGAATTGAAGCAGTAAGAATGTTTTTTTAATAGTGTCTTTTGACATAGTGATGAAATTTCTGTCATTGATGTAAATGGGGGGGAAGTATGCATGAAAAACAATATGAGAGAACTAAATAGGATAATGAAGCAAGATTTGATTGATGAAGAGAATTTACAGAAGCAGTGTTGCAGTATTGGATTTTTGGAACATTGGATGTTTTTCATCTATGTTGCCATCAATGCCAATGGGGGAGATTGTTAGGAATTAATTCTAAAGTGTTTGGCACCCATTCTATAGTAGTTTTTGTTGCATTCATGACTATGATTGTCATTGATGTCAACATAGTGTTTTACCAAAGACTTGCAGAGAAGCAGACAATGTTTTGATTAGCGCACATGGTATATTGTAGATGGAGATATGTGATGTTGAGGATATACTCTTTGATATGTTATATATCTATGGTTAAGAGTGCAGATAGTAATTATTTTATTCATGAAAGTTATGAGCATTTTGGTGGAAGCAGTATTCAGGCAGCGTTCCTTAGTAGCAGTTTTTAGAAATCGGATGATATCTCCTAATCGGGATGGAATCTAGCTTTGTGCAGTTAAAGGGAAGTTAGAGATGCATTAGCAGTGACATGGATGACAACACAAACTTTGAAGTCACACGAGTGAAGATTTATTGTATTTGGAAGCTGACAGTTTTATGTAATTTTGGTGTAGCGTGTAGAATCTTTTATTTTGTAATTGAGTGCCAACTCATTTGTAATTATTTGAGTGTGGTATAAAGGAAGGAATGTTTTTCCTTGTTGATTATATATAGAGAGAGAGTTGTGATGATGTGTGATGTGGTATGCATGAAGTGAAGAATAGAGCTAATTATGAAAGCGAATTTGTGAAGGAAGACATGCGAAGTACAGAGATCTGATGTATCAGTGAGTGTGGTTTGGCATAGTCAGAGAAGAGGTAACATATTATTATATTGAATAATGAAAAGATTATTTTGATAGTGAGTTTAGTGATCTTACCCTGAAGCTGTTTGGGCAGTGGGTCCTTCTGTCTTCCATAACTCTTAACAGGGTTAGAATCTTTTAACAGGTATTCAAAATCTCCTAATAGGGATTCACATGTACTGAATGTATTTCATAAGACTCCTAAAATATTCCATCCTTTCACAAGGAATATTCATATTAGTGCATCTTTTGTGGGCATCATTCCCACTGGGGTTTAATCTTTGATCAAGAGGTTCCCTAGTCAACATATCTTGTGTTATTGTGTAATTGTGTATGAATATATTTCTATGGTTGGTAATTATATTGCTTATATGGTTTAATGCTATTGAAGATGATAAAAGTTATAATTATCTGATAACTGATTCACCCCCCCCCTCTCAGTTATCTTGGTGGACTTTACTTTCTAACACAAAGGCAACCACAACCCCTCTTCTTCTTTCATTTACCTTTAGTCTTGGCACCTTTTCATTTAAACATCATATTATCCCAATACCCAATGCATGTGGGATTAAAAGCCTCAAATTATGCAGGCCCCTTTTCAAACCATCCAGCTCCTCCACATGCGCACACTTCCAAGTTTATTTCAAATGCTCACCTCTTTGCTTTGTCTTCTCCCCATGCCTCATGCACATGGAAATATCCTCTTAATGTGCTGGCTATTTAAATGAATATGGGCTAGCTTCTAAAATGAAAGAAGCCTCCTTGCAAACCCCACTGGTTTTCACACAGGTATTTGGCATTGAACTGGCAGCCACTTCATTAATTTAAAACATGGTGTTCTCCCTTGTGCAAGGCACTCTCCATGTTTTATGCTAGTTCACCTGGCTTATTAGCTTCTCACGCATCCCCTCCATACTTTATTCACATAGGCTCATCCTTTAATGTGCATGGGCCTTTATTTGCACAAGGCATCTCCTTCACTTGTAACACACCCATCATAGACTATGTTCACCTTTAGTTATTTTCTATGGTGTGCATTACATGATATAGTACACACCTTGCCATTCAAAGACGTGTCTCCTATTGAAACATTTGCAGTAGGACATTCATCTTATCTCACGCTACCTTGTAGGTGAATGCCAACACGTGCTAGCAAAGACACTAAGTGCACCCCTTTCAAAACTTAACTCATGCACCATTCATTCTCCATTTTGTGTGTAACCAGTAGCATGGACTGTTGTTTGTATGCACCAAATCCTTTGTTGTATGAGTCCCTGCCTTACGTAGACTCCTTGATATTTGTTACTAGTTTTTCCTTTACTTGCGCAAGGCACTTGCCCCTTGTGTGAGTGCTTGATCCACCATAATTGGAAGTGGATGTTGATGATGAGTGAGTGTGTATGTGATTGGCACTCCTCTGGCTCAATCTAGTCATCTTATCCTCAATTGTTATTATGAAACCCTCCTCCTTCTTTAGCTTTTACGCAAGGCATTTATTTATATTAATGTGAGAGAAGCCATTTTTTATGCACTGGCTTATCCCCTGCACAAGGTGTCCAAATGGTCTTAATGTGCCTCTAGATAAAACACAGGCAACCCCTCTTTGACTTGCACAAGGTAGCCACAGAACGTGCCTACCTTTTATACTTATGCTGGCCATCCTCCATTTCATGGCACCCCTTACATGCGGGTCCTTCGCAGGCCAGACACAAAAATCCATCAAATTTACTATGTCGATACAACCACCAGGTTGATCCCATCTTTACCTTTGGGTTGACTTGCGCAAAGCGCAGTCCCAAAGATTTCATGTATTGAACACACTCATTATGTTCTGAGAGCGTCCATGATGAACTAGGTTCAAGCATAAATCTGCTCAGCTGTGTCTTAACTGTAGGTGCCAGGTGTAGCTCCTTTAATGGTTTCTTATTTTCATCATTGAAATTGGTAACATCATCAATAACATTTTCCAAGTTTGAATGGGGGACTTTTGTATTATTTTCCATACATCTTGTCCAATATAATCCTTATATTGATGATAGGGTCTATCATCTTTAAGATGATACTTATTTACTTTGAGGCCTTATGGCATGTATCTTTTAAAATAATCCAAGAGTTCTCTGTTTGCCATTCAGACCCATTGTTCATTTTCATCCTGATTAAGAATTATGTTCTGAACAATGACTATGGGGGCCAAAAAAACTCTCGATCGGTCATGGGTTCTTACAAATTCTTCCATTTGCCAACCACTTCCTCAAATATTGCATATGCTCCTTTTTTATTTATTTCCCTTGAAAGGTGCGCAATCACTTTAAAATACATCAACATGGAGATTACGGGAACATTGGCATGTTTAGTCAAATTGAAGAAAGAACCAGACACACCTCAAGAATACACGATGCCAAAATGTATTCACTTGAAGAAAAATGAGCCACACTTCATCAAGAACTCAAACACATTATTGAATTCATAGTGCCTTTGCAAATTTGACCAATAACATTGACTTGCATCTGGGAGCGGCTTTAAAAATTCACCAAACGGCCTCACAAGAATACGCCACTGGGAACACATGATCACCTCCAACACCAAAGCATGTTGGTCAAAGGAAAACACTCAAAAAGATTTTAGTTGAAAGATAATAATGATCAAATATGGCCAGTTAGAAACATTGTCTGTCTGCACTGCCAAAATAACACAAGTTGCCTCTAGAACCGGCCTTAAAAATTGACCGACTGAAACTTTCATAAACTGGAAATTTGGGCATTGATTCAGCCCCATACAAGGAATATGAATCCATCATTTTCTCATTTCAAGGATCAAGTGGCTGATTACAAATAATCACCAAAGTTACCCTGTTAGAAATATTATGAATAAAAACAGTGAAATAAGTAGAAATTTGTTTTGGAATTGGCCTGGGAAAGTGGCCAAATGGATTGGCAGAGACCTAGAATTCTTAAGGTAAGTAGTATTCTAGGTTTAAATTATGAAACAAATCTCAATTATGCCTGACCCTGAACCGGGTGTAAACTAGGAGACCTCAAAGTAGGCTACTCAGAAAACACACAAAGAATTTTGGCAATCTGCAAATGGAATGGCTCTGGAAAATAGACTAAACGGGCACATGGAGAGCTAAAAATTGGCAAGATGATTCACTCTCATGCCTATAGTATGATGCAACAACTAGAAAGCAATGAACAATCACAGGGCAATAAATGAAGACCTCCAAAGTGAGCTACTCAGTGAAATTCAGGAAACACACTAAATGCAGATTTTTAGGAACACCCTTAAATGACCACTTCTAAAACTTTTTAGAACTGAAACCTAGGACCTAAAACCAACTACAAACATCAAATCATAGGTGATGAACACCCTATCCAAGTGACTCCTCAAGAAAATCAACATGTCCATAGTTTAAATGCACTCAAACTAGGCATCTTTTAATGATTTTCAAATGCACAATTTTGACACTTAGACAATTTTCTGAATATGGATTCAAAAACATATACTGAATTTTTGAGCTCCAATAGAAGCCATTTTTGTTGTATCAAAGAGACTCAGCCTTCAATTGGAATACCTTGTATATTCCATTATATTGTTAAATAAAAGAATATATCTCTCTGAGGTTTATTCCAGAGAATGTAAACAAAGAAATAGAGATTTTAATCTGTATTGAAACATTGTAAAAGAATTCAGAAGCCTATAAGGTGGATTGTCATAAGGCTAGTGAGGCACAAAGCTAGTTCAGAACAAGTCTAGTGAGGCACAAAAGCTAGTGAGGCATAAGTCTAGTGAGACATAAGTCTAGTAAGGCACATGTCAACGAGACAACATTGATGAGATGCACAAATTGATTTAAAGATAAAGCCAATGAGGTTAATTTCGAGTGGTTTTTACCCGAAGGGTTTTTCACTCAAGACAATCTTTGTGCCTATATTTTATGTTTTTTGTTGTCTTTATGCTATATGCAATATTTGGTTTAATGTTGTTCAAGTTTATTAAAAGTTCAAAAAGAGTTTAAAATTTTTAAATTATGTATGATCACTAATTCACCTCCCTCTCAGTGATCATTGTACTCTAACATTTTTATTATGTGATCCCAAATTTATATAATATAAAACAATATTTAGGATAATGACACCTCAAGCTAACATTTATTGATAATTTAGAAAAGGCCTCTATTCATCAAAAAAGTTTATTGATTTCAAGCGTAATAAATTATGGATAAAAGCATGATGTCACACTTTTTCTCAACTGAATAGTTTCTAGAAAAATAATTTTGGTCAATTTTTTTTAAGTAGCATACATGCAACACCATAGGTGAAGCCCTTTTAGTGAAAGCGCATTGAAAAATTTAAATCACTATTGAATTTGCATGTAAGGTTTCAAACAAAATAATTTTTCTCAAAACTCTTTTAGTGAAACTCTTTCACATGAAACTATGTAAGAAGGTACCTATGTTGCAACTTAACCTCTCTTTTACTACAAATTCAAAAAAAACTTCAACTTTCACAATAAATTTCTCTAACTAGGGGAAAACCATGAAATTTTTTTAAATACACTTTTATAAACCTTAGAGTCTAGAGTCCAAAAATATATTTATTTGATATTATGATTGGGTTTGTTGATGTAATTAAATATTTCTAATTACACTTTACTTAATCTTACTTAGGATAATGCATTGCATAGTAGTTTGGCATTGAGACACCTAGGAGTTTGCACCTCAATTAAGCACATGATGTAGGAGAAATTTCACTTTAGGTGTGAGATCCACCTTTAGTGCTCTTATCACATTATCATCCTAATCCTATTGCACATACTTCATTGCATAATGGAGGATGATCCATATTGGTGGACATGCGATTACACCTAGCATAGGTGATAACTTATCAACTCCTTATAATTCCCTCTTATCGCCTTTCCTATATAAGGAGGCCTATTATGCACATTGAATAATCATGTAAGGTGAATTCATTTGATCAATTCAATATCAATTATTGCATTCATATCATCTCTATTGTGCTTTTCTTTAACCTCTAGATACTTGGTTCAATATATTCTATTTGCAAATTCTAACATGGTATCAAAGCCATTGGAGCATTTTGATTAGCCTATTTAGAGAGATCTTGGTGAGAGCGTTGAAGGTCCAAATCTTAGCTATGAAGACCAATATGTTGTGGAAGTGTCTTGGGTCATATCTGACCTCACCATTATGTCTGAGAGGCTGTTTCGGTTAAAATTAACTATAAACTCCCCCATATTCGACAAAAGTCCAAATCGAGGCAATTGTTTTTGTAAATTGAGCCATATGATTCGATCTACATTTCTATGGTATGATTTTTGAATTTTTTTTAAAATTTAGTGCATTTTTATCAAAATTTCTTTTTTCTTATAAAAATTTGTTTTAGGGACGATACGACCCCTACAACAGAGGAATATTCTACAACATCTGCAGTACAAGAAGACATCATAATTGTGTAGTCAGTGACATCATCAACCAACCAAATTTGACCACAAGCAATCGAAATAACCACCCAAGCTGGAAGGAACACAAGCTTGAGCTGAAGCCCAATCTTGAGCTCGACCACTATCTCAGTTCTTTGTTTATTTACCGATAGGTCAACACATATAAAAGGATTTATAGCCCTCCCCATAAGGAATGCGGGATTAATGTCTCCACAACCTTCAAGAGATGGACAACTAGTGCAGGAGCACCTAGGTTCTTGGCCAACCTAGCTCCTAGACACTTAGTTTTTGCTTGTAGTAACCTTGGCCAAGTCACTATCCTTTAAGGACTTTTGGTTTTGTGTCTTATTATAGTGAGTATGTTTGAGATCCAATAAGGTTCTTAGGTAGTTGAATTAAGTCCTAGTGATGGTCTCATTGGACTTAATAAGGGCTCAAGGGATATGGCTTGCATGCCATTGGATGTTGGCAATCAGTCAAAGACATGGTTTAACTGTGAAAATGTGTTAAATAAGTGAAATCAAGTTGAGAAAGGGTCCTAGTGGTCTTATAAGAGTCTTGAGAGTCTTTTAGACCTCGTGGCACAACTTTGAAAAAGTTGTCAAGAAAAATGTAAAAGTTATTATGACAACTTTGTAATTTTGCAAAGTTGTCATGAAAACAATTTGTCTTAAGCTTGTTCGAAGAGTGAGATTTAGTTATAGGTTTAAAACTGACTGTACCCGCTTTGATTTGAATAGAAAGCTCGGTCATCCTTGATCATAGATTGAACCAAGGAAAAGGATTTACATGAGTTGATTCTATGTATTTTTATTAGTAGTTTAGAGATTTAATTTGGTTTAATAGTTTTCTTTTAAGCTTTTTAATTTAAATCCTCCTCTGAGACCAGCTTGCTGGATTGTTTAGAGTAGAGGCAATAAAAATGGCTCTAACTTAGGTTTTCATTGTTGATTTTGTACGACCACCTGGAATATGTTAGAGCACTATAAATACTATGTAAATATGTATTTATATACTTTAGGTTATAGGGGAAATATTTCTAAGAGAAAGCCCTAGGCGAGCCAGAGCTAGCCTGATTAGGGAGCTTGCTATTGATCCAGCAAATAGGAGAGGGCTCAGGGATTGGGAATGCCAAACCAGCTCTAGAATTGTGTTATATGATGATCAAAGACTCTATCCTATGAATGAGAGCTCTTGATCAATTTTGAAAGAGGTGAAACCATCAAACCCTCATTGAAAACTAGTGAGGCCTAATTAAGCCTAAAAATAAGGCTAAAAGATAGGAAAGGTTTGTACGGAGATCTTGGAGACATAAGGGTTTTGGAATCCTTTGTAACTTTGAAAAGGGTATCAAGAAATATGATCTTTTTTACCACTTGTGAGGAAAGTTTAAAAGTTAAGCCCTAAAATGTGAGTTGGAAGACCAATAAGGACTTAGTAGCCTTTTGGACTAAGTTTAGGAGATCGACTTGTAGGAGGAAGTTGTGACATGGTGGAAAACCTAAAATTGAGTCAAACTAAGACAAATTGAGTCTTCTCTCATGTCTATTACCTAAAATCAAGAATTGGAGTATGAACTCCTTAGTGGAATTCATGTGAAGAGCTGTGGGATCAAGAGTGAGTTATAACCCTTGGTAGTGAGATCTTGTGGAGTAGAGGAGATTAGGAATAATCCCTTAGTGTGAAGGGTCTAAAGAACCCTAAGATAGGTCAAGAAAAGGCCTAGGTATGTCCTAGAGGAAGTAGGGCTAGTTTGAAGAAGATCTCCCTATCAAATTGGTATCAGAGCCATTGAAAGGCTTGGGTAAAGGTGTATGTCAGAAAGAAGTGAATCCATTGGAGATAACACAATGGTGACCAATGCTCAATTAGCTAAAGAAGTAGTTGAACAAAAAGAAAGAAACATGGTCGTAGAGGAGACTGTGGAAGCTTTGAAAGACAAGCTTGATGAAGTGGTAGTGACCATTGGTAGAATGCAAGAGAAGATGGCAGTTGAAGATGAAAAGGGTAAAGCATTAGCTGATGAATATTATGTCCTTGAACCAGATCCACCTATGCAAGAAGAACCTTTCTGAAAAGCCATCAAGGCATTGGGAGGTAAAACTTTAGAGGGGATACCCATGTTCATCGACAAGATGGATTCATAGTTGGTGATGGAGTGGATTGAAGGGATGGAGAATCACTTTGAATGTGAAGGAATCTCAGAGGTACAAAAAGTGAAGGTGGAAAAATCAAGGTTTATAGGACCAGCTCTAACATGGTGGAAGTTCCTTCAGGAAGAGAGGGAAAGAGAAGGGAAAATACCCATTGAAAATTGGAGAGATATGGTCACAAAGATCAAGGAGAATTATTTTCCAGAGGATCATGAGATCCAAATGCATAAGAAAAGAAAGAATCTCATACAAAAGGAGATGGATGTGTCTTCTTACACCGAGGAGTTTCAAAAACTTCGTTTGAGGTCCAAGGTTCAAGAAGAGGAAAGTATCTAGGTTGCTAGATACTTGGGAGTTTTAAGGTGGAGTATCCAAGAATATATTAGTCTTTGGACTCCTACTACTGTCCACAAGTGCTTCCAATTAGCACTAAAGGTAGAAGAAAAAAACAAAAAGAAGCAAGACTCTAACCCAAAAGGAAGAGGTAGAGGGAGAGACTCTAGAGGTCATAGAGGTGGCTATGGTGCTAGGAGAAATGAACCTAGAAGTCAAGGAGACTCCAAGCTGGTTGAACAAATTAGTGAACCAAGTGCAAGAGGGAATTATGGCAGAGGAAGAGAATTCCAAGGTAGGAGAGGAAGAAAAAGTGGATTTAGTAGGGGATCACACTTTACAAGCATGAAATCTTATAATTGTGGATAGTTAGGCCATCCTACCTATAGATGTCCTAACAAGGTTTCTAGTTCTCAAGGAGAGAAGAAGATAGCATATGCTGAAGAGGAAGAAAGTAGTGTGAAGTCACCTGAAGTAAACTTGGATTCAGAACATGGAGAGAATCTCATGTTTAGGAGAGTTCTACTCAAGGAACCTGTCAAAGAAGAACCTAAGCATAGGAGGGATCTTTTTAGGATCAAATGTAAGATCCTTGGCAAAGTTTTCAAAGTTATCATTGATTCAGGCTCAACCAATAACATCATATCAAAGAAGCAGTAAAAAGCTCAAGCTTGAAAGGATACCTCACACTCATCCTTATAAGGTGACTTGGCTAAATAAGGGGTAGAATGTTCTAGTGAATAAACAAGCATGGGTAGACTTCATGATAGGTGGCTACGAAGATAAGATTCTATGTGACATCCTACCAATGGATGCTTTCCATTTTATACTAGCAAGGCCATGGAAATATGATCGGGATGTAGTTTACCATGGAAAGAGAAATGTGTATAACTTCAAGAAAGATGGAGTGACTTATAAAATTCAGTCACTTATAAAGGAAGGAGCTACAAGTTCAATTGATCCTAATGTACTCTTGATGAGTGGGAAGGAGTTCTTGCATGAAATCAAGGAAGAGGAAGGAGTATGACTAGCCATAGTCTTGAAACCTAAGGAGGAGACCAAGGTTCTACACTCTACATTGCCTAAAGAAGTGCAACAGTTATTGAATTAGTTCAAGGATATAATAAGTGATGGAACATCAAACACTCTTCCTCCTCAAAGAGAAATCAGCCATCAAATTAACTTTGTACCTGGAGCATCCTTGCCTAATAAAGAAGCCTATAAAGTGACCCTAGACCACAACAAGGAGATTGCAAGGAAGATTCAAGAGATTCTTGATCAAGCAATAGTAAGAAAAAGTATTAGTCCATGTGTTGTACCTATGGTTTTGGCACCAAAGAAGGGAGGTAAGTGGAGGTTATGTACGTATTCTAGGGAAATCAATAGGATTACCATTAGATATAGGTTTCCTATTTCTAGAATAGAAGACCTCATGGATTGTCTTGGGGGGTCTTAATACTTTACCAAAATTGACTTTAAAAGTGGGTATCACCAAATTAGGATGAAAGAAGGGGATGAGTGGAAGTCAGCCTTCAAAACTAATGAGGGTCTTTATGAATGGTTAGTCATGCCCTTTGGGCTTACAAATGCACCTAGTACATTCATGAGGTTAATGAATGAGGTCCTAAAAGACTATATTGGTAGGTTTGTGGTGGTGTACCTAGATGAAATTATCATCCTTAGCAAGACCAAGGAGGAGCACATGCAACACCTAGAAGTTGTCCTAAGAAGACTACATGAGGAGAAACTAGCCATCAACCTAGAGAAGAGTGAATTCCTTAAACAACAACTAGTGTACCTAAGTTTTGTGGTGTCTAAAGGTGACCTTAAGATGGATCCAAGAAAAGTGGAAGCCATAGTGAGTTGGCCCACTCCTAAAATAGGGACTGAAGTGAGGAGCTTCCATGGATTAGCTCAGTTCTATAGGAAGTTCATAAGAGCATTCAGTGAGATATGTGCACCTATGTTAAACACTATCAAAGGTGGAGCTAAAACCAAGTTTGTGTGCACCAAGGCAGCTCAAGAAGGGTTTAAGAAATTAAAGGAAAAAGTAGCAACTCATCCTATTTTGGTATTACCAAGATTTGACAAGTTATTTATTGTTGAATGTGATGCAAGCAACATAGTAGTGGGAGCAGTCTTGAATCAAGAAGGGAGATCAATTGCTTTTTTTAGTGAGAGGTTAAATGAGGCTAAGTCAAGGTATTCCTCTTATGATTTAGAGCTCTATGCATTTATTCAAGAACTTAAAAAGTGGAGGAACTACCTATTACCTAAGGAGTTTGTAGTCTATACAGACCATCAAGCATTACACTACATTAACACTCAAGATAAGCTGAGTCATAGGCACATCAAGTGGACGGAGTTCCTCCAAGCCTATACCTTTACTATAAAGCATAAGAAAGGCCCGAACAACAAGGTAGCTGATGTCTTAAGCAAAAGGTTTCTGACTATCCAAGAAATCCAGCTTCAAAGCATTGGTGTGGAAGGATTCAAAGAACTCTACAAGGAGGATGAGGACTTCTCCAAAGCCTATAAGGTATGTGAAGATTTTGAGAATCATTTTCATAGTGATTTTTCTGACTACACACTGCAGAATGGTTTTCTATTCAAGGGTAACCAACTATGTGTACCTAAAGGTTCAATGAGAGAGAACCTTATACAAGAAAAACACAATGGCAGCCTTAGTGGACACTTTGGCTTGAACAAGACATTAGACTTAGTGAAAAGGTTCTACTATTGGCCCAAGATGCCAAGAGATGTAAGAAGATATGTAGAACAATGTATTTTTTTTCAAAATGCTAAGGGCACATCTTCCAATGCAAGGTTATATCAGCCTTTACCAATCCCTAAGAGGCCATGGGAGTGTCTAAGTATGGACTTTATAGTTGGTTTTCCTAAGACTACTACTCATTTTGATAGTGTCTATGTGGTGGTAGATAGATTCAGTAAAATGAGCCATTTCATACCATGCAAGACCACACATGATGCTAGATATATAGCACATCTATTCTTTAAGGAAGTGGGAAGGATTCATGGCCTACCAATCATTATAGTATCAGATAGGGATGTAAAATTCATGGGGCATTTTTGGAAGACTTTGTGGAAGAGATTAGGAACCAACCTTGCTTTTGGGTCAGCCTATGATCCTAAAAAAAATGGCCAAACAAAGGTTATTAATAGGGTGTTGGGAAACCTATTAAGATGTCTTACCAAGGAGTATGGACAAGCATGGGACCAGGTGTTACCACAAGCTGAATTTGCTTATAATAATAGCATAAACAGGTCAACTGGAAAGAGCCCATTTGAAGTGGTGTATGGAACACACCCAAGAGGTGTGTGTAAGCTTAGAGAACTTGGAAATCAAGGGGGAGTGAGTGGACATGATGAAGAATTTTCCCAATCCATGCAAGAGGTCCATGAATAGGTTAGAAGGACATTGGTAGAAGCCAACCAAAAGGTGAAAGATAAAGTTGATGAAAGGAGGAAAGATATTTAGTTTGAAGTGGGAGATTGGGTGATGGCACATCTCAATAAAGAAAGGCTTCAGAAGGGCATACCCAACAAGCTTCAAATGAGGAGAGTTGGACCTTCTAAGGTTCTAGCCAAATATGGTTCCAATGCATATAAAATAGGGCTACCTAGTTAACTATCTATCTCTCCAGTTTTCAATGTTCAAGACTTCGTCAAATATTCATGCTGATGTTAAAGACCTTAGAATACCAGTCAAAGTGAAGCCTCAAGCTGAGAGGATACTAGATTCAAGGGTCAAGAAACAAACTAGGCATGGAGTGTACATGGAGAACTTTGTGAAGTGGAAGTCTCTACTTGAATTAGAGGCTCAATGGATTGAAGAAAACAATTTCAAGAAGTTAGGTATTTCTTTGAAAATCTTGTCTCCTAATGGGACTTAGTTTCTTTTTGCAGGGGAGTATGGTGTAGAAGCACCTAGGTTCTTGGCCAATCTAGCTCCTAGACACCTAGTTTTGGCTTGTAGTGACCTTTGCCAAGTCACTGTCCTTTAAGGACTTTTGGTTTTGTGTCTTAGTATAGTGAGTGTGTTTGAGATCCAATAAGGTTCTTAGGTAGTTTAATTAAGTCCTAGTGATGGTCTCATTGGACAAAATAAGGGCTCAAGGGATATGGTTTGCATGTCATTGGATGTTGGTAATCACTCAAAGACATGGTTTGACTGTGAAAATGTGTTAAATAAGTGAAATAAAGTTGAGAAAGGGTCCTAGTGGTCTTAGAAGAGTCTTGAGAGTCTTTTAGACCTCATGGCACAACTTTGACAAAGTTGTCAAGCAAAATGTAAAAGTTATCATGACAACTTTACAATTTTGCAAAGTTGTCATGACCACAATTTGTCTTAAGCCTGTCCAAAGAGTGAGAGTTAGTTATAGGTCTAAAATAGACCAATATTGGTTTAATAAGCCTATATATGGTTTGTTTCTATCAAGACCTAAGGTTGGACGTTGGTTTTTGTGAGTACTTTTTAGATTTTCATCTCCTGTTGTGACTGTACCCACTTTGATTGGAATAGAAAGCTTGGTCATCCTTGATCATGGATTGAACCAAAGAAAAAGGCTTTACATGAGTTGATTATATGTGTTTTGATTAGTAGTTTAGAGCTTTACTTTGGTTTAATAGTTTTCTTTTAAGCTTTTGAATTTAAATCCTCCTTTGAGACCAGCTTGCTGGATTGTTCAGAGTAGAGGCAATAAAGATGGCTCCAACTTAGGTTTTCATGGTTGGTTTTGTATAGACACTTGCAATATGTTAGATCACTATAAATACTATTTAAATATGTATTTGTATGCTTTAAGTTGCAGGGGAAATATTTTTAAGAGCAAGCTCTAGGCGAGCGAGAGCTAGCCCAGTTAGGGAGCTTGCTATTGATCCAACAAATGGGAGAGGGCTTGGGGATTGGGAATGCCAATCCAGCTCCAAAATTGTGTTCTATGATGATCAAAGACTATATCATATGAATGGGTGCTCTTGATTAATTTTGAAAGAGGTGAAACCATCAAACCCTCACTGAAAACTACTGAGGCCTAATTAGGCCTAAAAATAAGGCTAAAAGATAGGAAAGGTCTGTATGGAGAGCTTGGAGACATAAGGGTTTTGGAATCCTTTGTAACTTTGAAAAGGGTATCAGGAAATATGATCTTTTTGACCACTTGTGAGGAAAGTTTAAAAGTTAAGCCTTGAAATGTGAGTTGGAAGACCTACAAGGACTTAGTAGCCTTGTAGACAAAGTTTAGGAGATCGACTTGTAGGAGGAAGTTGCTACATGGAAGAACACCTCAAATTGAGTCAAACTAAGAAAAATTGAGTCTTCTCTCATGTCTATTACTTGGAATCAAGAATTGGAGTGAAGGGATGAATTCCTTAGTGTAATTCATATGAAGAGTTGTGGGATCAAGAGTGAGTTATAACCCTTGGTAGTGAGATCTTGTGGAGTAGAGGAGATTAGGAATAATCCTCAATGTGAAGGCTCTAAAGAACCATAAGATAGGTCAAGAAAAGGCCTAGGTAAGTCCTAGAGGAAGTAGGGCTAGTTTGAAGAAGATCTCCCTATCAACAACCCTATTGGCGGATGGCGCCACCGCATCAACAAATCTCACCACCGTTCAGCTCTGCCATGCACCTCTACTAAGCCTAGGACTAATACCCCCATGCTGCATCAAATTCTAGGTGGCCCAACCATAGGCCACCATGTGATATCCCTCAAGCACACCACATGCTAGCCCCTAGCTGCCACCTCAGCTCTCTATTGGGACACATAACATCAACAATCACCAATCAGATCGTGATACATGGCCTTCAGTCACATGCCATCCTTGTACCCATCTATACACATCATTTGTATGGATGGTGACATCATCGATACAATTGCCTACATCAAAAGCCTTGTCAGTGCCATGTCAGTAGGACCCGCACATTTTTTTATGTCATGTCACCTTTTCCACGAGGCTAAAATTGATGGCCATCCAGTTGTCAAAATAGGCCAAATTGGCTTTCTGGTGATGACCATATGGCCATACAATTTAACACAATATTTTTCTGACGTCAACAAGGGTTTGATTTTCTTAGCCTTCACCATTGGATTTTTTGATTTTGTAGTCCAACTTCAATGGGCCATGTCTTGTTCATTTTTGCTCCTTTTTCAAAGCAATTTTTATTTTATTTTGGGTAGAATTTCTTGAAGATTCCAGTGGTGGTATTAGTTTTTAAATTTGGTGGCCATATTTATCAGAAATTGCATATTTTCATGACTATTCCTGCCTGTTCCTGATTTTTGCAACTTCCAGGGCTTCATTTGGGCACATACGGTAACATTTTGAGGTGAAATGTTTTTTGAAAGTGCATGATTTTTCATCTAATTTCCGGATTTGCAATCAGATTTTGGTGATTTGGGGTGGATATATCACTTTCATAAATAGGTTATTTTGGGCCTATATTTGTACTTGGTTAATCTTTGGATTTCAGTTTTCTGATTTGCATCAGTCATTTGAAGGATCAATCATTTGAAGGAGTTATCAGTAGTTATGAATCATTATTTGGTTGTATTATGGACAATTCAAAGGTCAAAATCCTCACTCCATATAACTACCATGAATGGAAAGTATCTTTAAGTGATCATTTGTTGAGTATTGGATTACTTAGAATGACTCTTGGACATGATCAAGAACCACTTACAGGTTTTTCATAAGGGAGAAAATGGTTTGATTGAAGGGATAAAGCACTTGGCTCTCTTAGATCATCCATCACTTGTGATTTGCACTTTCATATTGCATATTGCACACATCCTCATGGTGCTTGGGTTATATTGGAAGGACTCTTTTGTAAACTTGATAGAATGAGAAAATTTAGATTAGAGAATGAGCTCATAGGTCTAAATCCTAGTGATTTTGATAATATTCAAGACTTTTTCTCTAAGTTTAATTCTATTAGATTAGAGCTTTCAACTTGTGGCATTGTTAAAGGGGATAAACAATTGATCTTTTCTATTCTTTCCAAGCTAGGTCCTAATTATTCTATCTTTGTTTCTACATTCTATGCTACTATGAATGCTCTTGGTAGTGCATACAAATTGCCTTCTCTTGATGAATTTGTAGCTCAACTCACAAGGGAACAAGCAGAGTTGGTGCACATCGGTCAATGGAAGCCTTCCACACATCATGCATTGATTGAAAATGTCCACATCAAATTCTTCTAATGGAAAAGGAAAGAAGCAACATAAGGATCTTAAGCCTCATGACAAAGGTAATGAATCTTCTTCATACAATACTACTAAATCCAATTCCTCTTCAAGTGAGGAATCATCTAGAAGAAAGAGGGATAAATGTGCTTATTATAAAAAGAAAGGACATGATGAGCATAAGTTTTTTCAAAATAAGATTGATGAGCTAACTCACATTATTGAAAAATACAACATTAAGTTGTCCTCATCAGTGTCTACTCCTACTACACATTTGGCAGCTTCTACATCTCCATCATCATCTAAAGATAAAGGTAAAGGACAAGCACTCTTGGCTTCCACACATCCTAATAAAGGTAAATGGCTTCTTGATTCATGTGCATCACATCATATGACATCATCTATGGATATGTTTTCTTCTATTGAGCCTTGTAATTCTCCTAGTATTTTGATGGTTAACAACACATTCATGAGAGTTTATGGGAAAGGTTATATTCCTATCACCAAGGGGACATTTAATGATGTTCTTTATGTACCATCCTTGACAACTAATATCCTTTCTCTTTACCAAATTACACATGGGGCACAAGGTAAACTTGTTGAGTTCACTCTTGATTATGTCTACATTAGGGACATGGAGACTAGAGATGTCATAGCTATGGGAGTTTTTGATCATACATCATGCTTGTATTCTTTTTCATATTTTGTTGTTGATGATGATGATATTCATGATGTACACATCCCTTTGCCAAGGGATAATTATGTATATGAGGAAACCTTTGGACACTTGAATCATTTTTTTTCTAAGATGAGTGTTGAACTTCCTACTCCACCTCCTACTTCATCAAACATGTGCTCTACTATTCAACATGATGATCATAGTGTTTTATATCATGCAAAATGTGATGACTACTTGGATGCATCTTCAACATTTGTTGATTCTCATGATGCAGATTTGGGAGACATACATAAGGGGGTTTCTCTTCCCTTTGATGATAGCATCATAGTCGGGGATACTTCTTCATCTTATTTGGAGATTGGCACTCTTTATTCTTCTCCTTCTTCACTTGATTTGTCACATGAGGTGATTGATTCTTTGAGCTTGGAGAGTCCTATTCAATCTTCAAAGATTCATACATGGATACCTTCATATTCTTCCTCCCATTTGCACATGGATTTGCTTCTTCATCATTTGATGTATCTATTTCTTCCTAAGGGGAGACATGTTTCTTGTAAGAATTGGTTAATATTTTGTTTGTAGGTACTCTTCATCAACATGGGAGCTTCTTCATTATGGTGGGGATATCATGTCTCCAAATATCCTTCTTATGGGGCGATAATTCTTTGTATATACATGATGTATATAGGTCTTGGGGGGTCTTGAGTACTCCATCCATCCATGAATCTTGTTTTCTTCTCTCTTTTTGGGGGAGGGTTTTTCCCATGAGGTTTTCCCTCTTTCTCCGCTTTATGAGACTTTTGCATTTCATGTATTGTATTGCATATTGTACATGAGTACCTAACATGGCCTAGTAGCTAGGACCCATCTTGCATTGTGAGTTTAAGTGCATTCCCCTAAGTTTCACTTAAGGGGGGGTGTTGGTGTAATTAAATATTCCTCATTACACTTTACTTAATCTTACTTAGGATAATGCATTGCATAGTAGTTTGTCATTGAGACACCTAAGAGTTTGCACCTCAATTAAGCACACAGTGTAGGAGAAATTCCACTTTATGTGTGAGATTCACCTTTAGTTCTCTTATCACATTATCATCCTAATCCTATTGCACATACTTCATTTCATAATGGAGGATGATCCACATTTGGTGGACATGTGATTACACCTAGCATAGGTGATAGCTTATCAACTCCTTATCATTATCTCTTATCACCTTTTCTATATAAGGAGGCCTATTATGTACATTGAATAATCATGTAAGGTGAATTCATTGGATCAATTCAATATCAATCTTTGCATTCATATCATCTCTCTGTGCTTTTCTTTAACCTCTAGGTCCTTGGTTCAATCTTTTCTATTTGCAAATTCTTATATGTTTTAACATTTTAAGTACTACAATTAGGTTTTTATAATCAAACATGAGGCTAACGAGAAATTTTAAAAATTATATGGTGAATTTGACATTATATGAAAAGTACGATATTCAAATAAACATTAGGGTAAAATAAAATTATTTTTTCCTTTTTCCGTAAAACAAATTTAACCTCATTTTAAAAATTTTAATCAAGTTAAATTTTGATCTTAAATTAATTTAAAAATATCAAACCAAAGTTTTTAAATATTAAAAAATTACAATCATAAACTTAGATTTCTACAAACACATAATTGTACTTTATTATTTTCTTTTAATCAATAAACAATAAGCATATATTATAAATAATTTTTAACTTCAACATTTACTCTACATGATAATTTATTTTTTGATTAAAGGTAAAATAGATTTTGAAGTTTCCCCAAAGCCCTGTATAGATGGATTTTGATGGGATCCACAAGCCTAATATAACTACCTACAAAAGAAGGAATGCAAACTAACAACAACTTGATAATTATTTGAATAAAAACCAAAAGGAAATTAAACAAGAAAAGCCCAAGTTGCAATAGCATTAGGTTGAAACCAAAAAAATGAAGGGTTTTGGTAGGCTCTTAAATCCCAATCAATGGGTTTCGAAAAGGCTCCTTATATAATGTTCTAACAATATAACCAAAATCTCCCTTCTCCTTCTAAAAAACTTCACATCAATATGAGTAAGAAGAAAGCAAGAAGGAACATGAAAAACATCAACCACCACACAAAAAATACTTAAAGAAAAGGCATCAACAACCCCCTTGTAGTAGTACACCACCTCTCTCATCCAAACCTTATTTACTTCAATAGAATAATTCACCACCTCAATAGGATAAAAAAGAGAGGAATCCAATAGCTATATAAAAAAACCTCAGTCTAGCTCATAAGGAATGTCTCCACCTCCATAAGGGAACTCTCTAGATCTATTGTAGACCCATGAGAAAAGGATAGGGAGGAATCAAAATAGGCTCTCAATAAAAAATAGCAAAGTCAGAAACAAGAGCCCTCTCAACATTCACCAAGAAAAATTTCTCTTCCAAAATAGAATAAAAGACCCTTTACCAAAAATATAAGTCTAAAACTATCCTAAATAAGTTTGAGATTGTTAGATTTAGACAAAATCTACACAAACTTAAAATAGGTATGATATAATAAAAATAAAAAATTGGCATACCCCAACCCTTAAAGCTGCTAAAAATTGACAAAATCCTATTCAACAACAAAGGACCAAGAACCTAGGGAAAATCATTCTTGAACCCAACACTCCAGCCTCTCCATTCCAAGAGAGTAGCTAACTAGTTCATAACAAAGGAAGATCCAATAGAAACCAAACCATAATCAATTAGAATCATATAAAAAACCATCATGAATACCACCCATAAAAATTGAACAAGGGAAATGGTAAACCACAATCCTACACCAACATAATCAATGAACAAAAGGTCTCCAACATTTCGATATGAGAAGGGATAGGAAAAATACATCCCAACCATTATAATGCCAAAAAAAAAACAACCTATTTCTCCCCACATAAAAAAAAAAATGGTGACCCTACCTTGGTTGAGAGAGAGGTGTGCAACTGAAACCCTAGTAGCACTTATTCCGACCACATTCAAAGCAATAGGGTCACAAATATAATCTCCTAAAAAATGAAAAGATAGGTCAATACCTATAGGTGAGAACCAAAACCCTAAAAAGTGCCTCAACAACCATTATACTAGGAACAAAAATGACACCATGTAGAGAGGGAGGTTTTCTTAATGTAAAACCACATTACATTATTGAACACAAGTGACACCAAGATTTGTTCGCGAGGAAAACCTTGTTAAGGGAAGAAACCTGACAGGGATGACACCCAAAAATATATGTATTGTATGAATGAAACCCTATTAGAAGTTATAGCCCTATTAGGAGCTGATTAATACAATAGGTAGGTCCCTATTAAAGGATAGACCCTATTAGGAGTGTCAAACCCTGTTAGGGGTATTACATCTAGCCACAGGCCCAAATATAATCAGAAGGTTACATCCACCTTCAATCCTTTACTGAATATATTTTATCATACCTAAATTTCCTATTAGGAAAATCCAATCCTTGTGTCCAAATGCACAACCTTCTTCTCTGTTAGAAGCATATCTCACAACCTTCCATCTCGCATATTACCATCACAATCCACTCTTCATCTCAAGGAAGAAACCCTTCCTTATATACAAGTTACAAATAATAATTCATCTAGAGGTCGACCATTATAAGATCTCATTGCATATAAAACAATTACATTATCCAAGCCGATGATATACAAGTTGTCCTTGATCATGTTACAACAATTATAATTCACCCAAAGTCAGCTCCATCAATAATTCAATTATAAATCAATCATCTACACGTTACTCTTCCTGGTCATCTCCCAAATACTTCTACGCTAGAAAAAAAATCCATAGATGATATCATAAATCATATGAAAATGTTGCGATAATAATGTATCTTCTTCATGATGTCTTCTGACATTTCCCAAGTGCGCATACTAAAATTCATTGTCGCGCAATAGTTATGTTCCAAACACTACAACTAGGTCTATGAAAACTCTTAGTCTCTAGTCCTACAACTAGTTTTCACTAACACAATCATATCTCTGTCCAATGATTATATAAATGTCTAAAGCCATAGGAATAATCTCTACACATATCCTCAAAACATATATCTAAGCCCGTAAGAGATAATGAATCGTACGAGTTCTATACCACTCTATAATTTGCCTATTTGTATTGTCCTTCAATTCTTGGTCTTCATAACTAAATATATGTTGACATCAATGAAAAAAATATTGAATTTCAATCCAAAAATCTCCCCCTTTGGCATTGATGGAAACATATGTGAAAAACCATCAACCCAGTAAGACCCTTCTTAATACAACCTTCTCAATATCCTCTTCAAAGCTCCCCCTAAACTAGTAAGTTTTTTCACTAATATCTCTCCCCATTTGACATCAATGGAAAAGGGTACCAAAACAATATATTTCCTTCTTTCTATAAACCTTCAACTAGCAGGTGAAAAATCACCCTAATCTTATTAGTTATGCTCTACCAACTACTCTACCTGAGGAGTAGACTTTTGCAAAAAGTCCATAAATGAAAATGCTCTGATAGTTGATGGACTCATGCACTTCTGCACTTCCTTAGTTACCTACTGGTGGGGATTTGACCCCAAGATTACCTCTAAGATATTCAAAGGTATCTTTACTCAATATTTTGGTGAAGATATCTTCTATATGCTCCTTTGTACTAATGTACTCAAGCTTCACCCTTTTTATCTATCACTTTATCTCTAAGAAAATGATATTTGATTGCAATATGCTTACTCTTTGAATGTATCACTTGGTTTTGTGACATGTTTATTGCACTTGTGTTGATAATAGTTTCTCCTGAATTTACACCAATGTCCTTCAACATTTGCTTCATCCAAATGAATTGAGTACAATTTATTGCTATTGTAACATACTCTAATTCTATTGTTGACTATGATACATAGTCCTTCTTGCTAAGCCAAGAGATCAACCTCTTCCCAAGGAAAAAGTATCCTCCACTAGTTCTTTTCCTATCATCTACACATCCTTCCCAATCTACATCAATGTAAAAATTCAATGTGAAGTTATCTAATCTATCATATCACAATCCTAGGTCAATTTTACCCTTGAGGTATCTGAATATCCTTTTTACTGCTGCAAAGTATCTCTCCTTTGGATCTTCCTGGAATCCAGCAACAATTCCAATTGCATTAGCAATATCAAGCCCAATATTTGTTAAATACTTGACATGAGGTAGGGTAGGATGAGTGCTCAAGGCACACCTCAATCCAAATCCTCCTTCCAAAGATCAAATACAGAGAAGAAAATACACAAAAGAGAGAGAAAATATAGAACATATCATTTATTATTCATGAAATCACCTCATACATGTGAGACTATAAGGCCTTCCCAGTTATGGCCAAATATATTCCAATTCAATTACAACAGTCCTCCAACATGCGAGGATTCAAAAATTATCTTCTAACTTCTAAACTAATACCTCTAACTCCTACATTCCAAAAATGATGCCTAAAACTACAACCAACAACTACATTTATACAAGAGGCTACCAAACAAGTCAGCCTTTAGATCCATCATTAGCAGAAGGAATGAGCAGATCTAGGTCCACACACTTCCCAATGATTGATACCAACATTAACTCTGTGACCATAATTAAATGCACAAGTCAGCCTCAACATGAAATTAAAATAAATCACTTAGTGAGAAAGACTACTGAGTGCCAGGAAATAACTCAGCAAATGAAGGAACTGAGCCAACTTGGTCAATGAAGGAACTGAGCAATAATCGAGCCCCATCAGTAAACAAAGGAAAACATCACCGAGAGCCAAAAGAAGCTACCATGAAAACCTAACACTTCTAATTTTTTTTTGGTGATATAGGATTGCTAAGAACCTGAGATGCTCCTACATCAGAACCTTGGGGTTGTTTGAAATGATTCTCTGAATCATGCAGTAGGTACAACCCAAGCTGAATCCAACTCAGATTATGAAATCCATGAACTTTATTCAATTGGTTTGTTCTTCCACTTTACTAGATATTACATATACTATTTTCCTCTTGTGCTTCTACCAACTCTATGCTCCAAAACATGCTCAACTTCTTCTAGCTATCTCTTAGTATAATCATTCGGTACTGTCACATCTTCATCAGGTTCATAATACTCAAACAAATCTACAATATTGAATATAGGTGATATATCCATATAATTAGGTAACTCAATCTCATAAGCATTTCCATTGTCAAATTTTCTCAATATCTTGCAAGGACCAAATTTGTTCATTTGTCAGGTTCCCATATGTTTCAACAGGAAATATGCCTTTCTTCAAGTGTACCATTACTTCATCCCTGATGGTAAAAGTCTTATGTCTTCTTGATCTATTTGCTTTGTCCTTATATTTATGATTACTATTCTCCAACTTATGTTTCACTTCTTCATGCAATGTCTTCATGAAATCAGAAAACTTTACTCCTTCAACACTTCTCTTTTCTTCACCAGCAATATCCTTCAAATATGATATACCTCTCAGTTGTATGTCATTAACAATCTCAAAAGGTGTTTTTCCAGTACTCCTATTCACTCAATTATTGTATGAAAACTCTACTTTTGCCAACATAGAATCCAAATTACTCGGTTTATCTCCAACTAAGCATCTCAAAAGATTACCCAAAATTCTATTCACAACCTCTGTCTATCCATCAGTCTATGGGTGAAATGTAGAACTATCCCTCAACTCGGTGCCCAACTTTTCCCAAAGAGTTTTCCAAAAGTATCCAACAAACTTACTGTCTCGGTTAGAGATGATACTCCTGGGTAATCCATGCAATCTGAAAATTTCCTTAAAGAAAAGATCTGCTATATGCATTGCATCTGATATCTTTCTATAGGGTATAAAATGTGCCATCTTAGAAAATCTATCCACAATAACAAATACATAATCATTACCTCTTACTATCTTCAGTAAGCCAAGAACAAAATCCATACTGATATCAATCCAAGGTTTCTCAAGAACGAAAATCGGTATATACAATCCAATATTCTGACTTACTGCCTTTGTAACTTGACAAATTCCACAACTTTTCACAAATTTATGAACATCCTTATACAACTACGGCCAAAAGTATTTCTCCTTAAGTAAATTCAATGTCTTATCAATGCCAAAATGTCCAGCCAAACGACTACTATGTTTCTCCTTTATCAAATTAGTTCTCATTGATCCTCTCAGTATACACAATTGAATACCTTTAAACAACATACCTTCTTGAATAAAATAGTCTTCCCATTTAGTACTTGGTTGATATTGAATAGGTTATCTGCACTTCCTCCATGACTCAAAAAAATCAAGATCAATTTCATACAATCCTTTCATGTCACCAAAACCAAGAAATTCAATTCTCATCTCAATCATCAAAGATCTTCTTCTACTCAATGCATCAGCAACTCAATTATTGACTCCACTCTTATGTTTTATCACAAATGTATAACTCTGCAAATATTCAACCCATTTCATATGTCTTTGATTAAACTTATTCTGACTACCCAAATATTGTAAAGCCTTATCATCAGTATGCAACACAAATTCACTCAGTATCAAATAATGTGTCTATTTATTTAGGGCTTGCACAATAACATAGAAATCTTGATCATATACAAAATATTTCCTTCTTGTATCATTCAACTTCACACTAAAGAAAGCAATAGGTTTACCTTCTTGACTCAACATAGCTCCTATTGCACTACCACTTGCATCACATTCAAGTTGAAATACCTTATTTAAATCAGGAAATACTAACACAGGCAATTCAACAACCGTCTGCTTCAAAGTCTCAAAACTTTTATTAGCTCCACATGTCCACTTGAATTCTCTTTTATCTCCTCTCATAGTCTCAATCATAGCATTAAAAATTGAACTGAAATTCATAATGAAGTTTCGGTAAAAACTTTCTAAATCATGAAATGATCTTACCTCGCTAGCATTTTTAGGTGTAGGCCAATTCAAAATAGCTTCAACCTGTTTAGGATCCATTTCCAAACCATCAGCTGAAATCACAAATCCCAAATACACAATCTCCTCTTTCATGAATGAACACTTTTTCAGGTTAATCAACAACTTTTCTTCTTTCAATCTCTGCAATACTTGTTCAACATGTAATGAATGCTATTATCTAGTGTTACTGAATATCAAAATGTTATCTAGGTATACAATCACAAATTTACCCAAGAATTTCTTCAAAACCTCATTCATCAATCTCATAAAAGTACTCGGTGCATTAGTTAAACCAAAATGCATAACCAACCACTCATACAAACCTTCTTTTTTCTTAAAATTTGTCTTCCACTCATCACCTTCTCTGATTCTGATATGATGATATCCACTTTTCAAATCAATTTTGGTGAAATACTTTTCTCCCATCAAACTATCTGTTATGTCATCCATTCTCAGTATAGGAAACCTATATTTCATAGTTATCTTGTTGATTTCTCTGGAATCAGTACACATTCACCATTCTCCATTCTTCTTAGGTTCCAATATAGATGGTACTTCACAAGGAATCAAACTTTCTCTAATGAAACCTTTCTGCAACAATTCTGGATTTGTCAGCTCAATTCCTTATTCTCGGTAGGTGTTAACCGATGTGGTGCCTTATTCGGTAAACTAGCTCTAGGGATTAGATCCATGCAATGATCAATGCTTTTCTTTGATTGTAAACCATCAAGTACATTATTAGAAATTATTTCCTTATACTCGGTGAGTATCTTATCAATCTCTTCAGGTATGCTATCCACTATTTTCTCACTCAGTTTGTTAGGAATCACAACAAAACATACATCATTCTTCTTCAAATCCTTAAAAAAATTTCTTTCTTCCATCAAGAAAACTTTCACAAATGTACAAACACTACTAATAGGTTCTTCAATCAAGGGTAACAATATTTTCTTTCTCCCATCAGCCGAAATAGTATATTTATGCAAAATCCCATCATATATAGCATGTCTATCATATTGCCAAGGTCTATCCAACAAAATATGACAATAATCCATAGGCATGATATCACATAACACCTTATCATAATACTTTCCAATTTTCAATTTCACATAACATTGCTCACTTACCAATAGTTTATGCTCATCCTTGATCCATGAAATTTGATAGGGCTTCGGGTGTTTCAACCTTTCCAACTACAAATTTGTAACCATTTCCTCAGATTCCAAATTCTCTGAGCTTCCACTATCAATGATTACCTTCCACACTTCATCGAAAACTCTACATCTAGTCTTGAAAAAACTTTTCCTTATTGGATCTTCCTTATTACTTTCACTCCAAAGTGCTCTCCTGACTATCAAGTCTTTTCTTTCTCAGGTTCATTTGGTGAGTCTTCTTGCACCAAAGCATTTCTACTACTGTCAACCTTCTTACTTGCATGTGTACACTCAAATGACCTATGTCCTTCTTCTCCACAATTATAACAAGTTCCTCGGAATCCACCTCTGCTATAACCACCTTGGTAGTTATTTCCTCTTCCTCTAGCCGAACTTTCACCTTTCCACTCGGTCTTGCCTTTATCTAAATTTGCTTTATATTGATCAAATCTATTTTTTTCACCATAGGATCTACCTCTTTCTCTATGAAATCTACCACCTCATCCTATTTGTCTTTTCTCATGTCTTTTGTTCAATTTCTCCCCATCTTTCAAGGCAAACTGATAAGCTTCCTCAATGTTTTCCAACTTAACCAAACTAATTTCTTCTTGGATGTAAACTATCAACCCATTTAGGTACCTAGCAATTATTTCCACTTCATCCTCATCATGTCCAAATCTGATATCTAATCTATAGAACTCCTTAGTATAATCTTTTACCGAGCTATATTTTTGCCTCAAACTTTGCATTTGCCTAACTAGGTTAATCTAATAATCACATGGTAAGAACTTGCCTTTCAACTTATTTACCATCTTATTCTAGACCTTGATTTTGTCTTTGCCTTTCCTTTTTGTGTCCAATTGCATATGCTCCCACCACAAGGATGCATGACTCTTCTACTTTATGCTTGCAATGTTGACCTTCTTTTTCTTAGGGACATTTTCATACTTCAAATAATTCTCTATCTTAGTGATCCAATCCATCAACTCATCCGAATGTAGCTTTCCACTGTACTTAGGAGGATTGACATGTGGTGTAGACTTCAAATTTTTCAATACCTTAAAAAATCTTTTGTCACCTTGATCCATCACAGGTGCAAGTTTTGCTTCACCTTGTTCCTCTTCAATTTATTCATCACTAACATCTTCAAGATGTCTTCCTCTATGCTGGGTTGTCTCGAAAGCTTCTAACCTAGAAATAATTTGTATCAACATTTCTACCAATCCTAAATATACATCTTGCCTCCCATGAACCATCTTGAAACCCTCTAAAATTGTAGGCCAGATCACAATCTCCTACCTGACAACAAATATCGACTAGGGTTTAACAAGAAGGAACCCATAACCTAGATTCACAAATCTAGATCCAGATCTCAACCTTCACTCTGATGCCACCTAATGCAAGGCAAGGGAGGATGATGGGGAAAGGAACACCTCAATCCAAATCCTCCTTGTAGAGATCACACACGCAGAAGCAAATACAAGAGAGAGAGAGAGAGAGAGAGAGAGAGAGAGAGAGAGAGAGAGAGAGAGAGAGAGAGAGAGAGAGAGAGAGAGAGAGAGAGAGAGAGAGAGAGAGAGAGAATGAAAAACATATCATATATTATTCATGAAATCACCTCATATATGCTAGGCTATAAGGCCTTCCTAGTTATGGAAAAATACATTCCAATTCAATTACAATGGTCCTCCGACATGCATGGATTCAAAAATTATCTTCTAACTCCTAAACTGATACCTCTAACTCCTACATTCCAAAACTGATGCCTAAAACTACAACCAACAACTACATTTATACAAGAGGCTACCAAACAAGTTGGCCTTCAGATCCATCATTGGTAGAAGGAACATCTAGATCTAAGTCCACATGCTTCCCAATGATTGATACCAACATTAAATCTGCAACCATAATTAAATGCACAAGTCGGCCTCAACAGGAAATCAAAATAAGTCACTTGGTGAGAAAGACTACCGAGCACCAGGAAATAACTTGGAAAACAAAGGAACCAAGCCAACTCGGTCAGTGAAGGAACTAAGAAATAATTGAGCCCCGTTAGTAAACAAAGGAAAACATCACTGAGAGCCAAAAGAAGCTATCGAGTAAACCTAACACTTCTAACATGTTTTTGGTGATACATGATTACTAAGAACCCAAGATGCGCCTGCATTAATACAGAAGCCCTCCAATTATTTATTTGTACTATGTATGAGGTACATTCTTTTCCACATCTGAAATGGATAACTTACTCCCTGTCACCATAGGAGTTCCAACTAGTTTGCTTTCATCCATGCCAAAAATTTTCAACAACTCTTTTAGATACTTTATTTGTGATATAAAAATCCCATCTTTTATCTGATTTATTTGCAATCCTAAGAAGAATTTCATCTCCCCTATCATTGAAATCTCAAACTCACCTTTTATTTCTTTTGAAAATTTATTACTCATAGAATCATAATCCCCAAAGATAATGTCATCAACAAACACTTCTATGATCAAAGTACCTTCATTATTGAATCTTAGATACAAATTACTATCTGCACTACCCTTCTTGAAACCAAGATGTAGTAAATACCTATCCAACCTTGCATACCAAGCCCTTGGATCTTGCTTCAATCCATACCATTCTTTCTTCAATCTACAAAGCATATTTCTATCACATGTCAAAGGAAAACCATCTGGATCCTCAATGTAAACTTCTTCTTCCAAATCACCATTTAGGAATGGAGACTTGACATCCATTTGATACACCTTAAAATATTTGTGTGCAGCATAGGCCAAGAATAACCTAACTGCCTCTATCCTCACAACTGGTGTAAAGTTCTCCTCAAACTCAATTCCTCCTTGTTGTGAATATCCCTTACACACTAATATGGCTTTATTCCTAATCACAACCCCATCTTCATTTATTTTATTTTTAAAAACCCATTTTGTTCCAATGATATTCTTATCTTTAGGTCTTCGGACCAATTCTCAAGTATTTTTTTCTCAATTTGATCCAATTCTTCTCTCATTTCCTTCATCCAATAATCATCACTACAAGCTTCATCAGGTGACCTTGGATCAACCCATGAAATCAAATAGACTACATTTTTAAATTGTGACCTTGTCTTAGTATGTGTACTGTTTTCTCCAATGATATGATCCTATAGATGATTCTTTGCAACATACTTAGGTGTCTTGAACACTTCTAGTTCACTCAGATTTATATATGTGTCACTTCTTGGTAACAAACCCTCTTGCAGTTGTTCCTATACTTATTCCTGACCTTGCCCTATTTGAAGCTGATTTTGATTGCTCTAAAACATTTCCTTTTCAAAACTTTCCCAATCTAGATCATAAGGATTGAATTCACATGTTCTTTCTTGTACCTCAAACCTTTCATGAATTCTGACATTCACATTCACACTCTCAATCATTTTCTTAGTTCTCAAATTGTAACATCTATACACTTTTCTTTTAGAGGAATGCCCAGGGAAGATTCCTTCATCACTCCTAGCATCAAATTTTTCTAAGCCATCAACTCTTTTGATAAAATAGTTGCTACCAAAAATTCTAAAATAGCTAACAATATGAGTTTTACTGTACCAGAATGTTGGACTACAACTGATTTGGAATCTGATTGAAGGTTCTGTGATTAAAAGATCACTGAGAAGTTGCTGATTAGATATGGAATATGATTAAATTAGTATTATTTTTTCATTGATGTCAAATTTTTTGACAACACTTATATTGTAAGTTACTACACTGAGACATCTGAAGAAAAGTGAAAGAGATGAAGAATAGAGAAATTTACATGAGGAAAGATGCACAAGATAGATGAGGATAAGGAACACATTGAGTAACTTTTTGATGAGTCTATGACTTGATGATATTGAATTTATTATGTTGCATTCATCTATGATGAAGTATAGAGCTGAAAGACACAAAGTAGTGTTGTCGGTAAATGAAGTATTTCTAGTATACACCGATGGAGTGTAGTGTATACCGACCGCAGTATTAACCGAACAGTGTTCACTGACGCATTCTTTGTTAACTGAGGAGGATAGAATGAATTAAATGATTAGTTTAGCCGATAAGATTGATGAGCTGGTAAGAGTATAACATCAAGGTAATAGATAAAGTTTGTTACACAGATCAATGATTGACAAAACTCAAGGAAGATCTACAAGAGAAAATTGAAACATATTATTGACACAAGTATCGAGAAAGTTTTAAGCAGCACAATCTATGAATGTGATTAAGAAAAAAAATCTGATGGTGGAGATGAAAATGATTTACTTGTCTATATAAGAGAACATCATTTATTTATGAAAAGAGCTGAAAGAAGAAGAAGCTGTAGGAATTTCGTGTGAACAAGCTTTCATGCATTCTGATCATACAGGTTAGTAAGAACTAAGTTGTAGAATAGTTACCGAGCTATAGAGAGTAATTACAGATGGACAGTAAGTTGATATAGTATTGAATCTGAAGTGAAATATTGATCATAAGGATTTGTATGGACTAAATATTGATCTGTAATCTGCAATTGAAGTTGTATTAAGGTAGGTCATTTTACTGTTACATATTTAACCATTGTATATAGTCTAAATCTCTTAACCAAGCGGACTCTGAAAGTCTTATGATGTATCATTCATAGAATGAACATTGTCATCCTGTCAACCCCATAGTGAATGCTGGTTGGACGATAACTTCTAGTCTAAAATCCTCTAACAAGGTCACACCTGACAGTGTGTTTGTAACCTTTAATAGGGTTGGGTCTTAACTGACCTCACTTTAGAAGAGTGAACAATTTTGGGTTGCTGGTCCCAGGTAGTTTTTCCCTTTATAGGGTTTCCATGTTAAATCTCTTGTGTTATGTGTTGATTGTGATATTTGTTTGTTATCATTCTTTACATGTTACATGTTATATTTGATTGGTAAACTATTATAGTATTAGACTGGTTATCGGTAAAAGCACAGACAGTGAGAGTTATTATTGCTTACCGACGAGCATAAATTGAAGAAATTGTTTTGAATTATACATTTTGATTTGGGACACTGGATAATTGATTCACCTCCCCTCTCAGTTATTCTAACAATTGGTATCAGAGCACTGGTTTCTTGGAACAAATTTTTAAGGACTTGAGCATAAAGGTCTCAAGATGTATAAGAGGGAAGTACCAAAACTAAACAAAGAAAACTTTGTAGTATGGCAAAGCAGAATGAAGCTGCACATATCTAGAATTGGGAACTTAGCACTAGTTCTGATGGAAAATGGCTACATACAACTGCCCACTGGTCCCCTAACTGTTGATCAACTGAAGGAAAAGCATGAACACAATGTTACTATGATGGAACTTGCTGTTACTTGTACCAATGCTGAATTTGAAGATATCAAGACATGCACAATTGCCAAAGGAATGTGGGATATATTAGCACAAATATACAGTGGAGATCTGAATGTCAAAAGAGCCCGAGCTGAAAGTCTGAGAGGTAGATTTGATGATATGAGAATGAAAGAAGGTGAGAGCATTATCCAATATTCAAATAGACTCAAAGAGGTGGTACATGCTATATGAGCATCTGATGGAGTAATTGATGATGAGACAGTAATAAGAAAGATTCTCAAAACTTTGCTACCAGTTTATGCAATCAGGATTTCTCCAATTCATGAAACAAGAGCTACATCCAACCTTACTCTTGACACTCTGATTGGTAAACTTACAACCTTTGAATTAAACAAATTTGATAACAGTGTTGTTCCTTCCATTGAATCTGCTATCATGTCTTCTTTGAAGATTGGAAAGTCTAGCAGGAATGGTAAGAATTGTGATAGTGATGACAATATCGATGATGAACTTGATGAGCTTGAAGCACTTATGGCCCAAAGATTGCCCAAAGGAAAAGGAAGGTATAGAGGCAAGCTACCTTTAGCATGCTTTAATTGTAAAGAAGTTGGTCACATCACTGCTAGATGTCCTTAGAAGAAAGATGATGATAGATCCAAAGATCGATCTGAAGGAAGCTATGGGAGAAGAGTCAACAGAGGTTACTGACACAACAATAGAGACAACTGAGATGAAAAAGAAAAAAAGGTATGTTACATAGCTGAAGATATTGAAACTAAATCTAATTTTGATGATGATATAGAAGCTGTATTTGTTGCTATGAAAGATGATTCAGAAGAGGGAGAGAAACATGAAGAGACAACACTAATCTCTAAAGTAAGCAGAAATGATACATGGATCATAGACAGTGGCTGCACACATCATATGACCGGTGATGTAGAGAAGTTTGATCATCTTGTTGAATATAATGGAGGATCTGTGAGAATGGGAAATGATGCACCTTGTATGGTAAGAGGCAAAGGCTCACTGTGTTGGATACAATTATCTGAAGGACATTGTTGGATTAGCTATGTGTTGTCTTTGATGTCACACAAATGTCATATCAATTATCGTTCTCAGTATCTACCGAGTTTAGTTGGTCAGCTAAGTGGTTCTCAGTATCTACTGAGTTCAGTCGGTCAGCTAGGTGGTGTTTAGTGTCTACCAAGTTCTCTCGGGTGTCTAAAGGAAACATGACAGGATAACAGTGTTAACCGAGCCTCCTTGATTATCGAAGGAAATTAGTGGTTACAGAGCTCTCTTGGTCTCCAAAGGATGTTACAGAATTCACTGTGGTTATCGAGTTCTCTCGGTCACCGAAGGAAATCTTTTCAGGATTAATGTTTACTGAGCAAGGTCGGCCCTTTCAAAGAATTTTGTTATTACAGTTTGTTTATCCCAGCTGACTGTTATAATAATTATTAGTCCCGACTTGTCAATCTAAATGATTATGAAATGGCATATATATATAGAAGGTCAAATGGTGAATAAAGGACATACAACATGCAGAAATCATTTTGAAGAAAGGTGTGTGTGAATTTTGAAGGATGGTCAGATATCCTTGAGGAGCAGCAAAGATTTAATTGATCAGTAAGGATCTAGTGAAATAGAATAGAGATCTATATTCAACAATTCAGTTACAGGTTATTTCATTGTTACTCTCTAGCAATTGTAGCAGTGATATCAAAATCTCTTAACCGAGTTGGTTTAACAACCATTTTGTAAATCCTCTAACAAGGTAACAATTCTATTGAATTGTTTCAAGACCTCTTACAAGGCCACTCCTAGCAGGGTGATTAAATCCTCTAACAAGGTCACACCTAATAGTGTGTTTTGTAACCTTTTACCGGGTTGGCTTCTAACTGGGCATCACTTCAGAAGAGTGAAAAATAGTAACTAGTTACATTGGTGGTTTTTCCCATATTGGGTTTCCATGGTAAATCTGGTGTCTCTTGTGTTCATGTTATTTTCTTTATTCATGCAAGTTAATCAGTGATGAATGCTTAAGAATAGTTTAAATTATTACACACTTCAAGGATCAAGTTTTCAGCATTTCTCTATATATTTACCGAGTGGCACAGTAAATAATTTGTTAAGATATTTAAGGGATCAGTGGTAATATTTTTGTGGTTAACTGATTCAACCCCCCTCTTAGTTACTGCATCTATATTTCCAACAATTGGTATCAGAGCTTTTGGTGCTTGCAGGAAGGGTTTCAAGGACCTAAGCTAAAGATCAGGATGTCTTACAAAAGAGAAATTCCAAGGCTTAACAGAAATAACTTTTCAGCATGGCAAGGTCTCATGAGATTACATCTGGCTTCCATTGGTGATTTAGGATGCAAATATATTGATCAAGAATATACAATTCCTACTGGCACATTAACTGTTGAAGACATTGCAGAGAAGAAGAACCATAGCACTATGATGATAGACATTGCATCAGCTCTTAGCTATGAAGAATTTGATGAAATCAAAGACTGCACAACTACTCATGAAATGTGGAATAAGCTGAAGAAAATCTATGGCGGTGATGACAATGTGAAGAGAGCCAAAGCAGAGAGCCTAAGAGGACAGTTTGATCAAATGAAAATGAGAGAAGAAGAAAACATTGCAAAATATGTTGAAAGAATCAAGACAAGTGTTAGTGCAATCAGAGCTTTTGGAGGAAAAATTGATGATGAAACGGTTATAAGTAAGGTTCTTAGAACATTACTCCCTATTTATGCAATAAGAGTTTCTACTATTCAAGAAAGAAGATGTGAAGAAAATCACAATATAACTTTGGATGCCTTAGTTGGAAGATTGACAACCTTTGAACTAGATAACTATGACAACTATGTTCCAACTTCTAAATATATTGAATCAGCTTTTGAGGCCAAACTTTCACTCAAGAAAGGGAAGAAAATCCAATCAGAAAGTGAAGAAGAATCAGAGGAAAGTTCTGATAGAGATCTTGAAGTTATTGAAGCATTACTTGCAAAGAAGTATTCAAGAGGCAGAGGAAAATACAGAGGTAAAACTCCCTTAATCTTTTTTTCATGTGAAGAAATTGGTCATATTGCAGCTAGGTGTCCAAACAAGCAAAGCAAAGATGAGAAGAAAAATTACAAGTACAATGGCAAGAAAAATTTCAAATCATTCAAGGATAAAGGTAAGAAAATATGTTTCTTAGCTAAAGTTTCAGATGATAGTGAAGAAGAAATTGTTTTCATTGCTGTAAAAGATGAATCTGATAATGATGAAAATGAGATGGCACTTATCTCTCATATAAGCAAGAATGATACATGGATTATAGACAGTGGATGCTCACATCATATGATTGGTGACAGGACCAAGTTTGAACACTTTGAAAACTTTGATGGTGGTAATGTAAGGTTTGGAAATAATGAACCCTGTTGTATAAAAGGAAAGGGACAAATTTCATTAACCAAAGAAATTATATGTGATAATGCATATTGGGTCGAAGGACTAAAGCATAATCTTCTAAGTGTAGCACAACTAATCAACATTGGATTCAAGGTCGAATTCATGAATGGCAAAGAAAGACTGCTGGATGACAAAGGAAAACTGATAGGATTAGGCAAACAAACCAAAGGTAACCTATTTTATCTTGATCTTGGTGATTACTCATGTTTTATTGCTCAAATTGAAGAAAGTTGGTTATGGCACAAAAGGTTATGTCATGTAAATTTTGACAACATGATGAAAATAAGCAAATTCAAGAAAGTAAGAGGTATTCCTACTTTGAAGAAACTTGATGTTGTTCTATGCAAGAATTGTCAAATTGGTAAAATGGGAAAGTCTAGTTTCAAAAGTAAAAACTATCAGTCTAAAGATATTTTGGAAATTGTGCATACTAATTTATGTGGACCTATTGGAATTGAGAGCTATACCAGGGAAAAATTCTTTATTCTCTTTGTTGATGATTATTCTAGAGTGATGACTGTTATGTATTTAAGAGAAAAGTTTGAAGCTTTTGAGAAGTTCAAATGGTATTTAGCAAGAGTAGAAAAGGAAATAGGAAAAAGAATAAAATGCTTGAGATCAGACAGAGGTGGTGAATTCATCTCCCATGAATTCAATAATTTTTGCATTGAAAGAGGAATCAAAAGATAGGTATCAGCCTCGAGAACTCCTGAGCAGAATGGAATAGCTGAAAGAAGGAACAGATCTATCATGGACTGTGAAAGGACTCTAATGATTGAAAAGAACATTGCTATGAAATACTGGAAGGAAGCTATCAGCACTATAGTTCATACCTTGAACTAAGTACAGCTGAGAAAAGACACATTCAAGACTCCATATGAGCTATGGTATGGCTACAAACCAAATGTAAGTTACCTAAAAGTATTTGGTAGTAAATGTTACATCTTGAAAGAATCTAGAAAAGGAAAATTTGATGTAAAAAGTGATGAAGGAATATTTTTGGGATATTCTTGCAAAAGTAAGGCATATAGATGTCTAAATTTGTCTACTCACAAAATCATAGAAAGTGCACATGTGAGAATTGATGAGTTTGCAGAAAAGATTGAAGAAGAAAGCAAAAAGGAACCAGAGGACTACATAAAATTTATTTACATCAAACCTGATACATTGCCAGACACATGTAAGGAGACTACATCTACCGAGCCCAGTACAGTAACCGAGTCACAAGAAGAAGTTCAGACCGAGTCACAAAGTACCGAGTCTCAGTCTGAAGCTATCGAGCAAGTATCTACTGAGCCTGAGCAATCTGAACCTGAAGATGAAGAAGATGACAATGTAACTCATTCAAGAAGCAAGGAACCTGTATCAGCCAAGTACGTCAGAAAGCATCATAAACTAGATTAGATTATTGGAAACAAATCAGATGGTACTATGACAAGAAGTAAACTAAAAGGTACATGTTTATTTGCTGATTTTGAACCTAAAAATGTCAAATATGCATTAGAAAATGAAAGTTGGATTGAGGCTATGAATGAAGAAATAGAGTAGATAGAGAAAAATAAGACATGGACTCTTGTACCTAGGCCTAAAGATAAAAATGTAAATGGGACAAAATGGGTATTCAGAAATAAATTGAATGAAGATGGTCAAGTATCAAGAAACAAAGCAAGATTGGTATGTAAAGGATATTCTCAAGAAGAAGGAATAGATTATGGAGAGACATTTACTCCTGTTGCAAGATTAGAAGGTGTGAGGACTTTACTTGCATATGCAGCACATAAAGGATTTAAGGTATATCAGATGGATATCAAATCTACTTTTCTCAATGGTATTCTTGAGGAAGAAGTCTACATTGAGCAACCTGAAGGTTTTATTGATCCAGACAAAAGGGATATGGTCTGCAAATTACACAAAGTATTGTAGGGTCTCAAACAAGCTCCTAGAGCATGGTATGAAAGATTACACAACTATCTTACTCAGATTAATTTCAAAAGGGCTAACGACAACAACAATTTATACATCAAAGAAGGATCAGATGGCAAAATTGTTTTGGCAGAAATATTTGTGGATGATACTGTGTTTACAGGAAATGATGATCAGTGCAAAGAATTTTCAGAGCTTATGAACAAAGAATTTGAAATGTCTATGTTTGGTCAGATAAAATTCTTTGTTGGACTTCAGATTCAGCAGAACAAAAATGGTATCTACATTACTCAGTCTAAATATATCAGGGAAATACTTAAGAAATTTGGTATGGAAGATTCAAAACCAGTTGGTACACCCATGTGTACTGGACTAAAGCTTACCAAAGATGATGATTCAAAAGAAGTAGATCAGACCTTATACAAATCAATGATTGGAAAATTATAGTATGTAGTACACACAAGGCCTGATATTGCCTTAGCAGTTGGAATAGTGGCAAGATTCTCGGCTAAAGCCAGAGAAAATCACATGATGGAAGTCAAAAGAATCTTGAGGTATTTAAGGGGAACTGAAGATTATGGCTTGTGGTATAAATTTGGAGGCAATCTGGATTTAAAAGTGTTTACTGATGCTGATTGGGCAGGAAACATTGATGACAGAAAGAGTACAAGTGGTGGTGCATTCTTTCTTGGCAAGAGGTTAGTATCTTGGACTAGTAAAAAGAAAAACTACACATCCCAATCCATAGCAGAAGCAGAATATGTTGCTACAGTAGTAAACTACTCTAATATTATATGGTTTAAACAGCTTTTGGAAGGCATGAAGGTTGAGATCAAAGAACCAGTTGTTATGTTTTGTGATAATACAAGTGCAATAAATATTTCAAAGAATCCAGTAATGCATTCCAAAACCAAGCACATTGCAATTAAATATCACTTTTTCAGAGAATTGGTGCAGGACAAGGAAATCGGATTGGAATATATTCATACAAAAGAACAAATTGCAGATATCTTCACCAAGCCACTACCTAAGGATGCATTCTTGTATCTAAGAGGCAAGTTAGGGGTCACTCCCCTGTCTGATGTTCACTAAATAAAGTTTTAGTGATGCATCAACCAGAACATGTTGAAGATCAATCAGTTGATGTAGCATAGTTAGGGAATCATTGCATATGAATCAGTACATAAGGTACATTGATATTTACTGAAATTGTGTAAGTTGTCTTTGGCATGTGTTGTCAAAGAGGGAGAGTTTGCTGTCATTTCAAGAAATTTCTAAGAAGAATAATTTGAGAAGTTAAGAGGGAGAGTTCTCAATCAGAGAAAGATGAGAGAAAGAAGTTTGAAGATGATGAGAATCAGAATGAAGCTAAGGATATGTTTCTTACTCTTGGTTTATCTGTGAAATTTCATTGTGCTATGACATGTTGTGTTGCTATCAATGCCAAAGAGGGAGATTGTTGGATACAATTGTCTGAAGGACATTGTTGGATTAGCTAGGTGTTGTCTTTGATGTCACACAAATGTCATATCAATTATCGTTCTCAGTATCTACCAAGTTCAGTCGGTCAGCTAAGCGGTTCTCAGTATCTACTGAGTTCAGTCGGTCAGCTAGGTGGTTTTTAGTGTCTACCGAGTTCTCTCGGGTGTCTAAAGGAAACATGATAGGATAACAGTGTTAACTGAGCCTCCTCAGTTATCAAAGGAAATTAGTGGTTACCGAGCTCTCTCGGTCTCCAAAGGATGTTGCAAAATTCACTGTGGTTACTGAGTTCTCTCGGTCACCGAAGGAAATCTTTTCAAGATTAATGTTTACCAAGCAAGGTCGGCCCTTTCAAAGAGTTTTTTTATTACAATTTGTTTATCCCAGTCGACTGTTATAATAATTATTAGTGCCGACTTGTCAATCTAAATGATTATGAAATGGCATATGTATATATAGAAGGTCAAATGGTGAATAAAAGACATACAGCATGCAGAAAGCATTTTGAAGAAAGGTGTGTGTGAATTTTGAAGGATGGTCAGATATCCTTGAGGAGCAGCAAAGATTTAATTGATCAGTAAGGATCTAGTGAAATAGAACAGAGATCTATATTCAGCAATTCAGTTGCAGGTTATTTCATTGTTACTCTCTAGCAATTGTAGCAGTGATATCAAAATCTCTTAACCGAGCTGGTTTAACAACCATTTTGTAAATCCTCTAACAAGGTAACAGTTCTATTGAATTGTTTCAAGACCTCTTACAAGGCCACTCCTAGCAGGGTGATTAAATCCTCTAACAAGGTCACACCTAACAGTGTGTTTTGTAACCTTTTACCGGGTTGGCTTCTAACCGGGCATCACTTCAGAAGAGTGAAAAATAGTAACTAGTTACATTGGTGGTTTTTCCCATATTGGGTTTCCACGATAAATCTAGTGTCTCTTGTGTTCATGTTATTTTTTTTATTCATGCAAGTTAATCAGTGATGAATGCTTAAGAACAGTTTAAATTATTACACACTTCAAGGATCAAGATTTCAACATTTCTCTGTATATTTACCGAGTGGCACAATAAATAATTTGTTAAGATATTTAAGGAATCAGTGGTAATATTTTTGTGGTTAACTGATTCATCCCCCCTCTCAGTTACTGCATCTATATTTCCAACACACTGATGATCAATGATAGACTGTAATGTGAAAATGCATACTGGGTAGATGGACTAAACTATAATCTGATAAGTGTGGCTTAGTTGAATAACTTAGGCCACCGACTAGCTTTTGAGAGCAAAAAGGTGAATATTTATGATGATGGAGGAAGACTTGTCGGAACTGGTACACAATCCAGAGGTAATCTATTTTATCTTGATATGGATCAGTCTTCTTGTTTGCTAATAAAGGATGAAGATGCTTGGTTGTGGCACCGAAGGTTATGCCATGTGAACTTTGACAACATGATCAAGATTAGTGGAAAGAAAAGAGTTAGAGGACTGCCTAACTTAACAAAACTTGATCATGCTATGTGCCATGAATGTCAAAGAGGTAAGATGACTAAGTCTAGTTTTAAAAGCAAAGACTATTCAACAAAGAAGATACTTGAGTTGGTTCATACCAATCTGTGTGGTCCTATGAGAACTCAGAGTTATTATGTTGATAGATATTTTATTCTTTTTGTTGATGATTACACTAGACTGATGGCTGTTATGTTCCTGAAAGAGAAATCTGAAGCTTTCAAAATGTTTAAGTGGTATAAAGCTAAGGTAGAGAAAGAAACTGTAAAAGAAATAAAATATTTAAGATCTGATAGAGGAGGTGAATTTATCTTTGATGAATTTACTAACTTTTTCAATGAGCATGGAATCAAGAAGCAAGTATTTGCACTGAGAACACCTTTGCAAAATGGCATTGCTGAAAGAAGGAACAGGTCTATAATTGACTGTGCTAGAACTTTGATGATACATAAGAATGTTTCTTAGACATATTGGAGGGAAGCTGTCAGCACAACTGTATATGTTCTTAATTGAGTACAACTGAAGAAGGAATCTAACCCAACACCTTATGAACTATGGTTTGGACACAAACCTACTGTAAGTTATTTCAAAATTTTTGGAAGTAAATGCTTTATCTTGAAAAATGAAAGAAATGGGAAGTTTGATTCTAAAGGAGATGAAGGAATATTTTTGGGATATTCCACTACAAGTAAAGCATACAAATGTTTGAATAAGGCTTCAAATAAGATAGTTGAAAGTACTAATGTTCATGTTGATGAGTTTGATGATAAGTACACAGAGGAAAGTAAAAAGGAATTGGAAGATTACGGTAGATTCACTTATATTGAATATCCAGAGTATCTACCGACACCGCAAGCAGTATCAACCACTCTGTAGAGAAATAATGCAATACAACAGGCACCACAAATTGATGAACATGAAGAAGCTATCGAGCAAGTAAATGACCTTGAGCAGGATGAACAAGAAAGGAGAAATCAAGTCTTGGCTAGTTTTTTCAGGAGACATAATCCTGAAACACAAATCATTGGAGACAGACATGCTGGAATGCAAACTAGAAGCAAAACAAGACAAGGTACATGTCTAATTTGTGAATTTGAACCTAAAATTATGAAAGTTGCATTAGAGAATGAAGAATGGGTTAATGCAATGAAAGAGGAAATAGAACAAATAGAAAAGAACAAAACCTGGTCCTTAGTACCCCGACCAAAAGATAAAAATGTTATCGGTACTAAGTGGATATACAAGAATAAATTGAATGAAAATGGTGAAGTCACAAGAAATAAAGCTAGATTAGTATGCAAGCGATATGCACAGGAAGAAGGCATTGACTATGGTGAAACATTTACACCTGTTGCTAGATTAGAAGGAGCTAGAATGTTACTTGCATATGCTACACATAAGAAATTCAAAGTCTATCAAATGGATGTGAAGTCAACATTTTTGAATGGTATACTTGAAGAGGAGGTCTACATTGAACAACCTGAAGGATTTGTTGATTCCAACAATAAAGACATGGTATGTAGATTACATAAGGCTTTATATGGTCTAAAGCAAGCACCGAGAGCATGGTATGAAAGACTGCATACTTATTTGTTAAGTATTGGATTTGTTAGAACAAGTGAAAACAACAATCTGTATGTGAAAGGTGAAACTGATGATACTATTATCATTGCTGAAATATTTGTTGATGATATCATCTTTGGTGGCTTAGATCTTGTTTGTAAGGCATTTTCTAATGAAATGAAAAAGGAATTTGAAATGTCTATGTTCGGAGAGATTAGGTTCTTTCTTGGACTACAAGTGATTCAATAGAGTGATGGCATATTCATCACACAATCTAAATACATAAAGGAAGTACTGAAGACATTTGGCATGGAAGATGCTAAACTTGTAGGAACACCGATGGCTATTGGATGCAAATTGACAAAGGAGGATGAAACTAGCGAGGTAAACCAGACACTTTACCAATCCATGATTGGTAAGTTAATATATGTAGTTCACAGTAGACTAGATATAGCACATGCTGTGGGAATTGTTGCAAGATTTTCTGCTAATCCTAGAGAATCACACATGATAGCTACAAAAAGGATCTTAAGATACTTGAAGAAAATAGAGAATTATGGATTATGGTATCCTAAGGAAGGGAAGTTTGAACTGAAAGTTTACATCGATGCTGATTGGGCTGGAAATGTGGATGATAGAAAAAGCACCACCGGAGGAACATTTTTCTTTGGTGAAAGACTTGTAACCTGGACAAGTAAAAAGTAGGCTTGTATTTCTCAGTCTACAACTGAAGTAGAATATGTTGTTGGTGCTACTAACTATTCAAACATTGCATATATCAAACAAGTGTTGGAAGGAATGAATGAGGTAATCACTGATCTAGTGATTATATACTGTGACAACACTAGTGTTATTAATATTTCAAAGAATCCTATGATGCACTCTAAGACAAAGCATATATCTATTAAGTATCATTACTTAAGAGAACAAGTGCAAGAGAAGCAAGTAAAGTTAGAATTTGTTACATCTAAAGAACAACTTGCTGATATTTTTACAAAGCCTCTACCGAAGGACACATTTGGATACTTGAGGACTAGACTTGGGGTCCGTCCCCTGTCTATCGGTGACTAAGGTGATCTGGATGTTGCATCAGCCTAATTTTATCAGAAGATCATTCATGTTGATGTAGCATAGTTCACACTTTGAATCATGTTCAAGGTTGTGATTAAGTTTAAGCACTTGAACTGATGAGATATTAGTATACAGAGATACAAAGGAAGTACTGGACACCACAGAGAGTTACTTGGCTACTACAGAGCTAATTGGTTATTTGTTTCTTTGGTATTGTTGTCAAAGGGAGAGATGAACAATATGAAAGGAATGTACAACAATGAAAGGGAGAGATGAACAATATGAAAGAGGTTGAAAGGTTTTAAAATTCAAGGCACCGATGAAAACTATCTAAGGGAGAGACAATCTGAATGGAATAGAAGAATTGAAAAGATTACAAGTATAGAAAGGTAAAGCTGTATTACTTAATGCTAGTTCAGTAACGTAGTGATTAAACATATTAAGTCTATTCGACTTACAACATTTGTTCACAAAGTTGTAGAATGTATGTTTGGTATGTGTATGGTACATTTCATATTACTTGAGTTGCCATCAATGCCAAAGGGAGAGATTGTTGGACTACAACTGATTTGGAATCTGATTGAAGGTTCTGTGATTACAAGATCACTGAGAAGTTGTTGATTAGATATGGAATATGATTAAATCAGTATTATGTTGTCATTGATATCAACTAGTTTGACAACACTTATCTTGTAAGTTACTACACCGAGACATTTGAAGAAAAGTGAAAGAGATGAAGAATAGAGAAATTTACATGAGGAAAGATGCACAAGATAGATGAGGATAAGGAACACATTGAGTAACTTTTTGATGAGTCTATGACTTGATGATATTGACTTTATTATGTTTTCTTCATCTATGATGAAGTATAGAGCTGAAAGACACAAAGCAGTGTTGTCAGTAAATGAAGCATTTCTAGTATACACCGACGGAGTGTAGTGTATACCGATCATAGTATTAACTGAGCAATGTTCACCGATGCATTCTTTGTTAACCGAGGAGGACAGAATGAATTAAATGATTAGTTTAGCTGATGAGATTGATGAGCTGGCAAGAGTATAACATCAAGGTAATAGATAAAGTTTGTTACACAGATCAACAACTGACAAAATTCAAGGAAGATCTAACGGAGCAAATGGAAACATATTATTGACACAAGTACCGAGAAATTTTTAAGCGGCAAAATCTATGAATGTGATTAAGTGGCAAAATCTAATGGTGGAGATGAAAATGATTTACTCGTCTATATAAGAGAACATAATTTATTTATGAAAAGAGTCGAAGGAAGAAGAAGCTACAGGAATTTCACGTGAACAAGCTTTCATGCATTCTGATCATACTGGTTAGTAAGAACCAAGCTGCAGAACAGTTACCAAGCTACAGAGAGTAATTACTGATGGACAGTAAGTTGATATAGTATTGAATCTGAAGTGAAATATTGATCAGAAGGATTTGTATGGACTAAATATTGATCTGTAATATGCAATTGAAGTTGTATTAAGGTAGGTCATTTTACTGTTACATATTTAACCATTGTATATAGTCTAAATCTCTTAACCGAGTGGACTCTGAAAGTCTTATGGTGTATCATTCATAGAATGAACATTGTTATCCTGTCAACCCCATAGTGAATGCTGGTTGGATGATAACTTCTAGTCTAAAATCCTCTAACAAGGTCACACCTGACAGTGTGTTTGTAACCTTTAACAAAGTTGGGTCTTAACCAACCTCACTTCGGAAGAGTGAACAATTTTGGGTTGCCGGTCCTAGGTGGTTTTTCCCTTTATAGGGTTTCCACATTAAATCTCTTGTGTTATGTGTTGATTGTGATATTTTTTTGTTATCATTCTTTACATGTTACATGTTATATTTTATTGGTAAACTGTTACAGTATTAGACTGGTTATCAGTAAAAGCATAGACAGTGAGAGTTATTATTGCTTAGCGATGAGCAGAAATTGAAGAAATTGTTTTGAATTATATATTTTGATTTGGGACATTGGATAACTGATTCACCCCCCCTCTCAGTTATTCTAACACATAATTCATAGGGTGTCTTGCTTATTCCTTCTCAAGCCTATACTTTATTCATTGTGTATACTCTGGTATTCACTACTTCTCAACAATACATGTGTACCACTTTCCCTTCAATCAACATTGTCCTTGCACTATCAAGCACTTCTCTATTTCTTGTTTCAGCAACACCATTCTGTTGTGGTGTTCTAGGTGTAGATGTTTGTCTCAAAATTCCATATTCATCACAAAAAGTATTGAATTCACCTTATGTGAACTCACCACCTCTGTCTAATCTCAAGCACTTTTTTTTTAATCCGATCTCATTCTCTACTTTTCCCTTAAAGTATCCAAATTTCTCAAAAGCTTCTAATTTTTCTCTAAAAAAACCAACCCACAAAATTTTAGAGTAATCATCAATGGAAAGTATAAAGTACCTGTCTCCAAATTAATACCTAGTCTGAGTAGGTCCAAAAAAATCTGTATGAACAAGATCCAACTTTTTCCTTTCTGAAAATGTTCTACTCTGAAATCTTCTCCTTGTTTTCTTTCCCATTACACATTCTCTGCATGTAATGTTAGCATGCTTCACAATTCTATGTAGGTCTTTGATGGCATTATTATTACTTTCCCTTACAATTTTATCAAATTTGACATGAAAAAATATCCTATGCCATAACCAACTATCATCAACCTTTGAAAAAAAACAACTTACTTCACTTGGGCTCATATGAAATACATTACCTCCTATTTGAATCCTAGTAGAAATTAGATCTCCTTTAGTAGTTCCAATTGAGCATTTTTCATCCTTGGAATCCAACTGATAACCCTTTTTCACAAACTAACCAACACTCAACAAATTATGTGAAAAACCATCGACAAGGCATACATCATCAGTATTAGTTTTACCATCCAAAGTAATGGATAAAATCCCAACAATAGATCTAGGACTATTGTCACCTAGTTTGACAACTCGACCATTATACATATTCAAATTTACAAATATATTCTTATCTCTTTTCATGTGTTGTGAACAACCACTAGCTATGATCCAATCAACCTTTTTTTTAACATGAGACACTAATGATTTTTCTTCTCCGATTGGTTTATTTTATTTTATTGCTACAAATCCAAGTAATTCATTTATCTCATCATCATCATCACATATACCATCATTAGCATAATAAAATTCTTTAACCTTGATGTATTTCCCATATTTAGGCTTATGCTTAGGAACTCTAGTTGGACATCTAGAAAAAAAATGACCAACCTTACTATAATTAAAGCATTTTATGGGTGACTTTCCTTCAAACTTGCCTTGGCCATATCTTTCTCTTCTTGCAATAAATGCTAAGACCTTCTCATCCATACTATTTTCAAGCCTTTCAATCTCTTCTCATTCATCAACATAATCTCCCAACTCTTTGTTGTACTTACTTGATTTGCTAGTACCTACAAGATTTGTTCACGCATCTCCATTTTTGTGCACAGTTGCCTTGAAAGGTGTCTCCACCTTAGGTAAGGCATATTTAAGTTATGTAGTCTCAAATGTAGTTGTTTTGGATACTAAAATTTCCCTTGTGAAACCTTTGGTCAATGGTATGGTCTCCTCTATGGCATGTACATTGGTGTCAAAGATCTCATAATATTTGCAATGACCTCATCGTCAGTGTAGGATCCTCCATTGTTCCTGATTCCTGTTACATATTTTGTAACCCTTTGAATAAACATCCTTACTATTTAATCTTCATTCATATGAAGTGTCTCTATCCTCACTCTCCAATTTTGACTTTTATCTCCTTTAGTGTATGTATCTCTTTCATATAGTGTTGAAAATATTTCCCATATATCATGTGGTTTTTACAAATTTATGATCTTAGAGAATTACCCATCAGATAATGCACTTATCAATGCTTCTTTGGCTATCATGTTGTATTGAAACATCTTCTTTTACTCATCATTTATGGTAGGGTATTCCAAATCATCTTCATTATTGAGTGCTACATCTTTCTTGGTTACCATCCAATAATCCAAGTCCAAACAAAACAAATGAGTCTTCATCTTGTCCTTCCATGCATCAAAATTTTCTGCATCAAACTTGGGACTTTCTTTCTTGAAGTAAGACATCCTGGATCTTTTCCTCAAGTGGTCAAGCTTTCTCTCTGAGAACCAATAGCTATGATACCAATTGTTAGGATAACAATGTATCAAGCAACTAAGAGGGGGGGTGAATCAGTTGTTAAAAATCTTATAAAACTCAACACCAAATATAATCTTATGCAAAATAGAATGTAAAACCACACCACATCATTGAACACAAGTGACACCAAGATTTGATCTTGAGGAAAATCTTGTTAAGGGAAAAACCATAGTGGGGATGACACCCAAAAATATTTGCATTATGTTAGGAGTTCTAGCCTTGTTAGGAGCTGATTAATACAATAGGCAGGTCCATGTTAAAGGAAAGACCCTATTAGGGGTCTCGAACCCTATTAGGGGTATTACAACTGGCCACAAGCCCAAATACAATTAGAAGGTTAAATCCACCTTCAATCCTTTACTGAATATAATTTATCATACCTGAATTGCATGTTAGGACAATCCAATCCTTGTGCCTAGATGCACAACCTTCTTCTCTATTAGAAGAAAATCTTACAACCTTCTAGCTCACATATTACCATCACAATCCACTCTTCATCTCAATGAAGAAACCCTTCCTTATATACAAGTTACAAATAATAATTCATCTAGAGGTCAGCCATTATAGGACCTTATTACATAACAAACAATTACATTATCCAAGGTGACAATACGAAAGCTTTCCCTGATCATGTTACAACAACTATAATTCACCCAAATTCATCTCCATTAATAATTCAATCATAAATCAATCATCTACATGTTACTCTTCCTAGTCGGCTCCCAAATACTTCCATGCTAGAAATAATGCCATATATGACATTAGAAATGACATGAAAACATTGTGATCACAATGTATCTTTTTCATGATGTCTTTTGACATTTCCTAAGTGCACATACTAAAATTCATCGTCGCACAATAGTTATGTTCCAAACACTGCAACTAGGTTTGTGAAAAATCTCAGTCTCTGGTCGTGCAACCAATTTTCACTAAAATAATCATATCTTTATCCAATGATCATATAAATTTCTTCAACCATATGACTAATCTCTATACACATCCTAAAACATATGTCTAATCCTACAAGAGCTAAAGAATCATACGATGTCCATACCACTCTGTACAATCTTCTTGTCTGTATTGTCCTGCAATTCTTGGTCTTCATAACTGAATATATGTTGATATCAATGACAAAACTATTGAATGGAAACAATTCCAATAATTGATAGTCCTAATCTCCAACCTCCTATAGAGACTAAAGCCAAAAGAGACAAAAGTGTCTAGGAGAAACCCTCCATGAGAAGTATCTATGAGTGTGAAAAGTGTGATTCCTAAACTACACTACACTTCAATGAATCATTATTTGGTTAATCTAATCAATGAAATCATGGTAATATAAGAATTTAAAATTAACCAAGGTGATTGATTTACTTCTACTAGATAGGAGTATGAGTTTTCTCTCAGGTTATTGCAAACCCAGTGAGTATAGACTCTATCTAAATGAAGGATTTGAAGATTAAACTATTATGCAATGCAAGTTCATCCAAATTAGAGTTCATCCAATTAGCTAATATTAATGAAAATTTTCTACATCAAACTTGGGACTTTCTTTCTTGAAGTAAGACATCCTAGATCTTTTCCTCAAGTGGTCAAGATTTCTCTCTGAGGACCAATAGCTATGATACCAATTGTTAGGATAACAATGTATCAAGAAACTGACAGGGGGGGGGGGGTTGAATCAGTTGTTAAAAATATTATAAAACTCAACACCAAATATAATCTTATGCAAAATAGAATGTAAAACCACATCACATCATTGAACATAAGTGACACCAAGATTTGATCTCGAGGAAAATCTTGTTAAGGGAAAAACCACAGTGAGGATGACACCCATGAATATCTAGATTATATGAATGAAACCTTGTTAGGAGTTCTAGCCTTGTTAGGAGATAATTAATACAATAGGCAGGTCTGTGTTAAAGGAAAGACCCTATTAGGAGTCTCAAACCCTGTTAGGGGTATTACAACTGGCCACAAGCCCGAATACAATTAGAAGGTTACATCCACCTTCAATCCTTTACTGAATATACTTTATCATACCTGAATTGCATGTTAGGAAAATCCAATCCTTGTGCCCAGATGCACAACCTTCTTCTCTATTAGAAGAAAATCTTACAACCTTCTAGCTCACATATTACCATCACAATCCACTCTTCATCTCAAGGAAGAAACCCTTCCTTATATACAAGTTACAAATAATAATTCATCTAGAGGTCAACCATTATAGGACCTCATTACATAAAAAACAATTACATTATCCAAGGTGATGATACAAAAGCTATCCCTAATCATGTTACAACAACTATAATTCACCCAAAGTTGGCTTCATCAATAATTCAATCATAAATAAATCATCTACACGTTACTGTTCCTAGTCAGCTCCCAAATACTTCCATGCTAGAAAACATGCCATATATGATGTTAGAAATGACATGAAAACACTGTGATCACAATGTATTTTTTCATGATGCCTTTTGACATTTACCAAGTGCGCATACTAAAATTCATCGTCGCACAATAGTTATGTTCCAAACATTGCAACTAGGTTTGTGAAAAATCTCAATCTTTGGTCCTGCAACAAATTTTCACTAAAATAATCATATCTTTATCCAATGATCATATAAATTTCTTCAACCATATGACTAATCTCTATACACATCATGAAACATATTTCTAATCTTGGAAGAGATAAAGAGTCATACAATGTCCGTACCACTCTATACAATCTTCCAGTCTGTATTGTCCTGCAATTCCTGGTCTTCATAAATGAATATATGTTGATATCAATGACAAAAATATTAAATGGAAATAATTCCAATAATTGATAGTCCTAATCTCCAACCTCTTATAGAGACTAAAACCAAAAGAGACAAAAGTGTCTAGGAGAAACCCTCCATGAGCAGTATCTGTGAGTGTGAAAAGTGTGATTCCTAAACTACACTACACTTCAATGAATCATTATTTTGTTAATCTAATCAATGAAATCATGGTAATATAAGAATCTAAAATTAACCAAGGTGACTCATTTCCTTCTACTAGACAGGAGTGAGTTTTCTCTTAGGTTATTGCAAACCTAGTGAGTATAGACTCTATCTAAATGAAGGATTTGAAGATTAAACTATTATGCAATGCAAGTTCTTCCAAATTAGAGCTCATCCAATTAGTTTGATTGATGAAACAATTGATATTAGTAAATCAAACTAGCTATTTCAATCAAGATGACTAATAGAAAATTCAATGCATAAATAAATCGACAACCTTATACTAAGCAAAAAATTGGATTCTTCTTGTGAGAATGGATGCTTGATTATATAGAAATCCTCTCGAGAATGAATGGAAAAGATTGATTCCAAATAAATGATTGAGATTCATTTCAAAATAGCACAATTCATGTGCAAATTTTTTGATTGGTTAAGAGAATCAGTTATTTGGGAAACTTCCAAGGTAGAACTGACATTGCTAAAATGATTGATGAGTTAATAGATTTATTTTTCTAGTTAACTGGATTGTTTCCAAAATTATTTTCAGTTGACTAGATGATGATTTCATAAATGTTTTTTGGAATATTTAAAGGATTTTATGCATTTTCCTCCAAAAATATGATGACAATTAATTTAATTCCTTTTTGTGATTAATTGACAATTCTTTATTTATTTAATCAACATCCTAAAATATTAATTAAATAAATGGTATAAGGTTGGATTTTATTGTCAATAACATTAGAATTTAGAAATTAATTAATTAAATAGGATCAAGTGCAATATGACTTATGATATAGGTCAAATTAGATTGATGAGTTGAATTGCCTTAGGTTAGGACTTAGGGGATTTGATCAAAATTAGGACTTTCTTGATGAATAATCAAGAATAGGGGATTTTTTTTTTGGTGACCATTTTTAGGTGATTACATTTTCCCCTCTTTGAATTGATGTGTGATCAGTGCATTGATTCAAATAATGGTTATTTTTGAGACCAAGAATAGTTTGATGTGAAGCGATGAAACTACTCTCAAGTTGATTGATTCAAAGATATTGATTCCAAACTTGATTGAACTAAGGTCGATAGGAATAATAGAATGGTCAATTTGATGTGATGTGATGAAACTAAACACCTATCTAATTTGATGATGAAAAATAACTAATTTGATGTAAAGCGATGAAATTGATTAACGTTAGGAAATACTCTTAAACCATTGGTTTGTTTTGAATGAATAACCAATTTGATGTGAAATGATGAAATTGATTATTATTAAGAGATCGATAGCGAAATTGAGTTGATTTGAAGTGATGAATCCAATTGGATTAGCGAGGACAATATCATCTTGATGTGAAGTAATAAAATTGATATGCCCCTAGATATTTACTGATGACGAAGAATCTCAACTTGATGTGGTGTGATGAAGTTGGGATGCCCCTAACAATGAGGTATTGTTTGATTTGATGGTTCGATTGCTTGATTAAATATTCACAGATCACTGAGTTATTGATGTCATGATTATGCCCCCTCGGGAGCAAAATTGAAATATGACTAGGTGCACCAATGATCAAAAGTAATTTTGATTGATAAAATGATGCGAGAAGGAATAGATGTGATTTGTAAGTGTGAAGGTCAAATTATGTACTTATATTAGGTCTTGTTGACTAGGTTTGACCAAAATTTGCGTAAAGGTTGCCCAAGATTCTAGCACTTTGGTTTCTTTTGGAGAAAGAAATCTCATTAGTGTGGAGCACATAAGATTGATTACGCGAGTGGTCAACTACGATTAGAGTAAAAAGTCAAACTATGAATTTTGATAATAAAATGATTTCAGATTTTGATTTTGATCTTGAAAATAGAATCAGGTTGGTCAAATTAGTCAGGGGTGCGATTTTCATGTCAATTAGAGAAAGTTGAAAATTAGGTCAATGCAATGTTTTTAACATCTCTTATAGGGAATCTTCTTATTGATGCACATGTACCCGATCATATCCTTGATGACATAGTTGACTGCTTGATGAAAGAGGATGATGATTAGTTAAAACTCAGGCCTCACATCTCATGTAGGAGATAATGTTGGTAAAGTATTATTGTTTTCCAAATGCAAAATATAAAACTAACATGAATGCACCCTAGGAATTAGTCACTAGATTGTGTGTTGAAAATTTTCATCATTGAGTGTTGTGGGACATCATAGCCAATATAATTCTTACTATTGCCACTACAACCATGAGAATATGAATATGGCCTATATCAAAAAAATGTGGAAAACTAACAAAAGAATCATGGCATAAAAGCTGTGATGACCTGAGCATCATTTTGAGTTGATATTACAAGTAACCATAAGCATCAAGACATAAGAGGCCATGATGACCTGAATGGTTTTTACATAAAAAAAAAAATGGAAGACAAGGAGATAGCTCCAACCTCACCTTAATGTCCATATAAAATGGGTCAATGTATGTGTGACCTTCCAATCAAGATGGAGGCTCTTACCACAGACACCCAATTTATTGGACAATTTAGGATCATCAAAACCACATCAACAAGAAGAAGTCAAAGAAAAAAAATTATGCCCCAGTGTTATGTTTCTCTAGCCATTTTAGACATTAATGAGTTTCCTAGAAAGGGATAATCAGTAAATAAAATGATAACAAATAGCATACCAAGAAAAGTCACAACCTTTATTGCTCCTTTAGTTGTTTAGACATCATCAAGTCCCAATAGAGATGTGATCAACATTAATTCAAAAAGTTTTGTGTGTTGTTTATATCGTGCGTTCTGGCTTGTTGAAGTGTGTAGTGTTAAGAAACACTTATTTGATCATTCAACTCTATCATTTATTTTTTTGGATTGATGATGTAAGTTCATTTGATAACTATTGAGAAACACTATTTGGTGATGTCTTCATGTTGTGGGGTGTTGAGACATATAGTTGTGTGTCAGTGATGAACCTTTCAGTGGTTTCTAGAAAATTGACTCTAATTTGATTTGGATAGTGATCTAGTTGACTGTTGTACTAGGAAACTACCCCCTAGCAAGACTTGAATGTCCTAGGACAAAGATAAAAATTGATTCCAATCCATGGTAGTGTTGCATGAAACAATTGGTTTGTCACAAAAGTGACTAAGAGCTATGTAAAAACTAAAGCAAATGACAAGAAAGCATGGAGGATGCCAAGACTCATGCTAATAGAAGGAGCAATTGAATATAAGAGGCACCTATTTACCAGGTTTTCACCAAGGCACATTTTTTTTTCAATTTTTCTATTCTTTTCCATTTTTTGACTTTTTTTTGTATTTTTGAGATTTTTTTTTTTTGACGATGCATCAAAGCACTTGTTTGCCAGGTTTTCACTAAGATAATCATTTTTTCAGGACTTTCTAATTTTTAGAATTTTTTAGAGATTACTCATTCTCAAGAAAGATCACATTGGTTTGGCGCCAATGTCTAGCAAGGTATAGGACATGATGGATGAAGTGGAAAGATAATTAGGGATGAAGCAAGTGAATGCAACCCTTAGGACAATCTCCTCAAGATTATCCAAGATAAGGAAAGGGACTATAGTAATGTAGGCTCATGAAGCGGTGTTAGATGATATATAGGATAATGACTTGGTGTCATGAAAGCATGTGGTCCAAAAGGGTGGACATGTCAAGAGACTCATGTTAACAAGTTTTTCATTTTTTTCATTCTTCATCTTGATCAAGACCAAGGGGTTGATTTGGATATGCCGTGTATAGGATCACACAATAAGGATAAAGGGTGATGGAGATTAAGAGTGGATGGTTTGGGATAATGGAAAGGATTCTTAGGAATAATGATGGCTAATTTTGGATAAGGATAGTAGATGGTAGGATATATGAAGCTCATGAATAAGTTCAACCTTATCAAGATCAAAGGTGAAAAGAGAAAGTGTGGATGCACATGAAATAACTAGTGTGGATGAATCTTGCCCCCAAGTGTAGAGGACAAGAGGGAGGAATCACACATGATGCCTCCTTTACAAGTTTTCACCATGGTACTTTTCCAAGGTGCCACAAGTAATGGATTTCACCATAGGAAAGATTTATTTCTCTTTACTTTTTCTACCAATGTGCTTGTTTACCAGGTTTTCACCAAGGCACTTTTTCAAAAAAAAATTCAACTTTTTTTTTTGGAATTTTGGATGAAGTCAATGCTGGTGCTCTTTGGATAGTTCTCCTTTGGAAGAATATGTTATGATAGGCAAAGGCCACTGAGAGGTATGATAAAAAATGCTGATAAGGTGATGATAGGGAAATGAGATGGAGGCAAGGGTAGATGTTTTATGCAATGAATTGGACAAAGGGAATGGAAGGATAGTAAGTAGGTATTGGATAGTGGATACATTATTGAAAGGCTTGTGTAGAAGTAAGTGGAAAGGGTGAAAATATCAACATCGACACACACCTTGAAGCATTGTGGACAACTAGAGAGAGAATGAATTGGCTTATTGAGGTTTTGATGTAGGAAGTGATGCAGATCTTGGGACACAAGTACCCAAAATGGATGAAGGAGAGGATGCATGATGTTTTGATGGATACAGAGTGGAAGTCTTTGGAAGCTTGGATTTCAACTCTGATTTTTCCTTTGTGTTCAAGTCCTTTAAGAGAGACTTGGGAATCCTCATAGATTCAAATTTTTCTTTTCTTTTGGATTCTTTAGAACATAATTCTTCCATGATGAATTTAGGAACCCATATTTCCTTTAATTTCTTTCTTTTCTTATTGGACCTTTGTGGTCTTTTGAATAACTCTTCTTACTTTGTATTCACAAGTTGATTAGACTAGACATAGTGATATTCATATATAAGTGGATTATTGAATTTATGATTTCTTTGTTTGACATCCAAATCACTTCCAAAAGACTTAGGAATTATGGATGAAAAGGGTTGATATGGATGATTCATATGGATGGGTTGACATGGAGGATTCAAGGATGCATGTCTTTGTTGATCTTGAGAAGATATAGGGTAAGTAGATGATAAGCTAGGAGTGATAGGCATAGCGGATGGAGGGATATAAGGACCCAATATATATGGAATATATAAAGGTTTCAACCTTGGGATGTAGGGACCAAGGATGGATTTGGAGGATGCAAATGGATAATGGATAGGGATATTAACATATTTAGAGTGAGCATCATGGCTAGGACCACTAATAGACTCATGAATAACTTTGATAGGATAAAATTTGATAGGAGTAGTTGAAGCTTGACGGGACTTCTTCTCATGCAAAGGATTTGGAAGAATAGGAGGTTTTTGAGGTGTATACAGATGAGTATAATAAGAGGAAGAGGGGATTCTTTGATCTTGAAAAGGATCTTTGGATAGCATAGGAATAGTGTTGGACACTTGAACTTACTTAGGAGATGGAGGGATATGTAGCTCTTGAGATGGAAAGGTATCATCTTGGAAGAAATGGAAGGGTATGATAAGATCATCATTAGTTTCTTGAGATATGGAACTTGGGTCAACCATTGGATGACGAAGGATGGTACCTTGATCTTTATTATTACTGATATTTTTTTCTTCTTATTTTAGATTTTCCTCTTGACATGGAGCCACTTCTAAGGATGAGGTAGGAGTTTTGATCTGCATGGGGGATTCTTGAAGAGATGATGAAGAACTAGGCATGGTAGCGCATGAGGGTTTGGGATCTTTGATTTTGGAAGCATTGAAATTTTTTGTAGTCAGATGCAGATTAGCTTGGACTTATTTTAGAGGTATCCCTTGAGGATAAACATAGCTAGTATGAAAAGCATTAGGTTATTTCTTTAATGTAGGAATGTTGGATAGATTTTCTACTTTAGGAGGTGCATGAGTGTTGGAAGAAGTAGACGTGGAATGAGAAACACTACTAGACATAGGTTCATGAGTTTGATCTTTCTTGAGATTAGTATATTGTCCGTCATTAAATGATTCATTATTATTTTCAACTTCAATGATATCATTGTCAATGAGATCTTGGATTTTATGTTTCAACTCCATGCAATCTGAACTCTCATGTTCATTATTTTGATGATAGGCACAATAGTTTCTCAAGAATACAAAACCACATAAAGTGATTTGAGGTAGTATGATGAGATTGTGTTCAAGAATCTCTTCCAAAGTTGATTCAATGGATTGTCCCAAATGAGTAAATGATCTATCCATAGGACTTGTAGAGATGTTGGATTCAAAATCATGGGGATATGATTTGTAGTTGTCATAAGATTGATATAAAAGCCTCTCAACTGAATGTGATGTAATGTCCTCTTCAAGATCTTGATCATAGATTGGAGTATCATGAATTTGTGGAAAACATTCTTGATCAAAAACTAGATTCTCCTGAGATTGTGAAGTAGACTTTTGATCACAAATGAGATTAATGTGAGATTTTGAAGTAACATTTTTATTTGAGGAAGATGAATGTATAGTTAAATCATGATCATAGAAGGAAGAGAAAATTAATCTTAATGAGGATTTATTGGATGATGTATCATTTTATTCTTGTAAGTCTTGAATTTGAGATCTCATAGATTGGATTTGTTTTGATATGTCTTCAATAAGAATCTCTTCTTCCTTGATAAGAGTGTAGGATTTATCCCATTTATTTTTAGCCATTTTAATATTATTGTGATGCATTTTTTTAGAAGATTGGAGAGAAGGTATGATGTGTGACTTATTCTTGAGATGAACTTTCTATTTTTTACTCTTGGTTTGCATAGGCATGAATCACTTGATCGTCTGATAGGTGATGACGTAAAAATGACGTGCTTGATAAGTTCAAGGTAAATGAAAATGAAAAAAAGGTAGCATCCAATCAAGAAGGAGATGCAAATGACTCAGATCCAAGTCTAGGTTAACAAACCTGGATGATAATGCACTCATGACTCAAAGAAGGACAACTAATAAGGAAGACTAAAGATGATGGAACTGGTCAAAGGACTAAACCAACAAGTCATGATTCATGATATTGGAGATAAAAAAAGCTCACCATTTTGAAGGAAGAACTATAGAAGATAGGATAAAATCTAACCAGAGGTTTGGAAAAGACTAGCAGGATTTTTTATGCAACCCAATTTTAACGATGAACAAGTATCATAAAGAGTACATGAAGACACAATAGATTATTTAAGAATTCTCAAATCTTCATTATTCATCCAACTAATCCCTATCTTACAATGATAGGAAACACCAATTTAACCAAATTAAAAAAATTGCCATTTTTGGAAAATTTTAACAAAAACCCTTTTTTGCCATTTTTGGTAATTTTTAAAACAACTAAAAAACTAATTTTCCCCTCAAGTTTCCCTAAACTAAGATAACAATAATTGCCAACTAATCTTCAAAATTAGAAACATGATTTCTACGTTATTAAAAAAAAATAACTTTCTAAAAACTTAAAAAAAATACTAAAAGCCAACTTTGGAGGCCCAAATGAACTTTCTAGCTCCTGAAAAGATGTTGAAATGGCTACCATTCAAGCTGAGCTTAGTGGACAATCCAAATGGCTTCTCCTAAAGAATCTACTTGTAAAATTTGAACAAAAATAGACAACCGAGTCAAAAGTTATGACTATTGGAAGTCCTTGCATCAATATTGGATTTTTACCAACTGTTAAGTTTTTCGTTTCATTTTCCATTTTTACCATTCAATTTTCAACCTTTTTTTGAAGGTTTGATTGTCAAATGTTCAAAGTGTAAAAACTCATCAAACACATGTGAAAAAGAAACACTTCCTAAGTCCTATAGTCAATTGGTTGAGTGAGAAAATCCTTGCTTGTTGACTTAGGTACACACCCAGGTGATTTCTTATGAATCTCCAAAATACAAGGAGCACAAGTTGAACTACCCTACACATGATCTTGAGTTAGCAGTAGTAGTTCATGCACTAGTCTGATGGAGACATTTTCTATTGGGACATTGATTTAAGCTTCAGAGTGATCACCACATTTTATAATATATCTTTACCTAGCCTAATCTGAATGCTAGGTAGATGTGATGGATGGAGTTTCTTTATGAGTATGAATTTGAGGTAAAGTACATCCAAGGTAAGTAAAATGTGGTAACTAACACCTTGATTCACAAGAGGCATGAGATATTACTTTCAATCTTGGTGTAGATTTGCGGAGTCATATACTCCAGGCGCTTCCTATAGATACTTGGTACAAGGAAGTGAGTGTTGAGATTGAGTCAGGGAGACCTTTGGAAGGAAGGTTTTAAGGTTATTTTTTAAAGTCAAATAGTCTTTTACATTATATGGGATGGAAATATGTACCTCCATCAGATGATCTTCATACCTTGATTTTATCTAAGGCTCATCATGCACCTTACTTGGCACATCTAGGTGTCAAGAAGATGCATGCAGACCTTCGAAAACTATATTACTAGTCTGGTATGAAATGTGACATTTCTAATTTTGTGGCAAGATGTCTAGAGTGTTAGAGGGTTAAGGTAGAAAACCAACATCCACAAGGAATTTTATAGCCTAATCTCATTGCACCATGGAAGTGCGATATCATCTCGATGGATTTTATCGTAGATTTTCCTATGACTCCTTGCAAACATGATACCATCATGGTCATTGTTGATTGGTTGAGCAAAGTGGCACACTTTTCTCCTATGAGAGCATCCTATACAATAGCTTCAGGTAGCTAGGATCTTTATGTAGGATATTGTAAGATTACATGGTACTCCCCACATGATTATATCAGATAGGGATCCAGTATTCACTTTTTCATTTTGGAATTCTTTGCAGCGTGATCTTGGAGCACATCTAAATTTTAGTTCAACATATCACCCTAAGATCGATAGTTAGACATAGCGAGTTAATTAGGTGTTAGAGGATATGTTGAGGATGTAATGCATGGATAGACATACTCACTAGGAAGACTATTTATATTTGATCGAGTTTTCCTACAAAAATGGTTATCAAAGTTTGATTGGTATGTCACATTTTAAGGCTTTGAATGATCATCCTTGCCATACACATTTGAGTTGGAATAAGCTAGAGGACCATGTTCTGTTAGGTCCTAAAATGCTTTGAGATATGAAGTAGCAAGTGGAGCACATTCATGAGCATGTAACCACAACTCAAGATAGGCATAAGAAGTATGTAGTTTGTAGTTGGTGTTAAGGTGTTTCTGAGAGTGTGATCTGTTATGGAAAGGGATAGAAGTTGGCACCTTGTTTTGTTGGCCCATTTGAGATTATTGAGAGGATAGGAATGAGTTCTTACCATCTTTATTTTCTCCCCAAATTATCTTACGTTCATGATGTTTTCCATGTTTTAGTACTTAGACACTATATACCAGATATTGCACATGTTCTTGATTGGAATTATTTATAGGTAGAGGTTGGGCAACAGGCTTTGGAGCCCATTCGCATACTTCAGTGGTGAGAGTTGACCCTCAGGTATCACACCATCAAGAAGGTAAGGGTCTAATGAGACCCTACTAATGGGTCATCAATGACTTGGGAGGATGTAGCGAGATTAGGATATTTATATCCCTACTTGTTTGTAGGCTTCCAAGAGTAAGCCTAATTTTAGGGGAGGTGGATGTAGTCTCCACCCATAGTTTTCTTTTTTAGTTTTATATTTACAAGATATTTTAGACCACTTTCATGTGTGTGTTGACTATTTCAGCTTTATTATGATATTTTTGGATGTATGACATGACATGGTGATATGATATTATATAGTTATGAGATATCATATGTTTGCAGTTAGATGATGTTAGTTACTTTGATGATGACTATTTATATGTTTAAAATATTATTTATATTTATGATTTTACTTACCCCATACTTACATGTGTATGGCTATCATGTATGTTTACCTTTTTGTTTGACATGTTTGATGTGGTTGAAGAATGGAGTCATAGTTACCTACTTGTGGGATCCACATAATGTCCCAA
>BSBK01004244.1:0-20000 GCA_027943335.1 Chamaecyparis obtusa
AGATCAACTCGGGTTGCTAGATCAGCTCTGGTCGCCAATGAGTAACTCCAACTGCCATAATAAATTAGGTCACCACAGAAACCCCAGTCGCTGGGTCGACTCGGGTCGACTCGATTGACTCGGGTCATTGGGTCGACTCGGTCAACTCGGGTCACCGGGTCGACTCGGTTGACTCAGGTCATCAGGTCGACTTGGGTCACTGGGTCGACTCGGGTCACCGAGTCGACTTGGGTTGCTGGATCGACTCAGGCCTCAAGTTGACTTGGGTTGACACGGGTCGACCTAGTCTACTAAGGTCTCCTGGTCGACTCGGGTCGACTCAATCGATTCAGGTCACTGGGTCGACTCAATCACCTGACTGACTCGGTCATCTCAGGTCACCATGTCGACTCGATTGACTCTTGTCATCGGGTTGACTCAGTTGACTCAGGTCACTGGGTCAACCGATTGACTCAGGTCACTGGGTCGACTCGGTCACCACACGGGTCACCAACTAGATCAAGTTAGGTAGCTAGCGAGATCAACTCAGGTCACCACACTGGTCCCCAACTAGATCAACTCGGATCGCCAGATCAGCTTGGGTCACCAGCCAGATCAGCTGTGGTCGCCAGATCAGCTTGGGTCACCACATTGACTCAGGTCGCCACATTACTTGGCCAACTCGGGTCACCAGCCAGATCAACTCAGGTGACTCGGTTGACTCAGGTTATCGGGTCGACTCGGGTCGACTTGGGTTGCCAGATCAACTCGGGCCTCGAGTCGACTTGGGTTGACTTGGGTCACCAGGTCGATGCGGGTTGTCAGGTCAACACGAGTCACCGGTTCGACATGGGTCGCCAGTTTGACACGGGTCACTGGGTCGACACGGGTCACTGGGTCGACGCGAGTCACTGGGTCGACGCGGGTCACTAGGTCGACGCAGGTCGCTGGGTTGACTCGGGTCGTCAAGTTGACTCGGGTCGCCGGGTCAACTCAGGTTATTGGATCGACTCGGGTCTCTAGATCAGGACAGGTCACTTGATCAACTCGGGTCACCACATGAGTCACCAATTAGATCAACTCAGGTCACCAGATCAGCTTGGGTCACTAGCCAAATCTGCTCTGGTCGCCAAATCACCTAACCGACTCGGGTCGCCAGCCAGATCAGCTTGGGTCACCACATCACCTGGCCAACTCAGTTCGCCAGATCAACTCAGGACACGACATCGACTCAGGTAGTTAGCTAGATCATCTCAGATCACCAGATCGCCCGATGAACTCAGGTCGGGTGGGGTCTCTAGATCGAGTCGAGTCACCAGATCAAGTCGGGTCCCGAGCCAGATCAACTCAGGTCACCACATCGACTCGGGTCACCAGCCAGATTAGGTCAGGTCACTAGATAGCCTGACCTACTTAGATCTCCAGTGAGTCTGTCCACTTTTTGAATGATTGACCCATACTCCTCTTCAAGTATTATCATAGTCAAGTCTCCGCTTCTAGCTCGACAATAAGAAGGGCGTGACTCCATGTATGGCCTGAGTGATTTTTTTTTAACTCTGGTTTTTTCATTCTTTTTGTCGTAGGGAGCCTCCTTTGTCTATTTTTTTTACAACTTTTGACCTCGCTCACGATCAAGCTAGGCCAACTCATTTAAACTTGGATCGCATAAATCTAATATGCACAATAGTAATGTTGATGAGTATGCAAACACATCAATGAAGTCATCTCAGTATGTCAAGTCCCCCAACTTAGATCACTCGAGTCGCATAAGTAACTCAGATAGCCATAATAAATTAGGTCACCATAGTGACTCGGGTCACTAGGTCGACTCAGGTCACGGGGTCGACTCGGGTCATCAAGTCAACTCAGGTTGCTGGGTTGACATAGCCGAATCGACTCAGGTCTTTGGATCGGGACGGGTCACTTGATCAACTCGTGTCGCTAGCCAAATCAACTTAGGTCATCACATGGGTCGCCAACTAGATCAACTCGGGTCGCTAGATCAGCTCTGGTCACCAGATCACCTGACCAACTTAGGTCGCCAACCAAATCAGCCTTGATCGCCACATTGACTCAGGTTGCCACATCACCTAGCCAACTTGGGTCGCCAGCCAGATCAACTCGAGTTGCCAGATCGACTCGGGACACCACATCGACTCAGGTAGTCAGCTAGATCATCTTGGATCCCTAGATCGCTCGATGAACTCAACTCAGGTGGGGTCTCTAGATCAAGTCGGGTCACCAGATCAAGTCGGGTCCTGAGCTAGATCAACTTAGGTCACCACATCGACTTAGGTCACCAGCCAGATCAGGTCCCTAGCCAGATCAACTCAGGTCACCACATCCAATATGCACAATAGTAATGCTGATGAGTATGCAAACTCATCAATGAAGTCATCTCAGTATGCCAAGTTGTCAAGTCCTCCAACTTAGATCAGTCGAGTCGCATAAGTAACTCCAACTACCATAATAAACTTAGATCACTCAGGTCGTTAGGTCGACTCGGGTTGCCGGCTTGACTCGGGTCTCTAGATCGCGATAGGTCGCTGGATCAACTCGGGTTGCTAGCTAGATTAACTCAAGTCACCACATCGACTTGGGTCATCACCTAGATCAGCTCAGGTTGCCACATCACCTAACCAACTCAGGTCAGGTCGGGTCACCAGATTAATTCGGGTCACCAGCCAGATCAACTTAGGTTGCCACATCAACTCGAGTATCCAGATAGATCAGCTCGGGTCACCAAATCACCTAACTAACTTAGGTCAGGTTGGGTTAGGTCTCCTGATCAGGTCGGGTCACCGGATCAACTCAGGTCGCTAATTAGATCAACTCGGGTCACTAACATGATCAACTCGGGTCAACACATCAGCTTATGTTGTTAACACATTCCAATATGCCAAGCTGTCTAGTTTGCTAGCTCGGATCACTCGAGTCGCATAAGTAACTCGTATTGCCAAAACAACTTGGGTCACCTAATTAACTCGAGTCATCAGATCGACTCGGGTCGCCAGATCGACTCGGGTCACCGGATCGACTCGAGTCCTCGAATCGACTCGGGTCACCGTATTGACGCAGGTCACCGGATCGACTCAGGTCTCCAGATCAGGATGGGTCGTCCGATCGACTCGGTTCATCGGATCGATTCGGGTATCCAGATAGATCAAATCAGGTCACCAAATCACCTGACTAACTTAGGTTAGGTCGGGTCTCTGGATCGAGTCGGGTCACCAGATCAAATTGGGTCTCCAGCCAGATCAACTCGGGTCAACACATCGACTCGAGTCACCAACCAGATCAACTTGGGTCGCCAGACCAACTCAGGTCAGGTCGGGTAAGGTCTCCAGATTGGGTCAAGTCGCGGGATCATTTCAGCTCGCCAGCCAGATCAACTCGAGTTGCTACATCGACTCGACTCGACTCGCCAACCAGATCAGCTCAGGTCATTAGATCACCTGACCAACTCGAGTCAGGTCGACGGATGAAGTCAGATCGCCAGATCAACTCAGGTCGCCAGCCAGATCAACTCAGATCATCACATCGACTTAGGTCGCCAGCCAAATCAGCTCGGGTCACCAAATCAACTCGGGTCACCAGCCAGATCAACTCGGGTTAACAAATTTGAGTTTTGACCCCACTCGCAAGCGAGCTAGGCTAACTCATTCAAACTTGGATCGCCTCAATCTAATATGCATAATAGTAATACTAACGAGTATGCAAACTCATCAATGAAGTCAACTAAGTATGCCAGCCTGATCAACTCAGGTCAACAAATTGACTCGGGTCACCAACCAGATCAACTCGGGTCACCAGATTGCCAGGCCAAGTTGGGTCGGGTCGGGTTGGGTCAGGTCTCTAGATCGGGTTGGGTCAGTTCTCTAGATCGGGTCGGGTTGCCAGATCAATTCTTGTCGCCAACCAGATCAACTCAGGTCGCCACATCGACTCGGGTCGTCAGCCAGATCAGCTCGGGTCACCACATCACCTAACCAACTCGGGTTAGGTCGGGTCACCCGATCAATTTGGGTCACTAAGTTGGGTGTGACTCCATGAATGGCACGAGTGGTTTTCTTTTTCAACTCTAGTTTTTTCATTCTTTTCATTGTACGAAGCCTCCTTTGTCTATTTTTTTAGGACTTTTGACCCCGCCCTGAGGATCGCCAACGAGCTCGACCGGATCCTGTCCGAGATCTTGCTCGTGAGCGAGCTCACCGGGATCCCGTCGCCAACGAGCTAGGCGTGACTCCATGGATGGCTCTAGTGATTTAAGTTTTTTATAACTTGAAAATTTTGTTCTTTTCCTTGTATAGAGCCTCCTTTATCCATTTTTTCCTACGAGTTTCGACCCCGCCAGCGACCTTGTTAAGTTCTCATCGCAGGTCTTGCCCTACTACCACGAAAGCCTCCCAGCGGTTATATGAAATGACCCCGGGTCATTTCAACACTGCGTCTAACAATAACTAGTCAGACTGCATCAAATGATGTCCACCTCGATCCATGCCAACTCATTCAAACTTGGATCACCTCAATCTAATATGCACAATAGTAATGCTGACAAGTATGCCAACTCATCAATGAAGTCGCCTTAGCATGCCAAGCTGTCAAGTCCCCCAACTTGAATTACTCCAGTCGCATAAGTAATTCGGATCATTGGATCGACTCGCATCGCCGAGTCAACTCGGGTTTCTGGATCGACTCGAGTCCCCAAAACAACTTGGGTTGCCAGTCGGATCAACTCGGGTCACCATCCAGATCAACTCAGGTCGCAAGATCACCTGACTAACTTAGATTGACGAAGTTGCCTAGCCAACTTGGATCGCTAGACTTGCCAGATCGACTCGAATCACTGGAGTCGTCAGATCGACTCAGATCTCTATTTCAAGTCGGCCCTATTGCCACGAAGGCATCCCAATGATAACCAGTCAGATCGCAAGTTAAATCACATCAAATGATGTTCACCTCGATCTGTGCTAACTCATTCAATCTTGGATCACCTCGATCCAATATGCCAAGCTGTCAAGTCCACCAGCTCAGATCACTCGAGTTGCATAAGTAACTCAGATCGCCAGAACAACTCGGGTCACCAGATCGACACAGGTCGTCAAATCCACTCGGGTTGCCGAATCAACTCGAGTCGTCGGATCGACTCGGGTCTCCAGATTAGGACGGGTTGTCAGATCGACTCGGGCCGCCAGCCAAATCTACTCGGGTCCCTACATCGACTCAGGTATCCATATAGATCATATTGGGTCGCCAAATCACCTGACTAACTAAAGTTAGGTCAAGTTTGGTCGGGTCAGGTCTCCGGATTGGGTCGGGTCACCGGATCAACTTGGGTCAACATATCGACTCGAGTCGCCAACCAGAACAACTCGGGTCACCAGATTGCCAGACCAACTCGGGTTGGGTCGGGTCAGGTCTTCAGATCGGGTCAGGTCACGGGATCATTTTGGGTCGCCAGCCAGATCAACTCGGGTCGCCACATCAACTCGACTCACCAACCAGGTCAGGTCGGGTCACCAGATCACCTGACCAACTCGGTCAGGTCGACGGATGAAGTCGGATCGCTGGATCAACTCAGGTCGCTAGCCAGATCAACTTGGGTCACCACACCAACTCAGGCCGCCAGCCAAATCAGCTCAGGTCGCGAGATCAACTCAGGTCAACAAATGTGACTTTTGACCCCACTCACAAGTGAGCTAGGCTAACTCATTCCAAGTCTCTCATGGAAAAGTCCATGACTTCCCATTCCTATACCTATGCTGACGAGTATGCCAACTCATCAATGAATTCGGCTCAGCATGCCAAGTTGTCAAGTCCCCCAACTTGAATTACTCCAGTCACATAAGTAATTTAGATCACCAGAACAACTCGGGTCACCGGATCGACTCAATTCGCCGGATTGACTTGGATCACCGGATCACTAGAGTCGGCAAAGTAACCCAGATCTCTAGGGTCATAACGGGATAGGTATTGTTTACGGATGTAACGACCTCTGAGATGAGCCCAACTCGTCAATCGGAGCCAGCTCGCCAATCTGATTGAGCTAGCCGATCTGAGCCAACTCACCGATTTGAGCTAGCAAGACACCTCTCAAGAATTGAGTTTGAGAACTTCTCCACTAATGAGTTGTCCTCAAGATGTGAACTTGCATCCAGATTAGGACTTGTGGCTTGCACGAGCCAATGTCATGAAGACCTCCTACGTACATGCAACCAATGCATCTCATAGTCCAACATAGTTCTGAACTAGCTCATTACGCCACCATCTCGCACATGTTCCAAGTCTCCCATGGAAAAGTCCCCAACTTCCCATTCCAATACCTAGTTGATTTCACCTCGGATCGAGTCCCCAACAAGATCCAATGCCACTCTGCACAAAGCAGTCCATGCTACTTCATGCAGCTCGAATGACACCTCGACTTGACTCTAAACCTTACCCAGGCCAAAACTATTAACAACTTGTCGCACAACCCCATGAATGCTCCTCGAATCAAGTCCCTGACATGACCCTACTCCTGAGTGCACCAAACAACTCCTTTGTTACACCTCGGATCGAGTCCCTTACATGTCAGTTCAAGTCAGTCGACGTGTTAGCTCTATTTCTAGTATGAGGTGATCTTGTCACATCAACACTACACCCATCCATTGTAAGTTAGCCATACCACCACAAAGTCATCCAACAGTCATTATGAAATGACCCCTATCACATCAAGCTGTGTTGGTTTGTTTCAAGTCGGCCCTATTGCCACGAAGGCATCCCAATGGTAACTAGTCAAATCGCATCAAATGATGTTCACCTCGATCTATGCCAATGCTGCCTATGATTGATTTGCTAGCTCTCTACGGATATTTTTGGATATGCCATTTGATACCTGAATGCTATGCATGGGTTCGTGCATAGACGATTCGAGCTGAGCTTAAGGATGTTGAGTTCTCAAGTGAATATGAATAGGCGAGTTGTTCTATGGAGTAGAACTCAGGAATGCATGATGGATTGAGCTCATCTCGCGGATCCGAGCCAGCTCGTTGATCCGATCCAGCTTGTCGATCTGAGCCAGCTCGACGATCCGAGCCAGCTCGTCAAGTTGAGCCTTTTACGAGATTTAAATTTTTTGCGACCTATCGACGTCGGCAAGCATTTGTATGGGGGAGAAAGACTCGGACTAATAACTTATCCTCGTAGGGGAGGTGTTGTTGGTGGATGTGAGGATTTTTGAGATGAGACCCAAGCTGGAACAAATTCTAGTGCGCATTGTGATTAGAGCTAAGCTAAAGGATATTGAGTTCTCAAAGGAATACAAATAGGCAAGTTGTTTTATGGAGTAGAACACGGGAATGCATGATGGATCCGATCCGATTTGAGCCGAGCCGGCTCGGCGATCCGAGCCAGCCAGCTTGGAAAACCGAGCCGGCTCGCTCGGCAAACCGTGCCAGCTCGCCGATTCGAGTCAGCTCGCTCGGTGATCCGAGCCAGCTCGCTTGGCGATCCGAGCCTTTTACGAGATTTTAAGTTTTTGTGACTTATCGGCGTCGGCAAGCATTTCTACGTGGGAGCAAGACTCGGACTAATAACTTATATAGGGGAGGTGTTGTTGGTGGATGTAAGGATCTTTGAGATGAGACTCGAGATGGAATGGATTCTAGTGCCCATTGTGATTCGAGCTGAGCTAAAGGATGTTGAGTTCTCAAGTGAATACAAATAGGTGAGTTGTTCTATGGAGTAGAACACGGGAATGCATGATGGATTGAGCTCAGCTCGTCGATCCGAGCCAGCTCACGGATTCGAGCTAGCTTGTCGAGCTGAGTCTTTTACGAGATTTAAAGTTTTCGTGACCTATCCGTGTCGGCGAGCATTTCTACGGGGGAGCAAGACTTGGACTAATAACTTATATAGGGGAGGTGGTGTTGGTGGATGGAAGGATCTTTGAGATGAGACCCGAGCTGGAACGGATTCTAGTGCGCGTTGTGATTCGAGTTGAGCTAAAGGATGTTGAATTCTCAAGTGATTACAAATAGGCGAGTTATTCCATGGAGTAGAACACGGGAATGCATGATGGATTGAGCTCAACTCGGCGATCCGAGCCAGCTCGGCGATCCGAGCCAGCTCGGCGATCCGAGCCAGCTCGGCGATCCGAGCCAGCTCGGCGATCCGAGCCAGCCCGTCGAGCTGAGTCTTTTACAAGATTTAAATTTTTTGTGACCTTTCGGCGTTGGCGAGCATTTCTACGGGGGAGTAAGACTCGGACTAATAACTTATATAGGGGAGGTGTTGTTGGTGAATGTAAGGATCACTGAGATGAGACCCGAGCTGGAACGGATTCTAGTGCGCGTTATGATTCGAGCTGAGCTAAAGGATGTTCAGTTCTCAAGTGAATACAAAGAGGTGACTCATTCTATGGAGTAGAACATGGGAATGCATGATGGAATGAGCTCAGATCGCCGATCCGAGCTAGCTCGTCGATCCGAGCCACGGGTATGTACGATCCGAGCCAGCCCGTCGAGCTGAGTCATTTATGAGATTTAAATTTTTTGTGACCTTTCGGCGTTGGCGAGCATTTCTACGGGGGAGCAAGACTCGGACTAATAACTTATATAGGGGAGGTGTTGTTGGTGAATGTAAGAATCATTGAGATGAGATCCGAGCTGGAACGGATTCTAGTACGCGTTGTGATTCGAGCTGAGCTAAAGGATGTTCAGTTCTCAAGTGAATACAAAGAGGTGAGTCATTCTATGGAGTAGAACATGGGAATGCATGATGGAATGATCTCAGATCGTCGATCCGAGCTATCTCGTCGATCCGAGCCAGCTCGCTGATCCGAGCCATGGGTATGTAGGTAGTTTTCATGAGATCGGCTCGCCCGGCCCACAAGTCAAACATCGATTCTCTTATTAAGGGTGAGCCCTTGTCTAGCGTTTGGGTCGCTCGGTACAAGCTGTTCGATTTGTAATGTGTGCAAAGCTTTTGGGTTGATATTTGGAAGATTTAAATTTTTTGTGAGCTATTCTCCTCGTTTCACTTGATATTTTTGAAGATTTGAATTATTTGTGAGCTATTCTCCCCGTTTCCCTTGATTTTTTTGGAAGAATTGGAATTTTTGAGAGTTGTTCTCTTCGCCTCAAATTTCTACGGAAGAGCAAGACTTGGACTAATAACTTATATAGGGGAGGTGTTGTTGGTGAATGAAAGGATCTTTGAGATGAGACCCGAGCTGGAACGGATTCTAGTGCGCGTTGTGATTCAAGCTGAGCTAAAGGATGTTCAGTTCTCAAGTGAATACAAAGAGGTGAGTCGTTTTATGGAGTAGAACACGGGAATGCATGATGGAATGAGCTCAGATCGACGATCCGAGTCAGCTCGCTGATCTGAGCCACGGGTATGTAGGCAGTTTTCATGAGATCGGCTCGCCCGGCCCACAAGTCAAACACTGATTCTCTTATTAAGGGTGAGCCCTTGTCTAGCGTTTGGGTCGCTCGGTACAAGCTGTTTGATTTGTAATGTGTGCGAAGCTTTTGGGTTTGATATTTGGAAGATTTGAATTTTTTGTGAGCTATTCTCCTCGTTTCACTTGATTTTTTTGAAGATTTGAATTATTTGTGAGCTATTCTCCCCATTTCCCTTGATTTTTTGGAAGATTTGGATTTGTTGCGAGTTGTTCTCTTCGCCTCAAATTTCTACGGAAGAGCAAGACTTGGACTAATAACTTATATAGGGGAGGTGTTGTTGGTGAATGCAAGGATCTTTGAGATGAGACCCGAGCTGGAACGGATTCTAGTGCACGTTGTGATTCGAGCTGAACTAAAGGATGTTTAGTTCTCAAGTGAATACAAAGAGGTGAGTCATTTATGGAGTAGAAGACGGGAATGCATGATGGAATGAGCTCAGATCGCCGATCCGAGCTAGCTTGTCGATCCGAGCCACGGGTATGTAGTCAGTTTTCATGAGATCGGATCGTCCGGGCCACAAGCTAGCTATTTTTTGTGAGCTATTCTCTTTGTTTCCTTTGATTTTTTTGGAAGACTTGCATTTTTTGTGAGCTATTCTCTTCGTTTCAATTGAATTTTTGGAAGTTATGCATTTTTTGTGATGTAGTCTCTTCGTTTCACTTGCATTTTTGGGAGATTTGATTTTTTTTGTGAGCTATTCTCTTCTTTTCCCTTGAATTTTTTTTTGCAAGACTTGCATTTTTTGTGAGCTATTCTCTTCGTTTCAATTGAATTTTTAGAAGTTTTGAATTTTTTGTGATCTATTCTTCTTTGTTTCACTTGTATTTTTGAGAGATTTGAAATTTTTGTGAGATATTCTCTTCGGCTCAAATTTCTACGGAAGTGCAATACTTGGACTAATAACTTATATAGGGGAGGTGTTGTCCGCGGAAGCTCCCCCATGCCCCTCTAATAGAATCAGTGCTAGTGATCCCGTTTTGAAATCCGACGGACGGATGGATGAGCAGGTCGGATTTCAAAACGGGATCAGCAGCACTGATTCCATTAGAGGGGCATGAAGCCACCTGATTGCTATGCGGGGGCTGCTCAAAGTCCCGTCTTTCGAGTCGCTCGACGGCGCAAGTCGGAAAGGGTTCGACAGCGGTTGTCGTTCCAATGCGTCGTCGCAGTGACATGGAAGGCGATCTTCGGGTTAGCCCTTGTCTAGCTTTTGGGTCGCTTGGTACAAGCGATCTGCTATGTACTTTCCGCGAACCCCTATCCGGGTACTCGTTAGCTATGCATTGGCTCTTGCATGTGTGGAACGGAGAGATGCGGCCTTCACAGGGAGTCGGCCTGAAATAGTTCTGTGCGTGCGAATGGAGCCGCGTATAGCTTTTGGGTCGTTTGGATAGGGTGCCCCTCCAAGCGAATCAGTGCTGGTGCTCGGACGGATTTGCGGCTCAGATTTAAAATGTGAGGAGCATGCCTGATTTTATTTGAGGGGCATGAAGCCACCTGATTGCTATGCGGGGGCTCCCCTGGGTCGTCTCTTTTGGGTCACTCGATGGCGCAAGTCGGAGAAGGGTTCGACAACGGTAGTCGTTCCAGCGCGTCGTCATTAGTGATACTGAAGTCGATCTGTGTGCAGCCCCCGTCTAGCACTTGGGTCTGCATGCCGCAAGAAGATTTGAATTTTTTGTGAGTTAAAGTCTTTTTCTTTTTTTCGTTTCACTGGAGTTTTTGCGAGATTTGAAGTTTTTGTGAGCTATTCTCTTCGTTTCACTTAAATTTTTTGTGAGCTATTCTCTTCGTTTCACTTGAATTTTTGGAAGTTTTGAGTTTTTTGTGAGCTATCCTCTTCGTTTCACTTGAATTTTTGCAGGATTTGAATTTTTTGTGAGCTATTCTTCTTTGTTTCACTTGGTTTTTTGGAAGATTTGAATTTTTTGTGAGCTATTTTCTTTGTTTCCCTTGTTTTTTTTTGGAAGACTTGCATTTTTTGTGAGCTATTCTCTTCTTTTCCCTTGATTTTTTTTTTGCAAGACTTGGATTTTTTGTGAGCTATTCTCTTCATTTCAATTGAATTTTTGGAAGTTTTGAATTTTTTGTGATCTATTCTCTTTGTTTCACTTGTATTTTTGAGAGATTTGAAATTTTTGTGAGATATTCTCTTCGGCTCAAATTTCTACGAAAGTGCAATACTTGGACTAATAACTTATATAGGGGAGGTGTTGTCCGCGGAAGCTCCCCCATGCCCCTCTAATAGAATCAGTGCTGGTGATCCCGTTTTGAAATCCGACAGACGGACGGATGATTAGGTCAGATTTCAAAATGGGATCAGCAGCACTGATTCCATTACAGGGGCATGAAGCCACCTGATTGCTATGCGTGGGCTGCTCAAAGTCCCGTCTTTCGGGTCGCTCGATTGCGCAAGTCGGAAAGGGTTCGACAGCGGTTGTCGTTCCAATGCGTCGTCGTTGTGACATGTAAGGCGATCTTAGGGTCAGCCCCCGTCTAGCTTTTGGGTTGCTTTGGTACAAGCGATCTGCTATGTACTTTCCGCGAAACCCTATCCGGGTACTCGTTAGCTATGCGTTGTCTCTTGCATGTGTGCAACGAAGAGATGCGGCCTTCACAGGGAGTCGGCCTGAAACAGTTCTGTGCGTGCGAATGGAGCCGCGTATAGCTTTTGGGTCGTTTGGATAGGGTGCCCCTCCAAGTGAATCAGTGCTGGTGCTCGGATGGATTTGCGGCTCGGATTTAAAATGTGAGTAGCATGCCTGATTTTATTGGAGGGGCATGAAGCCACCTGATTGCTATGCGGGGGCTCCCCTGGGTCGTCTCTTCTGGGTCACTCGATGGCGCAAGTCGGAGAAGGGTTCAACAACGGTAGTTGTTCCAGCGCGTCGTCATTAGTGATACTGAAGTCGATCTGTGGGCGAGCCCCGGTCTAGCATTTGGGTCTGCATGCGGCAAGAAGATTTGAATTTTTTGTGAGTTAAGTCTTTTTCGTTTCACTGGAGTTTTTGCGAGATTTGAAGTTTTTTGTGAGCTATTCTCTTCGTTTCACTTGAATTTTTGGAAGTTTTGAATTTTTTGTGAGCTATTCTCTTCGTTTCACTTGAATTTTTTGAAGTTTTGAATTTTTTGTGAGCTATTCTCTTCCTTTCACTTGAATTTTTGCAGGATTTGAATTTTTTGTGAGCTATTCTTCTTTGTTTCACTTGGTTTTTTCGAAGATTTGAATTTTTTGTGAGCTATTCTCTTTGTTTCCCTTGATTTTTTTTTGGAAGACTTGCATTTTTTGTGAGCTATTCTCTTCGTTTCAATTGAATTTTTGGAAGTTATGCATTTTTTGGTGATGTAGTCTCTTCGTTTCACTTGCATTTTTGGGAAATTTGATTTTTTTGTGAGCTATTCTCTTCTTTTTCCTTGATTTTTTTTGCAAGACTTGGATTTTTTGTGAGCTATTCTCTTCATTTCAATTGAATTTTTGGAAGTTTTGAATTTTTTGTGATCTATTGTTCTTTGTTTCACTTGTATTTTTGAGAGATTTGAAATTTTTGTGAGATATTCTCTTCGGCTCAAATTTCTACGGAAGTGCAATACTTGGACTAATAACTTATATAGGGGAGGTGTTGTCCGCGGAAGCTCCCCCATGCCCCTCTAATAGAATCAGTGCTGGTGATCCCGTTTTGAAATCCGACAGACGGACGGATGATTAGGTCGGATTTCAAAACGGGATCAGCAGCACTGATTCCATTAGAGGGGCATGAAGCCACCTGATTGCTATGCGGGGGCTGCTCAAAGTCCCGTCTTTCGGGTCGCTCGATGACGCAAAGTCGGGAAGGGTTCGACAGCGGTTGTCGTTCCAATGCATCGTCGCTGTGACATGGAAGGCGATCTTCGGGTCAGCCCCCGTCTAGCTTTTGGGTTGCTTTGGTACAAGCGATCTGCTTGTACTTTCCGCGAAACCCTATCCGGGTATTCGTTAGCTATGCGTTGTTTCTTGCATGGGTGGAACGGAGAGATGCGGCCTTCACAGGGAGTCGGCTTGAAACAGTTCTGTGCGTGCGAAAGGAGCCGCGTATAGCTTTTGGGTCGTTTGGATAGGGTGCCCCTCCAAGTGAATCAGTGCTGGTGCTCGGACGGATTTGCGGCTCGGATTTAAAATGTGAGTAGCATGCCTGATTTTATTGGAGGGGCATGAAGCCACCCGATTGCTATGCGGGGGCTCCCCTAGGTCGCCTCTTTTGGGTCACTCGATGGCGCAAGTCGGAGAAGGGTTCGACAACGGTAGTCGTTCCAGCGCGTCATCATAGTGATACTGAAGTCGATTTGTGGGCGAGCCCCCGTCTAGCTCTTGGGTCTGCATGCCGCAAGGAGATTTGAATTTTTCGTGAGTTTAAGTCTTCGTTTTTCCTTGATTTTTTTTTGGAAGACTTGAATTTTTGGAAGTTCTGAATTTTTTTGTGAGCTATTATCTTTCGTTTCACTTGAATTTTTGCAAGATTTGAAATTTTTGTGAGCTATTCTCTTTGTTTCACTTGGTTTTTTTTGGAAGATTTGAATTTTTGTGAGCTATTCTCTTTGTTTCCCTTTGTTTTTTTTTTTTTTGTTTTTTTTTGGGAAGACTTGCGTTTTTTGTGAGCTATTCTCTTCGTTTCAATTGAATTTTTGGAAGTTATGCATTTTTTGTGATGTAGTCTCTTCGTTTCACTTGGTTTTTTGGAAGATTTGAATTTTTTGTGAGCTATTCTCTTTATTTCCCTTTGATTTTTTTGGAAGACTTGCATTTTTTGTGAGCTATTCTCTTCGTTTCAATTGAATTTTTGGAAGTTATGCATGATGCATTTTTTGGGAGATTTGATTTTTTTTGTGAGCTATTCTCTTCTTTTCCTTTGAATTTTTTTTGCAAGACTTGCATTTTTTGTGAGCTATTCTCTTCGTTTCAATTGAATTTTTGGAAGTTTTGAATTTTTTGTGATCTATTCTTCTTTGTTTCACTTATATTTTTGAGAGATTTGAAATTTTTGTGAGATATTCTCTTCGGCTCAAATTTCTACGGAAGTGCAATACTTGGACTAATAACTTATATAGGGGAGGTGTTGTTCGCGGAAGCTCCCCCATGCCCCTCTAATGGAATCAGTGCTGGTGATCCCGTTTTGAAATCCGACAGACGGATGGATGATTAGGTCGGATTTCAAAACGGGATCAGCAGCACTGATTCCATTATAGGGGCATGAAGCCACCTGATTGCTATGCGTGGGCTGCTCAAAGTCTCATCTTTCAGGTCGCTCGACGGCGCAAGTCGGAAATGGTTCGGCAGCGGTTGTCGTTCCAATGCGTCGTCGCAGCGACATGGAAGGCGATCTTCGGGTCAGCCCCTGTCTAGCTCTTGGGTTGCTTTGGTACAAGCGATCTGCTATGTACTTTCCGCGAACACCTATCCCGGTACTCGTTAGCTATGTGTTGGCTCTAGCACGCATGGAACGCAGAGATGCGGCCTTCACAGGGAGTTGGCCTGAAACAGTTCCGTGCCTTGCGAATGGAGCCGCGTATAGCTTTTCGGTCGTTTGGATAGGTGCCCCTCCAAGTGAATGAGTGTTGGTGCTCGGACGGATTTGCCGCTCGGATTTAAAAATGTGAGCAGCAGCACAGATTCTATTGGAGGGGCATGAAGCCACCCAATTTTTATGCGTGGGCTCCCTTGGGTCGTGTCTTTTGGGTCACTCGATGGCGGAAGTCAGAGAAGGGTTCGACAGCGGTAGTCGTTCCAGCGCGTCGTCATAGTGATACTGAAGTCGATCTGTGGGCGAGCCCCCGTCTAGCTCTTGGGTCTGCATGTCGCAAGAAGATTTGAATTTTTTGAGTTAAGTCTCTTCGTTTCACTTGAATTTTTGCGAGATTTGAATTTTGTTTGTTGCGAGGTAGTAAAATTCTCTTCGTTTTGACTTGAAGTTTTGGATTTTTTGTGAGCTATTCTCTTCGTTTTTCCTTGGTTTTTGTTTTGGAAGACTTGAATTTTTTGTGGGCTATTATTTTATTCTTTTCACTTGAATTTTTGGAAGTTTTGAATGTTTTTGTGAGCTATTCTCTTCGTTTTCACTTGAATGTTTGCAAGATTTGAATTTTTTGTGAGCTATTCTGTTTGTTTCACTTGGTTTTTTTGGAAGATTTGAATTTTTTGTGAGCTATTCTGTTTTGTTTCCCTTGATTTTTTTGTAAGACTTGCATTTTTTGTGAGCTATTCTCTTCGTTTCAATTGAATATTTGGAAGTTGTGCATTTTTTGTGATTGTAGTCTCTTCGTTTCACTTGCATTTTTGGGAGATTTGATTTTATTTGTGAGCTATTCTCTTTTTTTCCCTTGATTTTTTTGTGAGCTATTCTCTTCGTTTCAATTGAATTTTTGGAATTTCTGAATTTTTTGTGATCTATTCTTTTTGTTTCACTCGTATTTTTGAAAGATTTGAAATTTTTGTGAGATATTCTCGTCGGCTCAAATTTCTACGGAAGTGCAAGACTTGGACTAATAACTTATATAGGGGAGGTGTTGTCCGCGGAATCTCCCCCATGCCCCTCTAATAGAATCAGTGCTGGTGATCCCGTTTTGAAATCCGACAGACGGACGGATGATTAGGTCAGATTTCAAAACGCGATCAGCAGCACTGATTCCATTAGAGGGGCATGAAGCCACCTGATTGCTATGCGGGGGCTGCTCAAAGTCCCGTCTTTCGAAGGTCGCTCGACGGTGCAAGTCGGAAAGGGTTCGGCAGCGGTTGTCGTTCCAATGCGTCGTCGCAGTGACATGGAAGGCGATCTTCGGGTCAGCCCCCGTCTAGCTTTTGGGTTGCTTTGGTACAAGCGATCTGCTATGTACTTTCCGCGAACCCCTATCCGGGTACTCGTTAGCTATGCGTTGGCTCTTGCATGCGTGGAACGAAGAGATGCGGCCTTCACAGGGAGTTGGCCGGAAATAGTTCTGCTCTTGTGAATGGAGCCGCGTATATAGCTTTTGAGTCGTTTGGGTAGGTGCGCCCCTCCAAGAGAATCAGTGCTGGTGCTCGGACGGATTGGTAGCTCGGATTTAAAATATGAACACTAGCACTGATTCTATTGGAGGGGCGCATTAGGCCACCCGCTTGCTATGCGGGGGCTGTCCAGGGTCGTAACTTTTGGGTCAGTCGACGGTGCACTTCGGAAAGGGTTCGACAGCGGTTGTCGTTCCAACACATCGTCGCATTGACAAGAAAGGCGATCTTCGGGTCAGCCCCCGTCTAGCTCCCGGGTCACTTGGTACAAGCTACTTGCTATGTCGCTTCGACTTCCGATACTTGAGTGCGCAATGGCTCAAGATGCTTTGCATTGGAATCAGTTAGTTATCATATGTGTCGGCGGATTGGATCTCAAGTCAATCTAGGCGGGTGCGACATTAGTTGCTAAGTCTCGATCGAAAACGATTTGGATTCATCTAGATGCATTGTTATCTGACTTGAGGAACTATGCGAGCGAGTTGGGTTACCTCCTCGTGGATATGTTGGATACGCGTTATGACGGATAAGATGATGGATTGCGGTAAGAATGACGAATTTTTGGAAGATGAATTATTTTGGTGAGCCATGTTCTTTGTTTTACTTGAATTTCTGGAAGATTTGAATTTTGTTTTCTAGCTATTCTTTTCGTTTTCCTAGATTTTTTCGAAAGACTTGAATTTTTTGTGATCTATTCTGTTCGTTTCACTTGAATTTTTGGAAGATTTGATTTTTTGTGAGCTTTTTGTCATCGTTTCACTTGAATTTTTGGAAGATTTGAATTTTTTGGGAGCCAGTTTCTTCGGCTTAAATTTCCACTCAAGAGCAAGACTCGGACTAATAACTTATATAGGGGAGGAGTTGTGTGTTGTTCGCGGAAGCTCCCCCATACCCCTCTTATAGAATCATTGCCGGTGATCGGACGGATGTGTAGGTCGGATTTCAAAATGGGATCACCAGCACTGATTCTATTAGAGGGGCATGAAGCCACTTGATTGCTATGCGGGGGCTGCCCAAAGTCCTGTCTTTCGGGTCGCTCGACGGTGCAAGTCGGAAAGGGTTCGGCAGCGGTTGTCGTTCCAATGCGTCGTCGCAGTGATATGGAAGGCAATCTACGGGTCAGCCCCTGTCTAGCTTTCGGGTCACTTTGGTACAAGTGATTTGCTATGTACTTTCCGCGAACCCTATCCACGTACTCGTTAGCTACGCGTTGGCTCTTACACGAGCGGAACGGAGAGATGCGGCCTTCACAGGGAGTTGGCCGGAGATAGTTCTGTTTTTGTGAATGGAGCCGCGTATAGCTTTTGAGTCGTTTGGGTAGGTGCCCCCCTCCAAGAGAATCAGTGCTGGGTATCTCGGATTTAAAATCTGAGCACTAGCGCTGATTCTATTGGAGGGGCGCATTAGGCCACCCGCTTTCTATGCGGGGCCTGTCCAGGATCGTGTCTTTTGTGTCAGTCGACGTTGCAAGTAGGAAAGGGTTCGACAGCGGTTGTCGTTCCAACGCATCGTCGCATTGACAAGAAACGCAATTTTTGGGTCAGCCCCCGTCTAGCTCCCGGGTCGCTTGGCACAAGCGATTTGCTCTGTCGCATGCTGCATTAAGATTTGAATTTTTTGTTTGCTATTCTCATTTTTGTTTCATTGGAAGATTCGAATTTTTTGCGATCTCCTCTTTTGTTTCCTTTGATTTTTTTTTGGAAGATTTTAATTTTTTGTGAGCCTACTCTCTTCGATTCACTTGAGTTTTTGGAAGAAATGGATTTTTTTGGTGAGCTATGTTCTTTCTTTTACTTGAAGTTTTGGAAAATTTGAATGTTTTGCTAGTTGTTCTTTTCGTTTCCCTTCGATTTTTTCGGAAGACCTGAATTTTTTGTGAGCTATTCTGTTCGTTTCACTTGAATTTTTTGAAGATTTGATTTTTTTGTGAGCTTTTTCCTCATCGTTTCACTTGAATTTTTGGAAGATTTGAATTGTTTGGGAGCCATTCTCAACGTCTCAAATTTCTACGGAAGAGAAAGACCCGGACTAATAACTTATATAGGGGAGTAGTAGTTCGCGGAAGCTCCCCCATGCCCCTCTAATAGAATCAGAGCTTGTGCGCGGACGGATGAGTAAGTCGGATTTAAAATCGGATCACTAGCACTGATTCTATTAGAGGGGCATGAAGCCACCTGATTGCTATGCGGGGGCTGCCCAAAGTCCTGTCTTTCGGGTCACTCAACGGTGCAAGTCGGAAAGTGTTCGGCAGCGGTTGTCGTTCGAATGTGTCGTCGCAGTGACATGGAAGGCAATCTTCGGGTCAGCCCCCGTCTAGCTTTCGGTTCGCTTTGGTACAAGCGATTTGCTATGTACTTTCCGCGAATCCTATCCGGGTACTCGTTAGCTATGCGTTGGTTCTTGCATGCGTGGAACGGAGAGATGCGGCCTTCACAGGGAGTTGGCCGGAGATAGTTCCGTTCTTGTGAATGGACCGGCGTATAGCTTCTGAGTCGTTTGGGTAGGTGCGGCCCTCCAAGAGAATCAGTGCTGGTGCTTGGACGGATTGGTAGCTCAGATATAAAATTTGAGCACTAGCACTGATTCTATTGGAGGGGCGCATTAGGGCACCCGTTTGCTATGCGGGGGCTGCCCATGCCCATGGTAGTGTCTTTTGTGTCACTCGACGGTGCAAGTTGGAAAGGGTTCGACAGCGGTTGTCGTTCAAATGTTTCGTTGTAGTGACATGGAAGACAATTACTGGGTCAGCCCCCGTCTAGCTCTTGGGTCACTTTGCTGCAAGTGATTAATTCGGTTTTGGATGGATAAAATCCCTTTGTGAAAGGTGGCATGGCGTTTGTTGGAGAAAATTGATTAAGTCGGAGCATTGGCCTCGGGCCATTGTGAGGACTGTCGATTTCTTCAGGTACAACACTTGTTTGCCTAGTAACAGAGTTGACATGTAATTCGGCATTGCTCTCGATTGTTCTCGGAGTTGTACCTCCGGAACTTTTGGATCTTGCCCCTTCACTCCATTTCATCCTCTTTGCTTGGATGAACGTGTGCACTTGTACCCCTTTCCGAGATGGTAGGCGCGATAATAAATTGCGGAGTGAGCATTTCTTGTAGTTCTGCCCAGCCCTTGTGCAGTTGGAAGTTCTCATCTTCATATTTAGTTGAATTTTGCCACGCACGAGTGTCGTAGAGAATTGCGACAGTGTGTATGTCATTTGTTTGACTGAAAGATGCGCTTGTTCCGAAGTTTACGACAGTTGCATTTGCCATGGGCCTTGGCACTTGGCACGTTCCATCTTTGCGATACATGAGCTCCGACAGTAACAAGTGTTGGGAATCGTTGCACGTAAGGTGAGTGTCCTGCTTTCATATTTCATCGTTGTCCCACTCTCCACCCTTTAAGCCTTTCCTAGTGTTTTTAGCGTGGCCCGGAGTGCGATGAAAGGTTGGTTGCCTTGTACACAAGTGCGGTCTTGGCCATCTCGTCTTCATTTTCTACGAGGCACTATCGTCTTGCTCTGGTTTGCAGGGCAAAGTCCTCTCTGTCTGTGGAGTTAAACTTGCAG
>BSBK01004244.1:30000-60000 GCA_027943335.1 Chamaecyparis obtusa
CCGCTCGGATCGGACCCCGCCCGCGAGCGCCGCTCGGCTCGACGAGCTCGATGGGGATCCCGTCCGCGGGCGAGCTGGGCGTGGCTACACGTATGACCCGAATGTAATTTTTTTTTTTTTTTTTTTTTTTTTTTAACTCTGGTATTTTCGTTCTTATCCTCGTACGGAGCCTCCTTTGTTCATTTTTTTTCCGCGAGTTTCGACCCCGCCCGGGAGCGAGCTCGGCGCCGATCCCGCCCCGCCGCTCCCCGCAGAGCTCGACCGGTTCGGTTCCGCTCGGATCGGACCCCGCCCGCGAGCGCCGCTCGGCTCGACGAGCTCGATGGGGATCCCGTCCGCGGGCGAGCTGGGCGTGGCTACACGTATGACCCGAATGTAATTTTTTTTTTTTTTTTTTTTTTTTTTTAACTCTGGTTTTTTCGTTCTTATCCTCGTACGGAGCCTCCTTTGTTCATTTTTTTCCCGCGAGTTTCGACCCCGCCCGGGAGCGAGCTCGGCGCCGATCCCGCCCCGCCGCTCCCCGGAGAGCTCGACCGGTTCGGTTCCGCTCGGATCGGACCCCGCCCGCGAGCGCCGCTCGGCTCGACGAGCTCGATGGGGATCCCGTCCGCGGGCGAGCTGGGCGTGGCTACACGTATGACCCGAATGTAATTTTTTTTTTTTAATTTTTTTTTTAACTCTGGTTTTTTCGTTCTTATCCTCGTACGGAGCCTCCTTTGTTCATTTTTTTTCCGCGAGTTTCGACCCCGCCCGGGAGCGAGCTCGGCGCCGATCCTGCCCCGCCGCTCCCCGGAGAGCTCGACCGGTTCGGTTCCGCTCGGATCGGACCCCGCCCGCGAGCGCCGCTCGGCTCGACGAGCTCGATGGGGATCCCGTCCGCGGGCGAGCTGGGCGTGGCTACACGTATGACGCGAATGTATTTTTTTTTTTTTTTTTTTTTTTTTAACTCTGGTTTTTTCGTTCTTATCCTCGTACGGAGCCTCCTTTGTTCATTTTTTTTCCGCGAGTTTCGACCCCGCCCCGGAGCGAGCTCGGCGCCGATCCCGCCCCGCCGCTCCCCGGAGAGCTCGACCGGTTCGGTTCCGCTCGGATCGGACCCCGCCCGCGAGCGCCGCTCGGCTCGACGAGCTCGATGGGGATCCCGTCCGCGGGCGAGCTGGGCGTGGCTACACGTATGACCCGAATGTAATTTTTTTTTTTTTTTTTTTTTTAACTCTGGTTTTTTCGTTCTTATCCTCGTACGGAGCCTCCTTTGTTCATTTTTTTTCCGCGAGTTTCGACCCCGCCCGGGAGCGAGCTCGGCGCCGATCCCGCCCCGCCGCTCCCCGGAGAGCTCGACCGGTTCGGTTCCGCTCGGATCGGACCCCGCCCGCGAGCGCCGCTCGGCTCGACGAGCTCGATGGGGATCCCGTCCGCGGGCGAGCTGGGCGTGGCTACACGTATGACCCGAATGTAATTTTTTTTTTTTTTTTTTTTAAAACTCTGGTTTTTTCGTTCTTATCCTCGTACGGAGCCTCCTTTGTTCATTTTTTTTCCGCGAGTTTCGACCCCGCCCCGGAGCGAGCTCGGCGCCGATCCCGCCCCGCCGCTCCCCGGAGAGCTCGACCGGTTCGGTTCCGCTCGGATCGGACCCCGCCCGCGAGCGCCGCTCGGCTCGACGAGCTCGATGGGGATCCCGTCCGCGGGCGAGCTGGGCGTGGCTACACGTATGACCCGAAAGTTTTTTTTTTTTTTTTTTTTTTTTTTTTTTTTTTTTTTTTAACTCTGGTTTTTTCGTTCTTATCCTCGTACGGGGCCTCCTTTGTTCATTTTTTTTCCGCGAGTTTCGACCCCGCCCGGGAGCGAGCTCGGCGCCGATCCCGCCCCGCCGCTCCCCGGAGAGCTCGACCGGTTCGGTTCCGCTCGGATCGGACCCCGCCCGCGAGCGCCGCTCGGCTCGACGAGCTCGATGGGGATCCCGTCCGCGGGCGAGCTGGGCGTGGCTACACGTATGACCCGAATGTAATTTTTTTTTTTTTTTTTTTTTTTTTTTAACTCTGGTTTTTTCGTTCTTATCCTCGTACGGAGCCTCCTTTGTTCATTTTTTTTCCGCGAGTTTCGACCCCGCCCGGGAGCGAGCTCGGCGCCGATCCCGCCCCGCCGCTCCCCGGAGAGCTCGACCGGTTCGGTTCCGCTCGGATCGGACCCCGCCCGCGAGCGCCGCTCGGCTCGACGAGCTCGATGGGGATCCCGTCCGCGGGCGAGCTGGGCGTGGCTACACGTATGACGCGAATGTATTTTTTTTTTTTTTTTTTTTTTTTTTAACTCTGGTTTTTTCGTTCTTATCCTCGTACGGAGCCTCCTTTGTTCATTTTTTTTCCGCGAGTTTCGACCCCGCCCGGGAGCGAGCTCGGCGCCGATCCCGCCCCGCCGCTCCCCGGAGAGCTCGACCGGTTCGGTTCCGCTCGGATCGGACCCCGCCCGCGAGCGCCGCTCGGCTCGACGAGCTCGATGGGGATCCCGTCCGCGGGCGAGCTGGGCGTGGCTACACGTATGACCCGAATGTAATTTTTTTTTTTTTTTTTTTTTTAACTCTGGTTTTTTCGTTCTTATCCTCGTACGGAGCCTCCTTTGTTCATTTTTTTTCCGCGAGTTTCGACCCCGCCCGGGAGCGAGCTCGGCGCCGATCCTGCCCCGCCGCTCCCCGGAGAGCTCGACCGGTTCGGTTCCGCTCGGATCGGACCCCGCCCGCGAGCGCCGCTCGGCTCGACGAGCTCGAATGGGATCCCGTCCGCGGGCGAGCTGGGCGTGGCTACACGTATGACCCGAATGTAATTTTTTTTTTTTTTTTTTTATTTTTTAACTCTGGTTTTTTCGTTCTTATCCTCGTACGGAGCCTCCTTTGTTCATTTTTTTTCCGCGAGTTTCGACCCCGCCCGGGAGCGAGCTCGGCGCCGATCCCGCCTCGCCGCTCCCCGGAGAGCTCGACCGGTTCGGTTCCGCTCGGATCGGACCCCGCCCGCGAGCGCCGCTCGGCTCGATGGGGATCCCGTCCGCGGGCGAGCTGGGCGTGGCTACACGTATGACCCGAATGTAATTTTTTTTTTTTAATTTTTTTTTAAACTCTGGTTTTTTCGTTCTTATCCTCGTACGGAGCCTCCTTTGTTCATTTTTTTACCGCGAGTTTCGACCCCGCCCGGGAGCGAGCTCGGCGCCGATCCCGCCCCGCCGCTCCCCGGAGAGCTCGACCGGTTCGGTTCCGCTCGGATCGGACCCCGCCCGCGAGCGCCGCTCGGCTCGACGAGCTCGATGGGGATCCCGTCCGCGGGCGAGCTGGGCGTGGCTACACGTATGACGCGAATGTATTTTTTTTTTTTTTTTTTTTTTTTTTAACTCTGGTTTTTTCGTTCTTATCCTCGTACGGAGCCTCCTTTGTTCATTTTTTTTCCGCGAGTTTCGACCCCGCCCCGGAGCGAGCTCGGCGCCGATCCCGCCCCGCCGCTCCCCGGAGAGCTCGACCGGTTCGGTTCCGCTCGGATCGGACCCCGCCCGCGAGCGCCGCTCGGCTCGACGAGCTCGATGGGGATCCCGTCCGCGGGCGAGCTGGGCGTGGCTACACGTATGACCCGAAAGTAATTTTTTTTTTTTTTTTTTTTTTTTTTTTTAATTTAACTCTGGTTTTTTCGTTCTTATCCTCGTACGGGGCCTCCTTTGTTCATTTTTTTTCCGCGAGTTTCGACCCCGCCCGGGAGCGAGCTCGGCGCCGATCCCGCCCCGCCGCTCCCCGGAGAGCTCGACCGGTTCGGTTCCGCTCGGCTTGATCAGCTCTGGTCGCTAGATCACTTGACAAAATTAGGTCAACAGGCAGATCAACTCGGGTCACCAACTAGATCAACTCAGGTCGCAAACTAGATCATCTCGGGTGGCTAGATCAACTCTGCTCGCTAGTCGGTAACTCATACTGCCATAATAAATTAGGTCACTACAACGACTCTGGTCGCTCGGTCGACTAAGGTGACTCAGGTCACTGGGTGGACTTGGTCGACTCGGTCGACTCGATCGACTCGGGTCACCGAGTTGACTCAGGTAGCCAAATCGACTCAGGTCGAGTCAGTCACCTGACCGACCCGGTCGACTCGGGTCGACGCAGTCAACTTGAGTCAACTCAGTTGACTTGGATCACCGGGTCGACTAGGGTGACTTAGGTCGACTCAGCTGACTCGGTTGACTCAGGTCGACTCAAGTCGACTTGGGTTGTCGGATCTACTCGGGCCTCTAGATTGCACGGGTCACTAGATCAACTCAAGTTGCTAGCGAGATCAGCTCAGGTCACCACACAGGTAACCAACTAGATCAACTCGGGTCACTAGATCAGCTTGGGTCACCAGCTAGATCAGCTCTAGTCGCTAGATCACCTGACAAAATCAGGTCACTAACTAGATCAGCCTGGGTCACCAACCATTTCATCTTAGGTCGCCAACTAGATCAGCTTAGGTCGCTAACTAGATCAACTCAGGTCGCCAGATCAGCTCTGGTTGCCAGCCAAAAACTTTGACTGCCATAATAAATTGGGTCACCACAGCGACTCGGGTCACCAGGTCGACTCGGTTGACTCGGGTCACCAGGTCGACTTGGTTGAATCAGGTCACTGGGTCGACTCGGTCGACTCGATGGACTTGGGTCACCAGGTCGACTTGGTTGACTCAGGTCACCGGGTCGACTCAGTCACCTGACTGACTCGGTCGACTCGGGATGACTCAGTTGACTCAGGTCATCGGATCGACTCGAGTCACCAAGTTGACTCGGGTCACCGGGTCGACTTGGGTTGTCAGATCGACTCGGGCCTCTGGATCAGTACGGGTCACTGGATCAACTCAAGTCGCTAGCGAGATCAACTCAGGTCACCACACGGGTCGCCAACTAGATCAACTCACATCGCCAGATCAGCTTGGGTCACCAACCAGATCAACTCTGGTCGCTAGATCACCTGACAAACTTAAGTCACCAGCCAGATTAGCTTAGGTCACCAGCCAGTAACTCTGACTACCATAATAAATTAGGTCACCACAGTGACTCAGGTAACTGGGTTGACTCAGTCGACTCAGGTCGACTCAGTTGACTCAGGTCACCGGGTCGACTCGATCGACTCAGTTGACTCGATTCACCGGGTTGACTTAGGTTACTGGGTTGACACGATCGACTCAGTTGACTCAGGTCATTGGGTGGACTCCGTTGACTTAATCGACTCAGGTCACCGGGTTGACTCAGTCACCTGACTGACTCGGGTCGACTTGGTTGACTCGGGTCACAAGGTCGACTTGGTTGACTCGGGTCATCAGGTCGACTTGGTTGATTCGGGTCATCGGGTCGACTCGGTTGAGTCGGGTCACCAGGTCGACTCAGGTCGACTTGGGTTACCAGATCGACTCAGGCCTCTGGATCAGGATGGGTTACTGGATCAACTCAAGTTGCTAGCAAGATCAACTTAGGTCACCACACGGGTCACCAACTAGATCAACTCTGGTCGCCAGATTAGCTTGGGTCACCAACCAGATCAACTCTGGTCTCCAGATCACCTAACAAAATTAGGTCACTAGCAACTTGGGTCACTGGGTCGACTCAATTGACTCAGGTCACCGGGTGAACTCGGTCGACTCAGTTGACTCGGGTCACCGGGTCGACTCGGTTGACTCGGGTCATTGGGTCGACTCGGTCGAGTCAGGTCACCAGGTCGACTCGATCGAGTCGGGTCATCGGGTCGACTCAGGTCGTCGGGTTGACTCAGGTCAACTCGGTTGACTCAGGTCACCGGGTCGACTCGGTTGACTTGGGTCACCGCATCGACTTGGTTGACTCAGGTCACTGCGTCGACTCGGTTGACTCGGGTCATCGGGTTGACTCGGTTGACTCGGGTCATCGGGTCGACTCGGTTGACTCAGGTCACTGGGTTGACTCAATTGACTCAGGTCACTGGGTCGACTCGGTTGACTCGGGTCACCGAGTCAACTCGAATCGACTTGGGTTGCCGGATCGACTCAGGCCTCTAGATTGGGATGGGTCACTAGATCAACACAAGTCGCTAGTGAGATCAACTCAGGTCACCACACGGGTCACCAACTAGATCAACTCAGGTCACCAAATCAGATTGGGTCACTAGCCAGATCAGCTCTGGTCGCCAGATCACCTCACAAAATTAGGTCGACAGCCAAATCAGCTTAGGTTGCCAACTAGATCAATTCAGGTCACCAGATCAGCTCTAGTCACCAGCCAGTAACTCTGACTGCCATAATAAATTAGGTCACCATAGTGACTCAGGTCGCTGGGTCGACTCGATCGACTCGGGTCACCAGGTCAACTCGGTTGACACGGGTCACTGGGTCGACTCGGTCGACTCTGTTGACTCGAGTCACCGGGTTGACTCGGTCGACTCAGGTCACTAGGTCGACTTAGGTCGACTCAGTCACCTGACTGACTCGGTCGACTTGGGTCGACTTGGTTGCCTCGAGTCATCGTGTTAACTCAGTTGACTCAGGTCATCGGGTCAACTCAGTTGACTCCGGTCATTGGGTCAACTCAGTTGACTCAAGTCATCAGGTCAACTTAGTTGACTCAGGTCACTGGGTCGAGTCGGTCGACGCGGTTGACTCAGGTCACCAGGTCGACTTGGGTTGCCGGATCGACTCGGGCCTCTAGATCAAGATGGATCATCGGGTCAACTCAAGTTACTAGCGAGATCAACTCAGGTCACCACATGGGTCGCCAACTAGATCAACTTGGGTCACCAGATTAGCTTGGGTCACCAGCTAGATCAGCTCTGGTCGCCATATCAGCTTATGTCACCAACTAGATCAACTCAGGTCGCCAGCCAATAACTTTGACTGCCATAATAAATTGGGTCACCATAGTGACTCGGGTCGCTAGGTCAACTTGGTTGACTCAGGTCATAGGGTCGACTCGGTTGACTCAGTTGACTCAGGTCATTGGGTCGACTCAGTTGACTCATGTCACTGGGTCGACTCGAGTCACCAGGTCGACTCGGTTGACTCAGGTCACTAGGTCGACTCGGGTCAACTCAGTCACCTTACTAACTTAGGTAGACTTGGTTGACTTGGGTCACCAGGTCAACTTAGGTCATCAGGTCAACACGGTTGACTCAGGTCACTAGGTCAACTCTGTCGACTCAGGTCACCAAGTCAGCTGGGTCGACTTAGTCAACTCTGGTCACCGGGTCGACTCAGTTGATTCGAGTCACCGGGTCACTGGGTCGACTCGGTTGGCTCGGGTCATCGAGTTGACCAGGTTGACTCGGGTCACTGGGTCGACTCGGTGGACTCGAGTCGACTCGATTGACTCAGGTCGAGTTGGGTTGCCGGCTCGACTCGGGCCTCTGGATCGGGATGGGTCACTGGATCAACTCAAGTCGCTAGCGAGATCAACTCAGGTCACCACACGGATCACCAACTAGATTTACTCAGGTCGCCATATCAGCTTGGGTCACCAACCAGATCAGCTCTTGTCACCAGATCACCTGACAAAATTAGTTCACCAACCAGATCAGGTTAGGTCACCAATTAGATCAACTCAGGTCGCTAGATTAGCTCTGGTCGCCAGTGAGTAACTCCGACTGCCATAATAAATTGGGTCACCACAAAAACCCTGGTCGCTGGGTCGACTCAGTCAACTCAGTCAACTTGATCAACTCGGGTCACCGGGTCAACTCGGGTCATCGGGTCAACTCGGGTCACTGGGTCGACTCGGTCGACGTGGGTCACCGAGTCGACTTGGGTTGCCGAATCAACTTAGGCCTCGAGTCGACTTGGGTTGACACGGGTCGACCTAGTCGACTCAGGTCACTAGGTTGACTCAATTGATTCAGGTCACTAGGTCAACTCAGTCGACTCTGGTTTACTCGGGTCGACTCGGTCACCTGACCGACTCGGGACACCACGTCGACTCAGTCGACTCGGTTGACTCGGGTCATCGAGTCGACTCGGTTGACTCGGGTCATCGAGTCGACTCGGTTGACTCAGGTCACTCGGTCAACTCGATAGACTCGGGTCACCGAGTCGACTTGGGTTGCCGGATTGACTCAGGCCTCTAGATCAGGACGGGTCACTGGATCAACTCAAATCGCTAGCAAGATCAACTCAGGTCACCACACGGGTCGCCAACTAGATCAACTTGAGTCACCAGATCAACTTGGGTCACCAGCCAGATCAGCTCTGGTCTCCAGATGACCTGACAAAATTAGGTCACTAGCCAGATCAGCTTAGGTCACCCACTAGATCAATTCAGGTTGCCAGCTCAGCTCTGGTCGCCAGCTAGTAACTTTAACTGCCATAATAAATTAGGTCACCACAGCGACTTGGGTCACTGGGTCGACTCAGTTGACTCGGGTCATCGGGTCAACTCGGTCGACTCAGTTGACTTGGGTCACCAGGTCGACTCGGTTGACTCGAGTCATTGGGTCGACTCAGTTGACTCGGGTCACTGGGTCGACTCAATTGAGTCAGGTCACTGGGTCGACTCGGTCAACTTAGGTCATCGGGTCGACTCAGTCACCTAACCGACTCGGTCGACTCAGGTCGACTCGGATCACCGGGTTGAATCGATCGACTTGGTTGACTCGGGTCACCGCGTCAACTCAGTTGACTCGGGTCGACTCGGTTGACTCAGGTCACTGGGTTGACTCAGTTGACTCAGGTCACCGGGTCGACTCGATTGACTCAGGTCACCGGGTCGACTCGGGTCACCGGGTCAACTCGGTTGACTCGGATGATCGAGTCGACTCGGTCGACTCGGATCGACTTGGGTTGTTGGATCAACTCAAGCCTCTAGATCAGGATGGGTCACTAGATCAACACAAGTCGCTAGCGAGATCAACTCAGGTCACCACACAGGTCGCCAACTAGATCAACTCGAGTCGCCAGATCAGATTGGGTCACCAGCCAGATCAGCTCTGGTTGCTAGATCACCTCACAAAATTAGGTCGACAGCCAAATTAGCTCTGGTCACTAGATCACCTCACAAAATTAGGTCGACAACCAGATCAGCTTAGGTTGCCAACTAGATCAATTCAGGTCGCTAGATCAACTCTGGTCGCTAGCCAATAAATTTGACTGCCATAATAAATTGGGTCACCACAGCGACTCGGGTCGCTGGGTCGACTCGGTCGAGTCGGGTCACTGGGTCGACTTGGTTGACTTAGGTCACTAGGTCAACTCGGTCGACTCAGTTGACTCAGGTCACCGGGTTGACTCGGTTGACTCAAGTCACCGGGTCGACTTAGGTCAACTCGGTTGACTTGGGTCACCAGGTCGACTCAATTGACTCAGGTCATCGGGTCAACTCAGTTGACTCAGGTCATCGAGTCGACTCGATCGACTCGGGTCACTAGGTTGACTCGGTCGACGCGGTTGACTCAAGTCACCGGGTTGACTTGGGTTGCCGGATCGACTTAGGCCTCTAAATCGGGATGAGTCACTTGGTCAACTCAAGTCGCTAGCGAGATCAACTCAGGTCACCACACGGGTCGCCAACTAGATCAACTCAGGTCACCACACGGGTCGCCAACTAGATCAACTCAGGTCGCCAGATCAGCTTGGGTCACCAGCTAGATCAGCTCTGGTCACCAGATCACCTAACAAAATTAGGTCACCAGCCAGATCAGCTTATGTCACCAACTAGATCAACTCGGGTCGCCAGCCAGTAACTTCGACTGCCATAATAAATTGGGTCACCACAGTGACTCAGGTCGCTGGGTCGACTCGGTTGACTCAGGTCACAGGGTCGACTCGGTTGACTCAAGTCATCGGGTCGACTCGGTTGACTCATGTCACTGGGTCAACTCAGGTCACCGGGTCGACTTAGTTGACTTAGGTCACCAGGTCGACTCAGTTGACTCAGGTCACCGAGTCGACTCGGGTCGACTCAGTCACCTTACTGACTTAGGTCAACTTGGTTGACTCAGGTCACCATGTCAACTCAGGTCATTGGGTTGACACGGTTGACTCGGGTCACTGGGTTAACTCTATCGACTCGGTTGACTCGGGTCACCGAGTCGACTCAGTCGACTCTGGTCACCGGGTCGACTTGGTTGATTCGGGTCACCGGGTCACTGGTCGACTCGGTTGGCTCGGGTCATCGGGTCGACTCGGGTCACTGGGTCGACTCGGTTGACTCAGGTCGACTGGGTCGACTTAGTCAACTCTAGTCACCGGGTCGACTCGGTTGATTCGGGTCACCGGGTCACTAGGTCGACTCGGTTGGCTCGGGTCATCGGGTCGACTCAGGTCACTGGGTCGACTCGGTTGACTCAGGTCGACTGGGTCGACTTAGTCGACTCTGGTCACCGGGTCGACTCGGTTGATTCAGGTCACCGGGTCACCGAGTCGACTCGGTTGGCTCAGGTCATCAGGTCGACTCGGTTGACTCGGGTTGCTAGCTCGACTTGGGTTGCTGGCTCGACTCGAGCCTCTAGATCGAGACGGGTCATTGGATCAACTCAAGTCGCTAGCGAGATCAACTCAGGTCACCACATGGGTCGGCAACTAGATTTACTCGAGTCACCATATCAGCTTGGGTCACCAACCAGATCAGCTCTTATCGCCAGATCACCTGACAAAATTAGTTCACCAGCCAGATCAGGTTAGGTCGCTAACTAGATCAACTCGGGGTGCTAGATCAGCTCTAGTCGCCAGTGAGTAACTCTGACTACCATAATAAATTAGGCCACCATAAAAACCCCGGTCGCTGGGTCGACTTGGTTGACTCAGGTCACCGGGTCGACTCAGTTGACTCGGGTCATTGGGTCGACTCGGTCAACTCGGGTCACCGGGTCGACTCGGGTCATCGGGTCACTGGGTCGACTCGGGTCACCGAGTCGACTTGGGTTGCTGGATTGACTCAAGCCTCGAGTCGACTTGGGTTGACACGGGTCGACCTAGTCAACTCAGGTCACCGGGTCGACTCAATTGATTCAGGTCACTAGGTTGACTCAGTCGACTCTGGTTGACTCGGGTCGACTTAGTCACCTGACCGACTCAGTTGACTCGGGTCACCACGTTGACTCGGTCGACTCGGTTGACTCAGGTCGACTCAGTTGACTCGGGTCATCGGGTCGACTCAGTTGACTCAGGTCACTCGGTCGATTCGGTTGACTCGGGTCACTTGGTCAACTCGGGTCGACTTAATCACCTGACTGACTTAGGTCGACTTAGTTGACTCGGGTCACCAGGTCGACTCAGTTGACTCAGGTCACTGGGTCAACTCTGTCGACTCAGGTCACCAGGTCGACTGGGTCAACTCAGTCGACTCAGGTCACCGGGTCGACTCAGTCACTTGACCGACTCGGTTGATTCGGGTCACTGGGTCGACTCGGTTGACTCAAGTCACTGGGTCGACTCGATTGACTCGGGTCGACTCGAGTGACTCGGGTCACCGGGTCAACTCGGGTTGACTCGGGCCTCTAGATCAGGAGGGGTCATTGGATCAACTCAAGTTTCTAGCGAGATCAACTCAAGTCACCACACGGGTCCCCAACTAGATTTACTCAGGTCACCATATCAGCTTGGGTCACCAGCCAAATCAACTCTTGTCGCCAAATCACCTGACAAAATTAGTTCGCCAGCTAGATCAGGTTAGGTCGCCAACTAGATCAACTCGGGTTGCTAGATCAGCTCTGGTCGCCAATGAGTAACTCCAACTGCCATAATAAATTAGGTCACCACAGAAACCCCAGTCGCTGGGTCGACTCGGGTCGACTCGATTGACTCGGGTCATTGGGTCGACTCGGTCAACTCGGGTCACCGGGTCGACTCGGTTGACTCAGGTCATCAGGTCGACTTGGGTCACTGGGTCGACTCGGGTCACCGAGTCGACTTGGGTTGCTGGATCGACTCAGGCCTCAAGTTGACTTGGGTTGACACGGGTCGACCTAGTCTACTAAGGTCTCCTGGTCGACTCGGGTCGACTCAATCGATTCAGGTCACTGGGTCGACTCAATCACCTGACTGACTCGGTCATCTCAGGTCACCATGTCGACTCGATTGACTCTTGTCATCGGGTTGACTCAGTTGACTCAGGTCACTGGGTCAACCGATTGACTCAGGTCACTGGGTCGACTCGGTCACCACACGGGTCACCAACTAGATCAAGTTAGGTAGCTAGCGAGATCAACTCAGGTCACCACACTGGTCCCCAACTAGATCAACTCGGATCGCCAGATCAGCTTGGGTCACCAGCCAGATCAGCTGTGGTCGCCAGATCAGCTTGGGTCACCACATTGACTCAGGTCGCCACATTACTTGGCCAACTCGGGTCACCAGCCAGATCAACTCAGGTGACTCGGTTGACTCAGGTTATCGGGTCGACTCGGGTCGACTTGGGTTGCCAGATCAACTCGGGCCTCGAGTCGACTTGGGTTGACTTGGGTCACCAGGTCGATGCGGGTTGTCAGGTCAACACGAGTCACCGGTTCGACATGGGTCGCCAGTTTGACACGGGTCACTGGGTCGACACGGGTCACTGGGTCGACGCGAGTCACTGGGTCGACGCGGGTCACTAGGTCGACGCAGGTCGCTGGGTTGACTCGGGTCGTCAAGTTGACTCGGGTCGCCGGGTCAACTCAGGTTATTGGATCGACTCGGGTCTCTAGATCAGGACAGGTCACTTGATCAACTCGGGTCACCACATGAGTCACCAATTAGATCAACTCAGGTCACCAGATCAGCTTGGGTCACTAGCCAAATCTGCTCTGGTCGCCAAATCACCTAACCGACTCGGGTCGCCAGCCAGATCAGCTTGGGTCACCACATCACCTGGCCAACTCGGTTCGCCAGATCAACTCAGGACACGACATCGACTCAGGTAGTTAGCTAGATCATCTCAGATCACCAGATCGCCCGATGAACTCAGGTCGGGTGGGGTCTCTAGATCGAGTCGAGTCACCAGATCAAGTCGGGTCCCGAGCCAGATCAACTCAGGTCACCACATCGACTCGGGTCACCAGCCAGATTAGGTCAGGTCACTAGATAGCCTGACCTACTTAGATCTCCAGTGAGTCTGTCCACTTTTTGAATGATTGACCCATACTCCTCTTCAAGTATTATCATAGTCAAGTCTCCGCTTCTAGCTCGACAATAAGAAGGGCGTGACTCCATGTATGGCCTGAGTGATTTTTTTTTAACTCTGGTTTTTTCATTCTTTTTGTCGTAGGGAGCCTCCTTTGTCTATTTTTTTTACAACTTTTGACCTCGCTCACGATCAAGCTAGGCCAACTCATTTAAACTTGGATCGCATAAATCTAATATGCACAATAGTAATGTTGATGAGTATGCAAACACATCAATGAAGTCATCTCAGTATGTCAAGTCCCCCAACTTAGATCACTCGAGTCGCATAAGTAACTCAGATAGCCATAATAAATTAGGTCACCATAGTGACTCGGGTCACTAGGTCGACTCAGGTCACGGGGTCGACTCGGGTCATCAAGTCAACTCAGGTTGCTGGGTTGACATAGCCGAATCGACTCAGGTCTTTGGATCGGGACGGGTCACTTGATCAACTCGTGTCGCTAGCCAAATCAACTTAGGTCATCACATGGGTCGCCAACTAGATCAACTCGGGTCGCTAGATCAGCTCTGGTCACCAGATCACCTGACCAACTTAGGTCGCCAACCAAATCAGCCTTGATCGCCACATTGACTCAGGTTGCCACATCACCTAGCCAACTTGGGTCGCCAGCCAGATCAACTCGAGTTGCCAGATCGACTCGGGACACCACATCGACTCAGGTAGTCAGCTAGATCATCTTGGATCCCTAGATCGCTCGATGAACTCAACTCAGGTGGGGTCTCTAGATCAAGTCGGGTCACCAGATCAAGTCGGGTCCTGAGCTAGATCAACTTAGGTCACCACATCGACTTAGGTCACCAGCCAGATCAGGTCCCTAGCCAGATCAACTCAGGTCACCACATCCAATATGCACAATAGTAATGCTGATGAGTATGCAAACTCATCAATGAAGTCATCTCAGTATGCCAAGTTGTCAAGTCCTCCAACTTAGATCAGTCGAGTCGCATAAGTAACTCCAACTACCATAATAAACTTAGATCACTCAGGTCGTTAGGTCGACTCGGGTTGCCGGCTTGACTCGGGTCTCTAGATCGCGATAGGTCGCTGGATCAACTCGGGTTGCTAGCTAGATTAACTCAAGTCACCACATCGACTTGGGTCATCACCTAGATCAGCTCAGGTTGCCACATCACCTAACCAACTCAGGTCAGGTCGGGTCACCAGATTAATTCGGGTCACCAGCCAGATCAACTTAGGTTGCCACATCAACTCGAGTATCCAGATAGATCAGCTCGGGTCACCAAATCACCTAACTAACTTAGGTCAGGTTGGGTTAGGTCTCCTGATCAGGTCGGGTCACCGGATCAACTCAGGTCGCTAATTAGATCAACTCGGGTCACTAACATGATCAACTCGGGTCAACACATCAGCTTATGTTGTTAACACATTCCAATATGCCAAGCTGTCTAGTTTGCTAGCTCGGATCACTCGAGTCGCATAAGTAACTCGTATTGCCAAAACAACTTGGGTCACCTAATTAACTCGAGTCATCAGATCGACTCGGGTCGCCAGATCGACTCGGGTCACCGGATCGACTCGAGTCCTCGAATCGACTCGGGTCACCGTATTGACGCAGGTCACCGGATCGACTCAGGTCTCCAGATCAGGATGGGTCGTCCGATCGACTCGGTTCATCGGATCGATTCGGGTATCCAGATAGATCAAATCAGGTCACCAAATCACCTGACTAACTTAGGTTAGGTCGGGTCTCTGGATCGAGTCGGGTCACCAGATCAAATTGGGTCTCCAGCCAGATCAACTCGGGTCAACACATCGACTCGAGTCACCAACCAGATCAACTTGGGTCGCCAGACCAACTCAGGTCAGGTCGGGTAAGGTCTCCAGATTGGGTCAAGTCGCGGGATCATTTCAGCTCGCCAGCCAGATCAACTCGAGTTGCTACATCGACTCGACTCGACTCGCCAACCAGATCAGCTCAGGTCATTAGATCACCTGACCAACTCGAGTCAGGTCGACGGATGAAGTCAGATCGCCAGATCAACTCAGGTCGCCAGCCAGATCAACTCAGATCATCACATCGACTTAGGTCGCCAGCCAAATCAGCTCGGGTCACCAAATCAACTCGGGTCACCAGCCAGATCAACTCGGGTTAACAAATTTGAGTTTTGACCCCACTCGCAAGCGAGCTAGGCTAACTCATTCAAACTTGGATCGCCTCAATCTAATATGCATAATAGTAATACTAACGAGTATGCAAACTCATCAATGAAGTCAACTAAGTATGCCAGCCTGATCAACTCAGGTCAACAAATTGACTCGGGTCACCAACCAGATCAACTCGGGTCACCAGATTGCCAGGCCAAGTTGGGTCGGGTCGGGTTGGGTCAGGTCTCTAGATCGGGTTGGGTCAGTTCTCTAGATCGGGTCGGGTTGCCAGATCAATTCTTGTCGCCAACCAGATCAACTCAGGTCGCCACATCGACTCGGGTCGTCAGCCAGATCAGCTCGGGTCACCACATCACCTAACCAACTCGGGTTAGGTCGGGTCACCCGATCAATTTGGGTCACTAAGTTGGGTGTGACTCCATGAATGGCACGAGTGGTTTTCTTTTTCAACTCTAGTTTTTTCATTCTTTTCATTGTACGAAGCCTCCTTTGTCTATTTTTTTAGGACTTTTGACCCCGCCCTGAGGATCGCCAACGAGCTCGACCGGATCCTGTCCGAGATCTTGCTCGTGAGCGAGCTCACCGGGATCCCGTCGCCAACGAGCTAGGCGTGACTCCATGGATGGCTCTAGTGATTTAAGTTTTTTATAACTTGAAAATTTTGTTCTTTTCCTTGTATAGAGCCTCCTTTATCCATTTTTTCCTACGAGTTTCGACCCCGCCAGCGACCTTGTTAAGTTCTCATCGCAGGTCTTGCCCTACTACCACGAAAGCCTCCCAGCGGTTATATGAAATGACCCCGGGTCATTTCAACACTGCGTCTAACAATAACTAGTCAGACTGCATCAAATGATGTCCACCTCGATCCATGCCAACTCATTCAAACTTGGATCACCTCAATCTAATATGCACAATAGTAATGCTGACAAGTATGCCAACTCATCAATGAAGTCGCCTTAGCATGCCAAGCTGTCAAGTCCCCCAACTTGAATTACTCCAGTCGCATAAGTAATTCGGATCATTGGATCGACTCGCATCGCCGAGTCAACTCGGGTTTCTGGATCGACTCGAGTCCCCAAAACAACTTGGGTTGCCAGTCGGATCAACTCGGGTCACCATCCAGATCAACTCAGGTCGCAAGATCACCTGACTAACTTAGATTGACGAAGTTGCCTAGCCAACTTGGATCGCTAGACTTGCCAGATCGACTCGAATCACTGGAGTCGTCAGATCGACTCAGATCTCTATTTCAAGTCGGCCCTATTGCCACGAAGGCATCCCAATGATAACCAGTCAGATCGCAAGTTAAATCACATCAAATGATGTTCACCTCGATCTGTGCTAACTCATTCAATCTTGGATCACCTCGATCCAATATGCCAAGTTGTCAAGTCCACCAGCTCAGATCACTCGAGTTGCATAAGTAACTCAGATCGCCAGAACAACTCGGGTCACCAGATCGACACAGGTCGTCAAATCCACTCGGGTTGCCGAATCAACTCGAGTCGTCGGATCGACTCGGGTCTCCAGATTAGGACGGGTTGTCAGATCGACTCGGGCCGCCAGCCAAATCTACTCGGGTCCCTACATCGACTCAGGTATCCATATAGATCATATTGGGTCGCCAAATCACCTGACTAACTAAAGTTAGGTCAAGTTTGGTCGGGTCAGGTCTCCGGATTGGGTCGGGTCACCGGATCAACTTGGGTCAACATATCGACTCGAGTCGCCAACCAGAACAACTCGGGTCACCAGATTGCCAGACCAACTCGGGTTGGGTCGGGTCAGGTCTTCAGATCGGGTCAGGTCACGGGATCATTTTGGGTCGCCAGCCAGATCAACTCGGGTCGCCACATCAACTCGACTCACCAACCAGGTCAGGTCGGGTCACCAGATCACCTGACCAACTCGGTCAGGTCGACGGATGAAGTCGGATCGCTGGATCAACTCAGGTCGCTAGCCAGATCAACTTGGGTCACCACACCAACTCAGGCCGCCAGCCAAATCAGCTCAGGTCGCGAGATCAACTCAGGTCAACAAATGTGACTTTTGACCCCACTCACAAGTGAGCTAGGCTAACTCATTCCAAGTCTCTCATGGAAAAGTCCATGACTTCCCATTCCTATACCTATGCTGACGAGTATGCCAACTCATCAATGAATTCGGCTCAGCATGCCAAGTTGTCAAGTCCCCCAACTTGAATTACTCCAGTCACATAAGTAATTTAGATCACCAGAACAACTCGGGTCACCGGATCGACTCAATTCGCCGGATTGACTTGGATCACCGGATCACTAGAGTCGGCAAAGTAACCCAGATCTCTAGGGTCATAACGGGATAGGTATTGTTTACGGATGTAACGACCTCTGAGATGAGCCCAACTCGTCAATCGGAGCCAGCTCGCCAATCTGATTGAGCTAGCCGATCTGAGCCAACTCACCGATTTGAGCTAGCAAGACACCTCTCAAGAATTGAGTTTGAGAACTTCTCCACTAATGAGTTGTCCTCAAGATGTGAACTTGCATCCAGATTAGGACTTGTGGCTTGCACGAGCCAATGTCATGAAGACCTCCTACGTACATGCAACCAATGCATCTCATAGTCCAACATAGTTCTGAACTAGCTCATTACGCCACCATCTCGCACATGTTCCAAGTCTCCCATGGAAAAGTCCCCAACTTCCCATTCCAATACCTAGTTGATTTCACCTCGGATCGAGTCCCCAACAAGATCCAATGCCACTCTGCACAAAGCAGTCCATGCTACTTCATGCAGCTCGAATGACACCTCGACTTGACTCTAAACCTTACCCAGGCCAAAACTATTAACAACTTGTCGCACAACCCCATGAATGCTCCTCGAATCAAGTCCCTGACATGACCCTACTCCTGAGTGCACCAAACAACTCCTTTGTTACACCTCGGATCGAGTCCCTTACATGTCAGTTCAAGTCAGTCGACGTGTTAGCTCTATTTCTAGTATGAGGTGATCTTGTCACATCAACACTACACCCATCCATTGTAAGTTAGCCATACCACCACAAAGTCATCCAACAGTCATTATGAAATGACCCCTATCACATCAAGCTGTGTTGGTTTGTTTCAAGTCGGCCCTATTGCCACGAAGGCATCCCAATGGTAACTAGTCAAATCGCATCAAATGATGTTCACCTCGATCTATGCCAATGCTGCCTATGATTGATTTGCTAGCTCTCTACGGATATTTTTGGATATGCCATTTGATACCTGAATGCTATGCATGGGTTCGTGCATAGACGATTCGAGCTGAGCTTAAGGATGTTGAGTTCTCAAGTGAATATGAATAGGCGAGTTGTTCTATGGAGTAGAACTCAGGAATGCATGATGGATTGAGCTCATCTCGCGGATCCGAGCCAGCTCGTTGATCCGATCCAGCTTGTCGATCTGAGCCAGCTCGACGATCCGAGCCAGCTCGTCAAGTTGAGCCTTTTACGAGATTTAAATTTTTTGCGACCTATCGACGTCGGCAAGCATTTGTATGGGGGAGAAAGACTCGGACTAATAACTTATCCTCGTAGGGGAGGTGTTGTTGGTGGATGTGAGGATTTTTGAGATGAGACCCAAGCTGGAACAAATTCTAGTGCGCATTGTGATTAGAGCTAAGCTAAAGGATATTGAGTTCTCAAAGGAATACAAATAGGCAAGTTGTTTTATGGAGTAGAACACGGGAATGCATGATGGATCCGATCCGATTTGAGCCGAGCCGGCTCGGCGATCCGAGCCAGCCAGCTTGGAAAACCGAGCCGGCTCGCTCGGCAAACCGTGCCAGCTCGCCGATTCGAGTCAGCTCGCTCGGTGATCCGAGCCAGCTCGCTTGGCGATCCGAGCCTTTTACGAGATTTTAAGTTTTTGTGACTTATCGGCGTCGGCAAGCATTTCTACGTGGGAGCAAGACTCGGACTAATAACTTATATAGGGGAGGTGTTGTTGGTGGATGTAAGGATCTTTGAGATGAGACTCGAGATGGAATGGATTCTAGTGCCCATTGTGATTCGAGCTGAGCTAAAGGATGTTGAGTTCTCAAGTGAATACAAATAGGTGAGTTGTTCTATGGAGTAGAACACGGGAATGCATGATGGATTGAGCTCAGCTCGTCGATCCGAGCCAGCTCACGGATTCGAGCTAGCTTGTCGAGCTGAGTCTTTTACGAGATTTAAAGTTTTCGTGACCTATCCGTGTCGGCGAGCATTTCTACGGGGGAGCAAGACTTGGACTAATAACTTATATAGGGGAGGTGGTGTTGGTGGATGGAAGGATCTTTGAGATGAGACCCGAGCTGGAACGGATTCTAGTGCGCGTTGTGATTCGAGTTGAGCTAAAGGATGTTGAATTCTCAAGTGATTACAAATAGGCGAGTTATTCCATGGAGTAGAACACGGGAATGCATGATGGATTGAGCTCAACTCGGCGATCCGAGCCAGCTCGGCGATCCGAGCCAGCTCGGCGATCCGAGCCAGCTCGGCGATCCGAGCCAGCTCGGCGATCCGAGCCAGCCCGTCGAGCTGAGTCTTTTACAAGATTTAAATTTTTTGTGACCTTTCGGCGTTGGCGAGCATTTCTACGGGGGAGTAAGACTCGGACTAATAACTTATATAGGGGAGGTGTTGTTGGTGAATGTAAGGATCACTGAGATGAGACCCGAGCTGGAACGGATTCTAGTGCGCGTTATGATTCGAGCTGAGCTAAAGGATGTTCAGTTCTCAAGTGAATACAAAGAGGTGACTCATTCTATGGAGTAGAACATGGGAATGCATGATGGAATGAGCTCAGATCGCCGATCCGAGCTAGCTCGTCGATCCGAGCCACGGGTATGTACGATCCGAGCCAGCCCGTCGAGCTGAGTCATTTATGAGATTTAAATTTTTTGTGACCTTTCGGCGTTGGCGAGCATTTCTACGGGGGAGCAAGACTCGGACTAATAACTTATATAGGGGAGGTGTTGTTGGTGAATGTAAGAATCATTGAGATGAGATCCGAGCTGGAACGGATTCTAGTACGCGTTGTGATTCGAGCTGAGCTAAAGGATGTTCAGTTCTCAAGTGAATACAAAGAGGTGAGTCATTCTATGGAGTAGAACATGGGAATGCATGATGGAATGATCTCAGATCGTCGATCCGAGCTATCTCGTCGATCCGAGCCAGCTCGCTGATCCGAGCCATGGGTATGTAGGTAGTTTTCATGAGATCGGCTCGCCCGGCCCACAAGTCAAACATCGATTCTCTTATTAAGGGTGAGCCCTTGTCTAGCGTTTGGGTCGCTCGGTACAAGCTGTTCGATTTGTAATGTGTGCAAAGCTTTTGGGTTGATATTTGGAAGATTTAAATTTTTTGTGAGCTATTCTCCTCGTTTCACTTGATATTTTTGAAGATTTGAATTATTTGTGAGCTATTCTCCCCGTTTCCCTTGATTTTTTTGGAAGAATTGGAATTTTTGAGAGTTGTTCTCTTCGCCTCAAATTTCTACGGAAGAGCAAGACTTGGACTAATAACTTATATAGGGGAGGTGTTGTTGGTGAATGAAAGGATCTTTGAGATGAGACCCGAGCTGGAACGGATTCTAGTGCGCGTTGTGATTCAAGCTGAGCTAAAGGATGTTCAGTTCTCAAGTGAATACAAAGAGGTGAGTCGTTTTATGGAGTAGAACACGGGAATGCATGATGGAATGAGCTCAGATCGACGATCCGAGTCAGCTCGCTGATCTGAGCCACGGGTATGTAGGCAGTTTTCATGAGATCGGCTCGCCCGGCCCACAAGTCAAACACTGATTCTCTTATTAAGGGTGAGCCCTTGTCTAGCGTTTGGGTCGCTCGGTACAAGCTGTTTGATTTGTAATGTGTGCGAAGCTTTTGGGTTTGATATTTGGAAGATTTGAATTTTTTGTGAGCTATTCTCCTCGTTTCACTTGATTTTTTTGAAGATTTGAATTATTTGTGAGCTATTCTCCCCATTTCCCTTGATTTTTTGGAAGATTTGGATTTGTTGCGAGTTGTTCTCTTCGCCTCAAATTTCTACGGAAGAGCAAGACTTGGACTAATAACTTATATAGGGGAGGTGTTGTTGGTGAATGCAAGGATCTTTGAGATGAGACCCGAGCTGGAACGGATTCTAGTGCACGTTGTGATTCGAGCTGAACTAAAGGATGTTTAGTTCTCAAGTGAATACAAAGAGGTGAGTCATTTATGGAGTAGAAGACGGGAATGCATGATGGAATGAGCTCAGATCGCCGATCCGAGCTAGCTTGTCGATCCGAGCCACGGGTATGTAGTCAGTTTTCATGAGATCGGATCGTCCGGGCCACAAGCTAGCTATTTTTTGTGAGCTATTCTCTTTGTTTCCTTTGATTTTTTTGGAAGACTTGCATTTTTTGTGAGCTATTCTCTTCGTTTCAATTGAATTTTTGGAAGTTATGCATTTTTTGTGATGTAGTCTCTTCGTTTCACTTGCATTTTTGGGAGATTTGATTTTTTTTGTGAGCTATTCTCTTCTTTTCCCTTGAATTTTTTTTTGCAAGACTTGCATTTTTTGTGAGCTATTCTCTTCGTTTCAATTGAATTTTTAGAAGTTTTGAATTTTTTGTGATCTATTCTTCTTTGTTTCACTTGTATTTTTGAGAGATTTGAAATTTTTGTGAGATATTCTCTTCGGCTCAAATTTCTACGGAAGTGCAATACTTGGACTAATAACTTATATAGGGGAGGTGTTGTCCGCGGAAGCTCCCCCATGCCCCTCTAATAGAATCAGTGCTAGTGATCCCGTTTTGAAATCCGACGGACGGATGGATGAGCAGGTCGGATTTCAAAACGGGATCAGCAGCACTGATTCCATTAGAGGGGCATGAAGCCACCTGATTGCTATGCGGGGGCTGCTCAAAGTCCCGTCTTTCGAGTCGCTCGACGGCGCAAGTCGGAAAGGGTTCGACAGCGGTTGTCGTTCCAATGCGTCGTCGCAGTGACATGGAAGGCGATCTTCGGGTTAGCCCTTGTCTAGCTTTTGGGTCGCTTGGTACAAGCGATCTGCTATGTACTTTCCGCGAACCCCTATCCGGGTACTCGTTAGCTATGCATTGGCTCTTGCATGTGTGGAACGGAGAGATGCGGCCTTCACAGGGAGTCGGCCTGAAATAGTTCTGTGCGTGCGAATGGAGCCGCGTATAGCTTTTGGGTCGTTTGGATAGGGTGCCCCTCCAAGCGAATCAGTGCTGGTGCTCGGACGGATTTGCGGCTCAGATTTAAAATGTGAGGAGCATGCCTGATTTTATTTGAGGGGCATGAAGCCACCTGATTGCTATGCGGGGGCTCCCCTGGGTCGTCTCTTTTGGGTCACTCGATGGCGCAAGTCGGAGAAGGGTTCGACAACGGTAGTCGTTCCAGCGCGTCGTCATTAGTGATACTGAAGTCGATCTGTGTGCAGCCCCCGTCTAGCACTTGGGTCTGCATGCCGCAAGAAGATTTGAATTTTTTGTGAGTTAAAGTCTTTTTCTTTTTTTCGTTTCACTGGAGTTTTTGCGAGATTTGAAGTTTTTGTGAGCTATTCTCTTCGTTTCACTTAAATTTTTTGTGAGCTATTCTCTTCGTTTCACTTGAATTTTTGGAAGTTTTGAGTTTTTTGTGAGCTATCCTCTTCGTTTCACTTGAATTTTTGCAGGATTTGAATTTTTTGTGAGCTATTCTTCTTTGTTTCACTTGGTTTTTTGGAAGATTTGAATTTTTTGTGAGCTATTTTCTTTGTTTCCCTTGTTTTTTTTTGGAAGACTTGCATTTTTTGTGAGCTATTCTCTTCTTTTCCCTTGATTTTTTTTTTGCAAGACTTGGATTTTTTGTGAGCTATTCTCTTCATTTCAATTGAATTTTTGGAAGTTTTGAATTTTTTGTGATCTATTCTCTTTGTTTCACTTGTATTTTTGAGAGATTTGAAATTTTTGTGAGATATTCTCTTCGGCTCAAATTTCTACGAAAGTGCAATACTTGGACTAATAACTTATATAGGGGAGGTGTTGTCCGCGGAAGCTCCCCCATGCCCCTCTAATAGAATCAGTGCTGGTGATCCCGTTTTGAAATCCGACAGACGGACGGATGATTAGGTCAGATTTCAAAATGGGATCAGCAGCACTGATTCCATTACAGGGGCATGAAGCCACCTGATTGCTATGCGTGGGCTGCTCAAAGTCCCGTCTTTCGGGTCGCTCGATTGCGCAAGTCGGAAAGGGTTCGACAGCGGTTGTCGTTCCAATGCGTCGTCGTTGTGACATGTAAGGCGATCTTAGGGTCAGCCCCCGTCTAGCTTTTGGGTTGCTTTGGTACAAGCGATCTGCTATGTACTTTCCGCGAAACCCTATCCGGGTACTCGTTAGCTATGCGTTGTCTCTTGCATGTGTGCAACGAAGAGATGCGGCCTTCACAGGGAGTCGGCCTGAAACAGTTCTGTGCGTGCGAATGGAGCCGCGTATAGCTTTTGGGTCGTTTGGATAGGGTGCCCCTCCAAGTGAATCAGTGCTGGTGCTCGGATGGATTTGCGGCTCGGATTTAAAATGTGAGTAGCATGCCTGATTTTATTGGAGGGGCATGAAGCCACCTGATTGCTATGCGGGGGCTCCCCTGGGTCGTCTCTTCTGGGTCACTCGATGGCGCAAGTCGGAGAAGGGTTCAACAACGGTAGTTGTTCCAGCGCGTCGTCATTAGTGATACTGAAGTCGATCTGTGGGCGAGCCCCGGTCTAGCATTTGGGTCTGCATGCGGCAAGAAGATTTGAATTTTTTGTGAGTTAAGTCTTTTTCGTTTCACTGGAGTTTTTGCGAGATTTGAAGTTTTTTGTGAGCTATTCTCTTCGTTTCACTTGAATTTTTGGAAGTTTTGAATTTTTTGTGAGCTATTCTCTTCGTTTCACTTGAATTTTTTGAAGTTTTGAATTTTTTGTGAGCTATTCTCTTCCTTTCACTTGAATTTTTGCAGGATTTGAATTTTTTGTGAGCTATTCTTCTTTGTTTCACTTGGTTTTTTCGAAGATTTGAATTTTTTGTGAGCTATTCTCTTTGTTTCCCTTGATTTTTTTTTGGAAGACTTGCATTTTTTGTGAGCTATTCTCTTCGTTTCAATTGAATTTTTGGAAGTTATGCATTTTTTGGTGATGTAGTCTCTTCGTTTCACTTGCATTTTTGGGAAATTTGATTTTTTTGTGAGCTATTCTCTTCTTTTTCCTTGATTTTTTTTGCAAGACTTGGATTTTTTGTGAGCTATTCTCTTCATTTCAATTGAATTTTTGGAAGTTTTGAATTTTTTGTGATCTATTGTTCTTTGTTTCACTTGTATTTTTGAGAGATTTGAAATTTTTGTGAGATATTCTCTTCGGCTCAAATTTCTACGGAAGTGCAATACTTGGACTAATAACTTATATAGGGGAGGTGTTGTCCGCGGAAGCTCCCCCATGCCCCTCTAATAGAATCAGTGCTGGTGATCCCGTTTTGAAATCCGACAGACGGACGGATGATTAGGTCGGATTTCAAAACGGGATCAGCAGCACTGATTCCATTAGAGGGGCATGAAGCCACCTGATTGCTATGCGGGGGCTGCTCAAAGTCCCGTCTTTCGGGTCGCTCGATGACGCAAAGTCGGGAAGGGTTCGACAGCGGTTGTCGTTCCAATGCGTCGTCGCTGTGACATGGAAGGCGATCTTCGGGTCAGCCCCCGTCTAGCTTTTGGGTTGCTTTGGTACAAGCGATCTGCTTGTACTTTCCGCGAAACCCTATCCGGGTATTCGTTAGCTATGCGTTGTTTCTTGCATGGGTGGAACGGAGAGATGCGGCCTTCACAGGGAGTCGGCTTGAAACAGTTCTGTGCGTGCGAAAGGAGCCGCGTATAGCTTTTGGGTCGTTTGGATAGGGTGCCCCTCCAAGTGAATCAGTGCTGGTGCTCGGACGGATTTGCGGCTCGGATTTAAAATGTGAGTAGCATGCCTGATTTTATTGGAGGGGCATGAAGCCACCCGATTGCTATGCGGGGGCTCCCCTGGGTCGCCTCTTTTGGGTCACTCGATGGCGCAAGTCGGAGAAGGGTTCGACAACGGTAGTCGTTCCAGCGCGTCATCATAGTGATACTGAAGTCGATTTGTGGGCGAGCCCCCGTCTAGCTCTTGGGTCTGCATGCCGCAAGGAGATTTGAATTTTTCGTGAGTTTAAGTCTTCGTTTTTCCTTGATTTTTTTTTGGAAGACTTGAATTTTTGGAAGTTCTGAATTTTTTTGTGAGCTATTATCTTTCGTTTCACTTGAATTTTTGCAAGATTTGAAATTTTTGTGAGCTATTCTCTTTGTTTCACTTGGTTTTTTTTGGAAGATTTGAATTTTTGTGAGCTATTCTCTTTGTTTCCCTTTGTTTTTTTTTTTTTTGTTTTTTTTTGGGAAGACTTGCGTTTTTTGTGAGCTATTCTCTTCGTTTCAATTGAATTTTTGGAAGTTATGCATTTTTTGTGATGTAGTCTCTTCGTTTCACTTGGTTTTTTGGAAGATTTGAATTTTTTGTGAGCTATTCTCTTTATTTCCCTTTGATTTTTTTGGAAGACTTGCATTTTTTGTGAGCTATTCTCTTCGTTTCAATTGAATTTTTGGAAGTTATGCATGATGCATTTTTTGGGAGATTTGATTTTTTTTGTGAGCTATTCTCTTCTTTTCCTTTGAATTTTTTTTGCAAGACTTGCATTTTTTGTGAGCTATTCTCTTCGTTTCAATTGAATTTTTGGAAGTTTTGAATTTTTTGTGATCTATTCTTCTTTGTTTCACTTATATTTTTGAGAGATTTGAAATTTTTGTGAGATATTCTCTTCGGCTCAAATTTCTACGGAAGTGCAATACTTGGACTAATAACTTATATAGGGGAGGTGTTGTTCGCGGAAGCTCCCCCATGCCCCTCTAATGGAATCAGTGCTGGTGATCCCGTTTTGAAATCCGACAGACGGATGGATGATTAGGTCGGATTTCAAAACGGGATCAGCAGCACTGATTCCATTATAGGGGCATGAAGCCACCTGATTGCTATGCGTGGGCTGCTCAAAGTCTCATCTTTCAGGTCGCTCGACGGCGCAAGTCGGAAATGGTTCGGCAGCGGTTGTCGTTCCAATGCGTCGTCGCAGCGACATGGAAGGCGATCTTCGGGTCAGCCCCTGTCTAGCTCTTGGGTTGCTTTGGTACAAGCGATCTGCTATGTACTTTCCGCGAACACCTATCCCGGTACTCGTTAGCTATGTGTTGGCTCTAGCACGCATGGAACGCAGAGATGCGGCCTTCACAGGGAGTTGGCCTGAAACAGTTCCGTGCCTTGCGAATGGAGCCGCGTATAGCTTTTCGGTCGTTTGGATAGGTGCCCCTCCAAGTGAATGAGTGTTGGTGCTCGGACGGATTTGCCGCTCGGATTTAAAAATGTGAGCAGCAGCACAGATTCTATTGGAGGGGCATGAAGCCACCCAATTTTTATGCGTGGGCTCCCTTGGGTCGTGTCTTTTGGGTCACTCGATGGCGGAAGTCAGAGAAGGGTTCGACAGCGGTAGTCGTTCCAGCGCGTCGTCATAGTGATACTGAAGTCGATCTGTGGGCGAGCCCCCGTCTAGCTCTTGGGTCTGCATGTCGCAAGAAGATTTGAATTTTTTGAGTTAAGTCTCTTCGTTTCACTTGAATTTTTGCGAGATTTGAATTTTGTTTGTTGCGAGGTAGTAAAATTCTCTTCGTTTTGACTTGAAGTTTTGGATTTTTTGTGAGCTATTCTCTTCGTTTTTCCTTGGTTTTTGTTTTGGAAGACTTGAATTTTTTGTGGGCTATTATTTTATTCTTTTCACTTGAATTTTTGGAAGTTTTGAATGTTTTTGTGAGCTATTCTCTTCGTTTTCACTTGAATGTTTGCAAGATTTGAATTTTTTGTGAGCTATTCTGTTTGTTTCACTTGGTTTTTTTGGAAGATTTGAATTTTTTGTGAGCTATTCTGTTTTGTTTCCCTTGATTTTTTTGTAAGACTTGCATTTTTTGTGAGCTATTCTCTTCGTTTCAATTGAATATTTGGAAGTTGTGCATTTTTTGTGATTGTAGTCTCTTCGTTTCACTTGCATTTTTGGGAGATTTGATTTTATTTGTGAGCTATTCTCTTTTTTTCCCTTGATTTTTTTGTGAGCTATTCTCTTCGTTTCAATTGAATTTTTGGAATTTCTGAATTTTTTGTGATCTATTCTTTTTGTTTCACTCGTATTTTTGAAAGATTTGAAATTTTTGTGAGATATTCTCGTCGGCTCAAATTTCTACGGAAGTGCAAGACTTGGACTAATAACTTATATAGGGGAGGTGTTGTCCGCGGAATCTCCCCCATGCCCCTCTAATAGAATCAGTGCTGGTGATCCCGTTTTGAAATCCGACAGACGGACGGATGATTAGGTCAGATTTCAAAACGCGATCAGCAGCACTGATTCCATTAGAGGGGCATGAAGCCACCTGATTGCTATGCGGGGGCTGCTCAAAGTCCCGTCTTTCGAAGGTCGCTCGACGGTGCAAGTCGGAAAGGGTTCGGCAGCGGTTGTCGTTCCAATGCGTCGTCGCAGTGACATGGAAGGCGATCTTCGGGTCAGCCCCCGTCTAGCTTTTGGGTTGCTTTGGTACAAGCGATCTGCTATGTACTTTCCGCGAACCCCTATCCGGGTACTCGTTAGCTATGCGTTGGCTCTTGCATGCGTGGAACGAAGAGATGCGGCCTTCACAGGGAGTTGGCCGGAAATAGTTCTGCTCTTGTGAATGGAGCCGCGTATATAGCTTTTGAGTCGTTTGGGTAGGTGCGCCCCTCCAAGAGAATCAGTGCTGGTGCTCGGACGGATTGGTAGCTCGGATTTAAAATATGAACACTAGCACTGATTCTATTGGAGGGGCGCATTAGGCCACCCGCTTGCTATGCGGGGGCTGTCCAGGGTCGTAACTTTTGGGTCAGTCGACGGTGCACTTCGGAAAGGGTTCGACAGCGGTTGTCGTTCCAACACATCGTCGCATTGACAAGAAAGGCGATCTTCGGGTCAGCCCCCGTCTAGCTCCCGGGTCACTTGGTACAAGCTACTTGCTATGTCGCTTCGACTTCCGATACTTGAGTGCGCAATGGCTCAAGATGCTTTGCATTGGAATCAGTTAGTTATCATATGTGTCGGCGGATTGGATCTCAAGTCAATCTAGGCGGGTGCGACATTAGTTGCTAAGTCTCGATCGAAAACGATTTGGATTCATCTAGATGCATTGTTATCTGACTTGAGGAACTATGCGAGCGAGTTGGGTTACCTCCTCGTGGATATGTTGGATACGCGTTATGACGGATAAGATGATGGATTGCGGTAAGAATGACGAATTTTTGGAAGATGAATTATTTTGGTGAGCCATGTTCTTTGTTTTACTTGAATTTCTGGAAGATTTGAATTTTGTTTTCTAGCTATTCTTTTCGTTTTCCTAGATTTTTTCGAAAGACTTGAATTTTTTGTGATCTATTCTGTTCGTTTCACTTGAATTTTTGGAAGATTTGATTTTTTGTGAGCTTTTTGTCATCGTTTCACTTGAATTTTTGGAAGATTTGAATTTTTTGGGAGCCAGTTTCTTCGGCTTAAATTTCCACTCAAGAGCAAGACTCGGACTAATAACTTATATAGGGGAGGAGTTGTGTGTTGTTCGCGGAAGCTCCCCCATACCCCTCTTATAGAATCATTGCCGGTGATCGGACGGATGTGTAGGTCGGATTTCAAAATGGGATCACCAGCACTGATTCTATTAGAGGGGCATGAAGCCACTTGATTGCTATGCGGGGGCTGCCCAAAGTCCTGTCTTTCGGGTCGCTCGACGGTGCAAGTCGGAAAGGGTTCGGCAGCGGTTGTCGTTCCAATGCGTCGTCGCAGTGATATGGAAGGCAATCTACGGGTCAGCCCCTGTCTAGCTTTCGGGTCACTTTGGTACAAGTGATTTGCTATGTACTTTCCGCGAACCCTATCCACGTACTCGTTAGCTACGCGTTGGCTCTTACACGAGCGGAACGGAGAGATGCGGCCTTCACAGGGAGTTGGCCGGAGATAGTTCTGTTTTTGTGAATGGAGCCGCGTATAGCTTTTGAGTCGTTTGGGTAGGTGCCCCCCTCCAAGAGAATCAGTGCTGGGTATCTCGGATTTAAAATCTGAGCACTAGCGCTGATTCTATTGGAGGGGCGCATTAGGCCACCCGCTTTCTATGCGGGGCCTGTCCAGGATCGTGTCTTTTGTGTCAGTCGACGTTGCAAGTAGGAAAGGGTTCGACAGCGGTTGTCGTTCCAACGCATCGTCGCATTGACAAGAAACGCAATTTTTGGGTCAGCCCCCGTCTAGCTCCCGGGTCGCTTGGCACAAGCGATTTGCTCTGTCGCATGCTGCATTAAGATTTGAATTTTTTGTTTGCTATTCTCATTTTTGTTTCATTGGAAGATTCGAATTTTTTGCGATCTCCTCTTTTGTTTCCTTTGATTTTTTTTTGGAAGATTTTAATTTTTTGTGAGCCTACTCTCTTCGATTCACTTGAGTTTTTGGAAGAAATGGATTTTTTTGGTGAGCTATGTTCTTTCTTTTACTTGAAGTTTTGGAAAATTTGAATGTTTTGCTAGTTGTTCTTTTCGTTTCCCTTCGATTTTTTCGGAAGACCTGAATTTTTTGTGAGCTATTCTGTTCGTTTCACTTGAATTTTTTGAAGATTTGATTTTTTTGT
>BSBK01004244.1:72500-105000 GCA_027943335.1 Chamaecyparis obtusa
GCGGGCGAGCTGGGCGTGGCTACACGTATGACCCGAAAGTTTTTTTTTTTTTTTTTTTTTTTTTTTTTTTTTTTTTTTTAACTCTGGTTTTTTCGTTCTTATCCTCGTACGGGGCCTCCTTTGTTCATTTTTTTTCCGCGAGTTTCGACCCCGCCCGGGAGCGAGCTCGGCGCCGATCCCGCCCCGCCGCTCCCCGGAGAGCTCGACCGGTTCGGTTCCGCTCGGATCGGACCCCGCCCGCGAGCGCCGCTCGGCTCGACGAGCTCGATGGGGATCCCGTCCGCGGGCGAGCTGGGCGTGGCTACACGTATGACCCGAATGTAATTTTTTTTTTTTAACTCTGGTTTTTTCGTTCTTATCCTCGTACGGAGCCTCCTTTGTTCATTTTTTTTCCGCGAGTTTCGACCCCGCCCGGGAGCGAGCTCGGCGCCGATCCCGCCCCGCCGCTCCCCGGAGAGCTCGACCGGTTCGGTTCCGCTCCGATCGGACCCCGCCCGCGAGCGCCGCTCGGCTCGACGAGCTCGATGGGGATCCCGTCCGCGGGCGAGCTGGGCGTGGCTACACGTATGACCCGAATGTAATTTTTTTTTTTTTTTTTTTTTTTTTAACTCTGGTTTTTTCGTTCTTATCCTCGTACGGAGCCTCCTTTGTTCATTTTTTTCCCGCGAGTTTCGACCCCGCCCGGGAGCGAGCTCGGCGCCGATCCCGCCCCGCCGCTCCCCGGAGAGCTCGACCGGTTCGGTTCCGCTCGGATCGGACCCCGCCCGCGAGCGCCGCTCGGCTCGACGAGCTCGATGGGGATCCCGTCCGCGGGCGAGCTGGGCGTGGCTACACGTATGACCCGAATGTAATTTTTTTTTTTTTTTTTTTTTAAAACTCTGGTTTTTTCGTTCTTATCCTCGTACGGAGCCTCCTTTGTTCATTTTTTTTCCGCGAGTTTCGACCCCGCCCGGGAGCGAGCTCGGCGCCGATCCCGCCCCGCCGCTCCCCGGAGAGCTCGACCGGTTCGGTTCCGCTCGGATCGGACCCCGCCCGCGAGCGCCGCTCGGCTCGACGAGCTCGATGGGGATCCCGTCCGCGGGCGAGCTGGGCGTGGCTACACGTATGACCCGAATGTAATTTTTTTTTTTTTTTTTTTTTTTTTTTAACTCTGGTTTTTTCGTTCTTATCCTCGTACGGAGCCTCCTTTGTTCATTTTTTTTCCGCGAGTTTCGACCCCGCCCGGGAGCGAGCTCGGCGCCGATCCCGCCTCGCCGCTCCCCGGAGAGCTCGACCGGTTCGGTTCCGCTCGGATCGGACCCCGCCCGCGAGCGCCGCTCGGCTCGACGAGCTCGATGGGGATCCCGTCCGCGGGCGAGCTGGGCGTGGCTACACGTATGACCCGAATGTAATTTTTTTTTTTTAATTTTTTTTTTAACTCTGGTTTTTTCGTTCTTATCCTCGTACGGAGCCTCCTTTGTTCATTTTTTTTCCGCGAGTTTCGACCCCGCCCGGGAGCGAGCTCGGCGCCGATCCCGCCCCGCCGCTCCCCGGAGAGCTCGACCGGTTCGGTTCCGCTCGGATCGGACCCCGCCCGCGAGCGCCGCTCGGCTCGACGAGCTCGATGGGGATCCCGTCCGCGGGCGAGCTGGGCGTGGCTACACGTATGACGCGAATGTATTTTTTTTTTTTTTTTTTTTTTTTTTAACTCTGGTTTTTTCGTTCTTATCCTCGTACGGAGCCTCCTTTGTTCATTTTTTTTCCGCGAGTTTCGACCCCGCCCCGGAGCGAGCTCGGCGCCGATCCCGCCCCGCCGCTCCCCGGAGAGCTCGACCGGTTCGGTTCCGCTCGGATCGGACCCCGCCCGCGAGCGCCGCTCGGCTCGACGAGCTCGATGGGGATCCCGTCCGCGGGCGAGCTGGGCGTGGCTACACGTATGACCCGAAAGTAATTTTTTTTTTTTTTTTTTTTTTTTTTTTTAACTCTGGTTTTTTCGTTCTTATCCTCGTACGGGGCCTCCTTTGTTCATTTTTTTTCCGCGAGTTTCGACCCCGCCCGGGAGCGAGCTCGGCGCCGATCCCGCCCCGCCGCTCCCCGGAGAGCTCGACCGGTTCGGTTCCGCTCGGATCGGACCCCGCCCGCGAGCGCCGCTCGGCTCGACGAGCTCGATGGGGATCCCGTCCGCGGGCGAGCTGGGCGTGGCTACACGTATGACCCGAATGTAATTTTTTTTTTTTTTTTTTTTTTTTTTTAACTCTGGTTTTTTCGTTCTTATCCTCGTACGGAGCCTCCTTTGTTCATTTTTTTTCCGCGAGTTTCGACCCCGCCCGGGAGCGAGCTCGGCGCCGATCCCGCCCCGCCGCTCCCCGGAGAGCTCGACCGGTTCGGTTCCGCTCGGATCGGACCCCGCCCGCGAGCGCCGCTCGGCTCGACGAGCTCGATGGGGATCCCGTCCGCGGGCGAGCTGGGCGTGGCTACACGTATGACGCGAATGTATTTTTTTTTTTTTTTTTTTTTTTTTTAACTCTGGTTTTTTCGTTCTTATCCTCGTACGGAGCCTCCTTTGTTCATTTTTTTTCCGCGAGTTTCGACCCCGCCCGGGAGCGAGCTCGGCGCCGATCCCGCCCCGCCGCTCCCCGGAGAGCTCGACCGGTTCGGTTCCGCTCGGATCGGACCCCGCCCGCGAGCGCCGCTCGGCTCGACGAGCTCGATGGGGATCCCGTCCGCGGGCGAGCTGGGCGTGGCTACACGTATGACCCGAATGTAATTTTTTTTTTTTTTTTTTTTTTAACTCTGGTTTTTTCGTTCTTATCCTCGTACGGAGCCTCCTTTGTTCATTTTTTTTCCGCGAGTTTCGACCCCGCCCGGGAGCGAGCTCGGCGCCGATCCTGCCCCGCCGCTCCCCGGAGAGCTCGACCGGTTCGGTTCCGCTCGGATCGGACCCCGCCCGCGAGCGCCGCTCGGCTCGACGAGCTCGAATGGGATCCCGTCCGCGGGCGAGCTGGGCGTGGCTACACGTATGACCCGAATGTAATTTTTTTTTTTTTTTTTTTTTTTTTTAACTCTGGTTTTTTCGTTCTTATCCTCGTACGGAGCCTCCTTTGTTCATTTTTTTTCCGCGAGTTTCGACCCCGCCCGGGAGCGAGCTCGGCGCCGATCCCGCCTCGCCGCTCCCCGGAGAGCTCGACCGGTTCGGTTCCGCTCGGATCGGACCCCGCCCGCGAGCGCCGCTCGGCTCGACGAGCTCGATGGGGATCCCGTCCGCGGGCGAGCTGGGCGTGGCTACACGTATGACCCGAATGTAATTTTTTTTTTTTAATTTTTTTTTAAACTCTGGTTTTTTCGTTCTTATCCTCGTACGGAGCCTCCTTTGTTCATTTTTTTTCCGCGAGTTTCGACCCCGCCCGGGAGCGAGCTCGGCGCCGATCCCGCCCCGCCGCTCCCCGGAGAGCTCGACCGGTTCGGTTCCGCTCGGATCGGACCCCGCCCGCGAGCGCCGCTCGGCTCGACGAGCTCGATGGGGATCCCGTCCGCGGGCGAGCTGGGCGTGGCTACACGTATGACGCGAATGTATTTTTTTTTTTTTTTTTTTTTTTTTTAACTCTGGTTTTTTCGTTCTTATCCTCGTACGGAGCCTCCTTTGTTCATTTTTTTTCCGCGAGTTTCGACCCCGCCCCGGAGCGAGCTCGGCGCCGATCCCGCCCCGCCGCTCCCCGGAGAGCTCGACCGGTTCGGTTCCGCTCGGATCGGACCCCGCCCGCGAGCGCCGCTCGGCTCGACGAGCTCGATGGGGATCCCGTCCGCGGGCGAGCTGGGCGTGGCTACACGTATGACCCGAAAGTAATTTTTTTTTTTTTTTTTTTTTTTTTTTTTTAATTTAACTCTGGTTTTTTCGTTCTTATCCTCGTACGGGGCCTCCTTTGTTCATTTTTTTTCCGCGAGTTTCGACCCCGCCCGGGAGCGAGCTCGGCGCCGATCCCGCCCCGCCGCTCCCCGGAGAGCTCGACCGGTTCGGTTCCGCTCGGCTTGATCAGCTCTGGTCGCTAGATCACTTGACAAAATTAGGTCAACAGGCAGATCAACTCGGGTCACCAACTAGATCAACTCAGGTCGCAAACTAGATCATCTCGGGTGGCTAGATCAACTCTGCTCGCTAGTCGGTAACTCATACTGCCATAATAAATTAGGTCACTACAACGACTCTGGTCGCTCGGTCGACTAAGGTGACTCAGGTCACTGGGTGGACTTGGTCGACTCGGTCGACTCGATCGACTCGGGTCACCGAGTTGACTCAGGTAGCCAAATCGACTCAGGTCGAGTCAGTCACCTGACCGACCCGGTCGACTCGGGTCGACGCAGTCAACTTGAGTCAACTCAGTTGACTTGGATCACCGGGTCGACTAGGGTGACTTAGGTCGACTCAGCTGACTCGGTTGACTCAGGTCGACTCAAGTCGACTTGGGTTGTCGGATCTACTCGGGCCTCTAGATTGCACGGGTCACTAGATCAACTCAAGTTGCTAGCGAGATCAGCTCAGGTCACCACACAGGTAACCAACTAGATCAACTCGGGTCACTAGATCAGCTTGGGTCACCAGCTAGATCAGCTCTAGTCGCTAGATCACCTGACAAAATCAGGTCACTAACTAGATCAGCCTGGGTCACCAACCATTTCATCTTAGGTCGCCAACTAGATCAGCTTAGGTCGCTAACTAGATCAACTCAGGTCGCCAGATCAGCTCTGGTTGCCAGCCAAAAACTTTGACTGCCATAATAAATTGGGTCACCACAGCGACTCGGGTCACCAGGTCGACTCGGTTGACTCGGGTCACCAGGTCAACTTGGTTGAATCAGGTCACTGGGTCGACTCGGTCGACTCGATGGACTTGGGTCACCAGGTCGACTTGGTTGACTCAGGTCACCGGGTCGACTCAGTCACCTGACTGACTCGGTCGACTCGGGATGACTCAGTTGACTCAGGTCATCGGATCGACTCGAGTCACCAAGTTGACTCGGGTCACCGGGTCGACTTGGGTTGTCAGATCGACTCGGGCCTCTGGATCAGTACGGGTCACTGGATCAACTCAAGTCGCTAGCGAGATCAACTCAGGTCACCACACGGGTCGCCAACTAGATCAACTCACATCGCCAGATCAGCTTGGGTCACCAACCAGATCAACTCTGGTCGCTAGATCACCTGACAAACTTAAGTCACCAGCCAGATTAGCTTAGGTCACCAGCCAGTAACTCTGACTACCATAATAAATTAGGTCACCACAGTGACTCAGGTAACTGGGTTGACTCAGTCGACTCAGGTCGACTCAGTTGACTCAGGTCACCGGGTCGACTCGATCGACTCAGTTGACTCGATTCACCGGGTTGACTTAGGTTACTGGGTTGACACGATCGACTCAGTTGACTCAGGTCATTGGGTGGACTCCGTTGACTTAATCGACTCAGGTCACCGGGTTGACTCAGTCACCTGACTGACTCGGGTCGACTTGGTTGACTCGGGTCACAAGGTCGACTTGGTTGACTCGGGTCATCAGGTCGACTTGGTTGATTCGGGTCATCGGGTCGACTCGGTTGAGTCGGGTCACCAGGTCGACTCAGGTCGACTTGGGTTACCAGATCGACTCAGGCCTCTGGATCAGGATGGGTTACTGGATCAACTCAAGTTGCTAGCAAGATCAACTTAGGTCACCACACGGGTCACCAACTAGATCAACTCTGGTCGCCAGATTAGCTTGGGTCACCAACCAGATCAACTCTGGTCTCCAGATCACCTAACAAAATTAGGTCACTAGCAACTTGGGTCACTGGGTCGACTCAATTGACTCAGGTCACCGGGTGAACTCGGTCGACTCAGTTGACTCGGGTCACCGGGTCGACTCGGTTGACTCGGGTCATTGGGTCGACTCGGTCGAGTCAGGTCACCAGGTCGACTCGATCGAGTCGGGTCATCGGGTCGACTCAGGTCGTCGGGTTGACTCAGGTCAACTCGGTTGACTCAGGTCACCGGGTCGACTCGGTTGACTTGGGTCACCGCATCGACTTGGTTGACTCAGGTCACTGCGTCGACTCGGTTGACTCGGGTCATCGGGTTGACTCGGTTGACTCGGGTCATCGGGTCGACTCGGTTGACTCAGGTCACTGGGTTGACTCAATTGACTCAGGTCACTGGGTCGACTCGGTTGACTCGGGTCACCGAGTCAACTCGAATCGACTTGGGTTGCCGGATCGACTCAGGCCTCTAGATTGGGATGGGTCACTAGATCAACACAAGTCGCTAGTGAGATCAACTCAGGTCACCACACGGGTCACCAACTAGATCAACTCAGGTCACCAAATCAGATTGGGTCACTAGCCAGATCAGCTCTGGTCGCCAGATCACCTCACAAAATTAGGTCGACAGCCAAATCAGCTTAGGTTGCCAACTAGATCAATTCAGGTCACCAGATCAGCTCTAGTCACCAGCCAGTAACTCTGACTGCCATAATAAATTAGGTCACCATAGTGACTCAGGTCGCTGGGTCGACTCGATCGACTCGGGTCACCAGGTCAACTCGGTTGACACGGGTCACTGGGTCGACTCGGTCGACTCTGTTGACTCGAGTCACCGGGTTGACTCGGTCGACTCAGGTCACTAGGTCGACTTAGGTCGACTCAGTCACCTGACTGACTCGGTCGACTTGGGTCGACTTGGTTGCCTCGAGTCATCGTGTTAACTCAGTTGACTCAGGTCATCGGGTCAACTCAGTTGACTCCGGTCATTGGGTCAACTCAGTTGACTCAAGTCATCAGGTCAACTTAGTTGACTCAGGTCACTGGGTCGAGTCGGTCGACGCGGTTGACTCAGGTCACCAGGTCGACTTGGGTTGCCGGATCGACTCGGGCCTCTAGATCAAGATGGATCATCGGGTCAACTCAAGTTACTAGCGAGATCAACTCAGGTCACCACATGGGTCGCCAACTAGATCAACTTGGGTCACCAGATTAGCTTGGGTCACCAGCTAGATCAGCTCTGGTCGCCATATCAGCTTATGTCACCAACTAGATCAACTCAGGTCGCCAGCCAATAACTTTGACTGCCATAATAAATTGGGTCACCATAGTGACTCGGGTCGCTAGGTCAACTTGGTTGACTCAGGTCATAGGGTCGACTCGGTTGACTCAGTTGACTCAGGTCATTGGGTCGACTCAGTTGACTCATGTCACTGGGTCGACTCGAGTCACCAGGTCGACTCGGTTGACTCAGGTCACTAGGTCGACTCGGGTCAACTCAGTCACCTTACTAACTTAGGTAGACTTGGTTGACTTGGGTCACCAGGTCAACTTAGGTCATCAGGTCAACACGGTTGACTCAGGTCACTAGGTCAACTCTGTCGACTCAGGTCACCAAGTCAGCTGGGTCGACTTAGTCAACTCTGGTCACCGGGTCGACTCAGTTGATTCGAGTCACCGGGTCACTGGGTCGACTCGGTTGGCTCGGGTCATCGAGTTGACCAGGTTGACTCGGGTCACTGGGTCGACTCGGTGGACTCGAGTCGACTCGATTGACTCAGGTCGAGTTGGGTTGCCGGCTCGACTCGGGCCTCTGGATCGGGATGGGTCACTGGATCAACTCAAGTCGCTAGCGAGATCAACTCAGGTCACCACACGGATCACCAACTAGATTTACTCAGGTCGCCATATCAGCTTGGGTCACCAACCAGATCAGCTCTTGTCACCAGATCACCTGACAAAATTAGTTCACCAACCAGATCAGGTTAGGTCACCAATTAGATCAACTCAGGTCGCTAGATTAGCTCTGGTCGCCAGTGAGTAACTCCGACTGCCATAATAAATTGGGTCACCACAAAAACCCTGGTCGCTGGGTCGACTCAGTCAACTCAGTCAACTTGATCAACTCGGGTCACCGGGTCAACTCGGGTCATCGGGTCAACTCGGGTCACTGGGTCGACTCGGTCGACGTGGGTCACCGAGTCGACTTGGGTTGCCGAATCAACTTAGGCCTCGAGTCGACTTGGGTTGACACGGGTCGACCTAGTCGACTCAGGTCACTAGGTTGACTCAATTGATTCAGGTCACTAGGTCAACTCAGTCGACTCTGGTTTACTCGGGTCGACTCGGTCACCTGACCGACTCGGGACACCACGTCGACTCAGTCGACTCGGTTGACTCGGGTCATCGAGTCGACTCGGTTGACTCGGGTCATCGAGTCGACTCGGTTGACTCAGGTCACTCGGTCAACTCGATAGACTCGGGTCACCGAGTCGACTTGGGTTGCCGGATTGACTCAGGCCTCTGGATCAGGACGGGTCACTGGATCAACTCAAATCGCTAGCAAGATCAACTCAGGTCACCACACGGGTCGCCAACTAGATCAACTTGAGTCACCAGATCAACTTGGGTCACCAGCCAGATCAGCTCTGGTCTCCAGATGACCTGACAAAATTAGGTCACTAGCCAGATCAGCTTAGGTCACCCACTAGATCAATTCAGGTTGCCAGCTCAGCTCTGGTCGCCAGCTAGTAACTTTAACTGCCATAATAAATTAGGTCACCACAGCGACTTGGGTCACTGGGTCGACTCAGTTGACTCGGGTCATCGGGTCAACTCGGTCGACTCAGTTGACTTGGGTCACCAGGTCGACTCGGTTGACTCGAGTCATTGGGTCGACTCAGTTGACTCGGGTCACTGGGTCGACTCAATTGAGTCAGGTCACTGGGTCGACTCGGTCAACTTAGGTCATCGGGTCGACTCAGTCACCTAACCGACTCGGTCGACTCAGGTCGACTCGGATCACCGGGTTGAATCGATCGACTTGGTTGACTCGGGTCACCGCGTCAACTCAGTTGACTCGGGTCGACTCGGTTGACTCAGGTCACTGGGTTGACTCAGTTGACTCAGGTCACCGGGTCGACTCGATTGACTCAGGTCACCGGGTCGACTCGGGTCACCGGGTCAACTCGGTTGACTCGGATGATCGAGTCGACTCGGTCGACTCGGATCGACTTGGGTTGTTGGATCAACTCAAGCCTCTAGATCAGGATGGGTCACTAGATCAACACAAGTCGCTAGCGAGATCAACTCAGGTCACCACACAGGTCGCCAACTAGATCAACTCGAGTCGCCAGATCAGATTGGGTCACCAGCCAGATCAGCTCTGGTTGCTAGATCACCTCACAAAATTAGGTCGACAGCCAAATTAGCTCTGGTCACTAGATCACCTCACAAAATTAGGTCGACAACCAGATCAGCTTAGGTTGCCAACTAGATCAATTCAGGTCGCTAGATCAACTCTGGTCGCTAGCCAATAACTTTGACTGCCATAATAAATTGGGTCACCACAGCGACTCGGGTCGCTGGGTCGACTCGGTCGAGTCGGGTCACTGGGTCGACTTGGTTGACTTAGGTCACTAGGTCAACTCGGTCGACTCAGTTGACTCAGGTCACCGGGTTGACTCGGTTGACTCAAGTCACCGGGTCGACTTAGGTCGACTCGGTTGACTTGGGTCACCAGGTCGACTCAATTGACTCAGGTCATCGGGTCAACTCAGTTGACTCAGGTCATCGAGTCGACTCGATCGACTCGGGTCACTAGGTTGACTCGGTCGACGCGGTTGACTCAAGTCACCGGGTTGACTTGGGTTGCCGGATCGACTTAGGCCTCTAAATCGGGATGAGTCACTTGGTCAACTCAAGTCGCTAGCGAGATCAACTCAGGTCACCACACGGGTCGCCAACTAGATCAACTCAGGTCACCACACGGGTCGCCAACTAGATCAACTCAGGTCGCCAGATCAGCTTGGGTCACCAGCTAGATCAGCTCTGGTCACCAGATCACCTAACAAAATTAGGTCACCAGCCAGATCAGCTTATGTCACCAACTAGATCAACTCGGGTCGCCAGCCAGTAACTTCGACTGCCATAATAAATTGGGTCACCACAGTGACTCAGGTCGCTGGGTCGACTCGGTTGACTCAGGTCACAGGGTCGACTCGGTTGACTCAAGTCATCGGGTCGACTCGGTTGACTCATGTCACTGGGTCAACTCAGGTCACCGGGTCGACTTAGTTGACTTAGGTCACCAGGTCGACTCAGTTGACTCAGGTCACCGAGTCGACTCGGGTCGACTCAGTCACCTTACTGACTTAGGTCAACTTGGTTGACTCAGGTCACCATGTCAACTCAGGTCATTGGGTTGACACGGTTGACTCGGGTCACTGGGTTAACTCTATCGACTCGGTTGACTCGGGTCACCGAGTCGACTCAGTCGACTCTGGTCACCGGGTCGACTTGGTTGATTCGGGTCACCGGGTCACTGGTCGACTCGGTTGGCTCGGGTCATCGGGTCGACTCGGGTCACTGGGTCGACTCGGTTGACTCAGGTCGACTGGGTCGACTTAGTCAACTCTAGTCACCGGGTCGACTCGGTTGATTCGGGTCACCGGGTCACTAGGTCGACTCGGTTGGCTCGGGTCATCGGGTCGACTCAGGTCACTGGGTCGACTCGGTTGACTCAGGTCGACTGGGTCGACTTAGTCGACTCTGGTCACCGGGTCGACTCGGTTGATTCAGGTCACCGGGTCACCGAGTCGACTCGGTTGGCTCAGGTCATCAGGTCGACTCGGTTGACTCGGGTTGCTAGCTCGACTTGGGTTGCTGGCTCGACTCGAGCCTCTAGATCGAGACGGGTCATTGGATCAACTCAAGTCGCTAGCGAGATCAACTCAGGTCACCACATGGGTCGGCAACTAGATTTACTCGAGTCACCATATCAGCTTGGGTCACCAACCAGATCAGCTCTTATCGCCAGATCACCTGACAAAATTAGTTCACCAGCCAGATCAGGTTAGGTCGCTAACTAGATCAACTCGGGGTGCTAGATCAGCTCTAGTCGCCAGTGAGTAACTCTGACTACCATAATAAATTAGGCCACCATAAAAACCCCGGTCGCTGGGTCGACTTGGTTGACTCAGGTCACCGGGTCGACTCAGTTGACTCGGGTCATTGGGTCGACTCGGTCAACTCGGGTCACCGGGTCGACTCGGGTCATCGGGTCACTGGGTCGACTCGGGTCACCGAGTCGACTTGGGTTGCTGGATTGACTCAAGCCTCGAGTCGACTTGGGTTGACACGGGTCGACCTAGTCAACTCAGGTCACCGGGTCGACTCAATTGATTCAGGTCACTAGGTTGACTCAGTCGACTCTGGTTGACTCGGGTCGACTTAGTCACCTGACCGACTCAGTTGACTCGGGTCACCACGTTGACTCGGTCGACTCGGTTGACTCAGGTCGACTCAGTTGACTCGGGTCATCGGGTCGACTCAGTTGACTCAGGTCACTCGGTCGATTCGGTTGACTCGGGTCACTTGGTCAACTCGGGTCGACTTAATCACCTGACTGACTTAGGTCGACTTAGTTGACTCGGGTCACCAGGTCGACTCAGTTGACTCAGGTCACTGGGTCAACTCTGTCGACTCAGGTCACCAGGTCGACTGGGTCAACTCAGTCGACTCAGGTCACCGGGTCGACTCAGTCACTTGACCGACTCGGTTGATTCGGGTCACTGGGTCGACTCGGTTGACTCAAGTCACTGGGTCGACTCGATTGACTCGGGTCGACTCGAGTGACTCGGGTCACCGGGTCAACTCGGGTTGACTCGGGCCTCTAGATCAGGAGGGGTCATTGGATCAACTCAAGTTTCTAGCGAGATCAACTCAAGTCACCACACGGGTCCCCAACTAGATTTACTCAGGTCACCATATCAGCTTGGGTCACCAGCCAAATCAACTCTTGTCGCCAAATCACCTGACAAAATTAGTTCGCCAGCTAGATCAGGTTAGGTCGCCAACTAGATCAACTCGGGTTGCTAGATCAGCTCTGGTCGCCAATGAGTAACTCCAACTGCCATAATAAATTAGGTCACCACAGAAACCCCAGTCGCTGGGTCGACTCGGGTCGACTCGATTGACTCGGGTCATTGGGTCGACTCGGTCAACTCGGGTCACCGGGTCGACTCGGTTGACTCAGGTCATCAGGTCGACTTGGGTCACTGGGTCGACTCGGGTCACCGAGTCGACTTGGGTTGCTGGATCGACTCAGGCCTCAAGTTGACTTGGGTTGACACGGGTCGACCTAGTCTACTAAGGTCTCCTGGTCGACTCGGGTCGACTCAATCGATTCAGGTCACTGGGTCGACTCAATCACCTGACTGACTCGGTCATCTCAGGTCACCATGTCGACTCGATTGACTCTTGTCATCGGGTTGACTCAGTTGACTCAGGTCACTGGGTCAACCGATTGACTCAGGTCACTGGGTCGACTCGGTCACCACACGGGTCACCAACTAGATCAAGTTAGGTAGCTAGCGAGATCAACTCAGGTCACCACACTGGTCCCCAACTAGATCAACTCGGATCGCCAGATCAGCTTGGGTCACCAGCCAGATCAGCTGTGGTCGCCAGATCAGCTTGGGTCACCACATTGACTCAGGTCGCCACATTACTTGGCCAACTCGGGTCACCAGCCAGATCAACTCAGGTGACTCGGTTGACTCAGGTTATCGGGTCGACTCGGGTCGACTTGGGTTGCCAGATCAACTCGGGCCTCGAGTCGACTTGGGTTGACTTGGGTCACCAGGTCGATGCGGGTTGTCAGGTCAACACGAGTCACCGGTTCGACATGGGTCGCCAGTTTGACACGGGTCACTGGGTCGACACGGGTCACTGGGTCGACGCGAGTCACTGGGTCGACGCGGGTCACTAGGTCGACGCAGGTCGCTGGGTTGACTCGGGTCGTCAAGTTGACTCGGGTCGCCGGGTCAACTCAGGTTATTGGATCGACTCGGGTCTCTAGATCAGGACAGGTCACTTGATCAACTCGGGTCACCACATGAGTCACCAATTAGATCAACTCAGGTCACCAGATCAGCTTGGGTCACTAGCCAAATCTGCTCTGGTCGCCAAATCACCTAACCGACTCGGGTCGCCAGCCAGATCAGCTTGGGTCACCACATCACCTGGCCAACTCGGTTCGCCAGATCAACTCAGGACACGACATCGACTCAGGTAGTTAGCTAGATCATCTCAGATCACCAGATCGCCCGATGAACTCAGGTCGGGTGGGGTCTCTAGATCGAGTCGAGTCACCAGATCAAGTCGGGTCCCGAGCCAGATCAACTCAGGTCACCACATCGACTCGGGTCACCAGCCAGATTAGGTCAGGTCACTAGATAGCCTGACCTACTTAGATCTCCAGTGAGTCTGTCCACTTTTTGAATGATTGACCCATACTCCTCTTCAAGTATTATCATAGTCAAGTCTCCGCTTCTAGCTCGACAATAAGAAGGGCGTGACTCCATGTATGGCCTGAGTGATTTTTTTTTAACTCTGGTTTTTTCATTCTTTTTGTCGTAGGGAGCCTCCTTTGTCTATTTTTTTTACAACTTTTGACCTCGCTCACGATCAAGCTAGGCCAACTCATTTAAACTTGGATCGCATAAATCTAATATGCACAATAGTAATGTTGATGAGTATGCAAACACATCAATGAAGTCATCTCAGTATGTCAAGTCCCCCAACTTAGATCACTCGAGTCGCATAAGTAACTCAGATAGCCATAATAAATTAGGTCACCATAGTGACTCGGGTCACTAGGTCGACTCAGGTCACGGGGTCGACTCGGGTCATCAAGTCAACTCAGGTTGCTGGGTTGACATAGCCGAATCGACTCAGGTCTTTGGATCGGGACGGGTCACTTGATCAACTCGTGTCGCTAGCCAAATCAACTTAGGTCATCACATGGGTCGCCAACTAGATCAACTCGGGTCGCTAGATCAGCTCTGGTCACCAGATCACCTGACCAACTTAGGTCGCCAACCAAATCAGCCTTGATCGCCACATTGACTCAGGTTGCCACATCACCTAGCCAACTTGGGTCGCCAGCCAGATCAACTCGAGTTGCCAGATCGACTCGGGACACCACATCGACTCAGGTAGTCAGCTAGATCATCTTGGATCCCTAGATCGCTCGATGAACTCAACTCAGGTGGGGTCTCTAGATCAAGTCGGGTCACCAGATCAAGTCGGGTCCTGAGCTAGATCAACTTAGGTCACCACATCGACTTAGGTCACCAGCCAGATCAGGTCCCTAGCCAGATCAACTCAGGTCACCACATCCAATATGCACAATAGTAATGCTGATGAGTATGCAAACTCATCAATGAAGTCATCTCAGTATGCCAAGTTGTCAAGTCCTCCAACTTAGATCAGTCGAGTCGCATAAGTAACTCCAACTACCATAATAAACTTAGATCACTCAGGTCGTTAGGTCGACTCGGGTTGCCGGCTTGACTCGGGTCTCTAGATCGCGATAGGTCGCTGGATCAACTCGGGTTGCTAGCTAGATTAACTCAAGTCACCACATCGACTTGGGTCATCACCTAGATCAGCTCAGGTTGCCACATCACCTAACCAACTCAGGTCAGGTCGGGTCACCAGATTAATTCGGGTCACCAGCCAGATCAACTTAGGTTGCCACATCAACTCGAGTATCCAGATAGATCAGCTCGGGTCACCAAATCACCTAACTAACTTAGGTCAGGTTGGGTTAGGTCTCCTGATCAGGTCGGGTCACCGGATCAACTCAGGTCGCTAATTAGATCAACTCGGGTCACTAACATGATCAACTCGGGTCAACACATCAGCTTATGTTGTTAACACATTCCAATATGCCAAGCTGTCTAGTTTGCTAGCTCGGATCACTCGAGTCGCATAAGTAACTCGTATTGCCAAAACAACTTGGGTCACCTAATTAACTCGAGTCATCAGATCGACTCGGGTCGCCAGATCGACTCGGGTCACCGGATCGACTCGAGTCCTCGAATCGACTCGGGTCACCGTATTGACGCAGGTCACCGGATCGACTCAGGTCTCCAGATCAGGATGGGTCGTCCGATCGACTCGGTTCATCGGATCGATTCGGGTATCCAGATAGATCAAATCAGGTCACCAAATCACCTGACTAACTTAGGTTAGGTCGGGTCTCTGGATCGAGTCGGGTCACCAGATCAAATTGGGTCTCCAGCCAGATCAACTCGGGTCAACACATCGACTCGAGTCACCAACCAGATCAACTTGGGTCGCCAGACCAACTCAGGTCAGGTCGGGTAAGGTCTCCAGATTGGGTCAAGTCGCGGGATCATTTCAGCTCGCCAGCCAGATCAACTCGAGTTGCTACATCGACTCGACTCGACTCGCCAACCAGATCAGCTCAGGTCATTAGATCACCTGACCAACTCGAGTCAGGTCGACGGATGAAGTCAGATCGCCAGATCAACTCAGGTCGCCAGCCAGATCAACTCAGATCATCACATCGACTTAGGTCGCCAGCCAAATCAGCTCGGGTCACCAAATCAACTCGGGTCACCAGCCAGATCAACTCGGGTTAACAAATTTGAGTTTTGACCCCACTCGCAAGCGAGCTAGGCTAACTCATTCAAACTTGGATCGCCTCAATCTAATATGCATAATAGTAATACTAACGAGTATGCAAACTCATCAATGAAGTCAACTAAGTATGCCAGCCTGATCAACTCAGGTCAACAAATTGACTCGGGTCACCAACCAGATCAACTCGGGTCACCAGATTGCCAGGCCAAGTTGGGTCGGGTCGGGTTGGGTCAGGTCTCTAGATCGGGTTGGGTCAGTTCTCTAGATCGGGTCGGGTTGCCAGATCAATTCTTGTCGCCAACCAGATCAACTCAGGTCGCCACATCGACTCGGGTCGTCAGCCAGATCAGCTCGGGTCACCACATCACCTAACCAACTCGGGTTAGGTCGGGTCACCCGATCAATTTGGGTCACTAAGTTGGGTGTGACTCCATGAATGGCACGAGTGGTTTTCTTTTTCAACTCTAGTTTTTTCATTCTTTTCATTGTACGAAGCCTCCTTTGTCTATTTTTTTAGGACTTTTGACCCCGCCCTGAGGATCGCCAACGAGCTCGACCGGATCCTGTCCGAGATCTTGCTCGTGAGCGAGCTCACCGGGATCCCGTCGCCAACGAGCTAGGCGTGACTCCATGGATGGCTCTAGTGATTTAAGTTTTTTATAACTTGAAAATTTTGTTCTTTTCCTTGTATAGAGCCTCCTTTATCCATTTTTTCCTACGAGTTTCGACCCCGCCAGCGACCTTGTTAAGTTCTCATCGCAGGTCTTGCCCTACTACCACGAAAGCCTCCCAGCGGTTATATGAAATGACCCCGGGTCATTTCAACACTGCGTCTAACAATAACTAGTCAGACTGCATCAAATGATGTCCACCTCGATCCATGCCAACTCATTCAAACTTGGATCACCTCAATCTAATATGCACAATAGTAATGCTGACAAGTATGCCAACTCATCAATGAAGTCGCCTTAGCATGCCAAGCTGTCAAGTCCCCCAACTTGAATTACTCCAGTCGCATAAGTAATTCGGATCATTGGATCGACTCGCATCGCCGAGTCAACTCGGGTTTCTGGATCGACTCGAGTCCCCAAAACAACTTGGGTTGCCAGTCGGATCAACTCGGGTCACCATCCAGATCAACTCAGGTCGCAAGATCACCTGACTAACTTAGATTGACGAAGTTGCCTAGCCAACTTGGATCGCTAGACTTGCCAGATCGACTCGAATCACTGGAGTCGTCAGATCGACTCAGATCTCTATTTCAAGTCGGCCCTATTGCCACGAAGGCATCCCAATGATAACCAGTCAGATCGCAAGTTAAATCACATCAAATGATGTTCACCTCGATCTGTGCTAACTCATTCAATCTTGGATCACCTCGATCCAATATGCCAAGCTGTCAAGTCCACCAGCTCAGATCACTCGAGTTGCATAAGTAACTCAGATCGCCAGAACAACTCGGGTCACCAGATCGACACAGGTCGTCAAATCCACTCGGGTTGCCGAATCAACTCGAGTCGTCGGATCGACTCGGGTCTCCAGATTAGGACGGGTTGTCAGATCGACTCGGGCCGCCAGCCAAATCTACTCGGGTCCCTACATCGACTCAGGTATCCATATAGATCATATTGGGTCGCCAAATCACCTGACTAACTAAAGTTAGGTCAAGTTTGGTCGGGTCAGGTCTCCGGATTGGGTCGGGTCACCGGATCAACTTGGGTCAACATATCGACTCGAGTCGCCAACCAGAACAACTCGGGTCACCAGATTGCCAGACCAACTCGGGTTGGGTCGGGTCAGGTCTTCAGATCGGGTCAGGTCACGGGATCATTTTGGGTCGCCAGCCAGATCAACTCGGGTCGCCACATCAACTCGACTCACCAACCAGGTCAGGTCGGGTCACCAGATCACCTGACCAACTCGGTCAGGTCGACGGATGAAGTCGGATCGCTGGATCAACTCAGGTCGCTAGCCAGATCAACTTGGGTCACCACACCAACTCAGGCCGCCAGCCAAATCAGCTCAGGTCGCGAGATCAACTCAGGTCAACAAATGTGACTTTTGACCCCACTCACAAGTGAGCTAGGCTAACTCATTCCAAGTCTCTCATGGAAAAGTCCATGACTTCCCATTCCTATACCTATGCTGACGAGTATGCCAACTCATCAATGAATTCGGCTCAGCATGCCAAGTTGTCAAGTCCCCCAACTTGAATTACTCCAGTCACATAAGTAATTTAGATCACCAGAACAACTCGGGTCACCGGATCGACTCAATTCGCCGGATTGACTTGGATCACCGGATCACTAGAGTCGGCAAAGTAACCCAGATCTCTAGGGTCATAACGGGATAGGTATTGTTTACGGATGTAACGACCTCTGAGATGAGCCCAACTCGTCAATCGGAGCCAGCTCGCCAATCTGATTGAGCTAGCCGATCTGAGCCAACTCACCGATTTGAGCTAGCAAGACACCTCTCAAGAATTGAGTTTGAGAACTTCTCCACTAATGAGTTGTCCTCAAGATGTGAACTTGCATCCAGATTAGGACTTGTGGCTTGCACGAGCCAATGTCATGAAGACCTCCTACGTACATGCAACCAATGCATCTCATAGTCCAACATAGTTCTGAACTAGCTCATTACGCCACCATCTCGCACATGTTCCAAGTCTCCCATGGAAAAGTCCCCAACTTCCCATTCCAATACCTAGTTGATTTCACCTCGGATCGAGTCCCCAACAAGATCCAATGCCACTCTGCACAAAGCAGTCCATGCTACTTCATGCAGCTCGAATGACACCTCGACTTGACTCTAAACCTTACCCAGGCCAAAACTATTAACAACTTGTCGCACAACCCCATGAATGCTCCTCGAATCAAGTCCCTGACATGACCCTACTCCTGAGTGCACCAAACAACTCCTTTGTTACACCTCGGATCGAGTCCCTTACATGTCAGTTCAAGTCAGTCGACGTGTTAGCTCTATTTCTAGTATGAGGTGATCTTGTCACATCAACACTACACCCATCCATTGTAAGTTAGCCATACCACCACAAAGTCATCCAACAGTCATTATGAAATGACCCCTATCACATCAAGCTGTGTTGGTTTGTTTCAAGTCGGCCCTATTGCCACGAAGGCATCCCAATGGTAACTAGTCAAATCGCATCAAATGATGTTCACCTCGATCTATGCCAATGCTGCCTATGATTGATTTGCTAGCTCTCTACGGATATTTTTGGATATGCCATTTGATACCTGAATGCTATGCATGGGTTCGTGCATAGACGATTCGAGCTGAGCTTAAGGATGTTGAGTTCTCAAGTGAATATGAATAGGCGAGTTGTTCTATGGAGTAGAACTCAGGAATGCATGATGGATTGAGCTCATCTCGCGGATCCGAGCCAGCTCGTTGATCCGATCCAGCTTGTCGATCTGAGCCAGCTCGACGATCCGAGCCAGCTCGTCAAGTTGAGCCTTTTACGAGATTTAAATTTTTTGCGACCTATCGACGTCGGCAAGCATTTGTATGGGGGAGAAAGACTCGGACTAATAACTTATCCTCGTAGGGGAGGTGTTGTTGGTGGATGTGAGGATTTTTGAGATGAGACCCAAGCTGGAACAAATTCTAGTGCGCATTGTGATTAGAGCTAAGCTAAAGGATATTGAGTTCTCAAAGGAATACAAATAGGCAAGTTGTTTTATGGAGTAGAACACGGGAATGCATGATGGATCCGATCCGATTTGAGCCGAGCCGGCTCGGCGATCCGAGCCAGCCAGCTTGGAAAACCGAGCCGGCTCGCTCGGCAAACCGTGCCAGCTCGCCGATTCGAGTCAGCTCGCTCGGTGATCCGAGCCAGCTCGCTTGGCGATCCGAGCCTTTTACGAGATTTTAAGTTTTTGTGACTTATCGGCGTCGGCAAGCATTTCTACGTGGGAGCAAGACTCGGACTAATAACTTATATAGGGGAGGTGTTGTTGGTGGATGTAAGGATCTTTGAGATGAGACTCGAGATGGAATGGATTCTAGTGCCCATTGTGATTCGAGCTGAGCTAAAGGATGTTGAGTTCTCAAGTGAATACAAATAGGTGAGTTGTTCTATGGAGTAGAACACGGGAATGCATGATGGATTGAGCTCAGCTCGTCGATCCGAGCCAGCTCACGGATTCGAGCTAGCTTGTCGAGCTGAGTCTTTTACGAGATTTAAAGTTTTCGTGACCTATCCGTGTCGGCGAGCATTTCTACGGGGGAGCAAGACTTGGACTAATAACTTATATAGGGGAGGTGGTGTTGGTGGATGGAAGGATCTTTGAGATGAGACCCGAGCTGGAACGGATTCTAGTGCGCGTTGTGATTCGAGTTGAGCTAAAGGATGTTGAATTCTCAAGTGATTACAAATAGGCGAGTTATTCCATGGAGTAGAACACGGGAATGCATGATGGATTGAGCTCAACTCGGCGATCCGAGCCAGCTCGGCGATCCGAGCCAGCTCGGCGATCCGAGCCAGCCCGTCGAGCTGAGTCTTTTACAAGATTTAAATTTTTTGTGACCTTTCGGCGTTGGCGAGCATTTCTACGGGGGAGTAAGACTCGGACTAATAACTTATATAGGGGAGGTGTTGTTGGTGAATGTAAGGATCACTGAGATGAGACCCGAGCTGGAACGGATTCTAGTGCGCGTTATGATTCGAGCTGAGCTAAAGGATGTTCAGTTCTCAAGTGAATACAAAGAGGTGACTCATTCTATGGAGTAGAACATGGGAATGCATGATGGAATGAGCTCAGATCGCCGATCCGAGCTAGCTCGTCGATCCGAGCCACGGGTATGTACGATCCGAGCCAGCCCGTCGAGCTGAGTCATTTATGAGATTTAAATTTTTTGTGACCTTTCGGCGTTGGCGAGCATTTCTACGGGGGAGCAAGACTCGGACTAATAACTTATATAGGGGAGGTGTTGTTGGTGAATGTAAGAATCATTGAGATGAGATCCGAGCTGGAACGGATTCTAGTACGCGTTGTGATTCGAGCTGAGCTAAAGGATGTTCAGTTCTCAAGTGAATACAAAGAGGTGAGTCATTCTATGGAGTAGAACATGGGAATGCATGATGGAATGATCTCAGATCGTCGATCCGAGCTATCTCGTCGATCCGAGCCAGCTCGCTGATCCGAGCCATGGGTATGTAGGTAGTTTTCATGAGATCGGCTCGCCCGGCCCACAAGTCAAACATCGATTCTCTTATTAAGGGTGAGCCCTTGTCTAGCGTTTGGGTCGCTCGGTACAAGCTGTTCGATTTGTAATGTGTGCAAAGCTTTTGGGTTGATATTTGGAAGATTTAAATTTTTTGTGAGCTATTCTCCTCGTTTCACTTGATATTTTTGAAGATTTGAATTATTTGTGAGCTATTCTCCCCGTTTCCCTTGATTTTTTTGGAAGAATTGGAATTTTTGAGAGTTGTTCTCTTCGCCTCAAATTTCTACGGAAGAGCAAGACTTGGACTAATAACTTATATAGGGGAGGTGTTGTTGGTGAATGAAAGGATCTTTGAGATGAGACCCGAGCTGGAACGGATTCTAGTGCGCGTTGTGATTCAAGCTGAGCTAAAGGATGTTCAGTTCTCAAGTGAATACAAAGAGGTGAGTCGTTTTATGGAGTAGAACACGGGAATGCATGATGGAATGAGCTCAGATCGACGATCCGAGTCAGCTCGCTGATCTGAGCCACGGGTATGTAGGCAGTTTTCATGAGATCGGCTCGCCCGGCCCACAAGTCAAACACTGATTCTCTTATTAAGGGTGAGCCCTTGTCTAGCGTTTGGGTCGCTCGGTACAAGCTGTTTGATTTGTAATGTGTGCGAAGCTTTTGGGTTTGATATTTGGAAGATTTGAATTTTTTGTGAGCTATTCTCCTCGTTTCACTTGATTTTTTTGAAGATTTGAATTATTTGTGAGCTATTCTCCCCATTTCCCTTGATTTTTTGGAAGATTTGGATTTGTTGCGAGTTGTTCTCTTCGCCTCAAATTTCTACGGAAGAGCAAGACTTGGACTAATAACTTATATAGGGGAGGTGTTGTTGGTGAATGCAAGGATCTTTGAGATGAGACCCGAGCTGGAACGGATTCTAGTGCACGTTGTGATTCGAGCTGAACTAAAGGATGTTTAGTTCTCAAGTGAATACAAAGAGGTGAGTCATTTATGGAGTAGAAGACGGGAATGCATGATGGAATGAGCTCAGATCGCCGATCCGAGCTAGCTTGTCGATCCGAGCCACGGGTATGTAGTCAGTTTTCATGAGATCGGATCGTCCGGGCCACAAGCTAGCTATTTTTTGTGAGCTATTCTCTTTGTTTCCTTTGATTTTTTTGGAAGACTTGCATTTTTTGTGAGCTATTCTCTTCGTTTCAATTGAATTTTTGGAAGTTATGCATTTTTTGTGATGTAGTCTCTTCGTTTCACTTGCATTTTTGGGAGATTTGATTTTTTTTGTGAGCTATTCTCTTCTTTTCCCTTGAATTTTTTTTTGCAAGACTTGCATTTTTTGTGAGCTATTCTCTTCGTTTCAATTGAATTTTTAGAAGTTTTGAATTTTTTGTGATCTATTCTTCTTTGTTTCACTTGTATTTTTGAGAGATTTGAAATTTTTGTGAGATATTCTCTTCGGCTCAAATTTCTACGGAAGTACAATACTTGGACTAATAACTTATATAGGGGAGGTGTTGTCCGCGGAAGCTCCCCCATGCCCCTCTAATAGAATCAGTGCTAGTGATCCCGTTTTGAAATCCGACGGACGGATGGATGAGCAGGTCGGATTTCAAAACGGGATCAGCAGCACTGATTCCATTAGAGGGGCATGAAGCCACCTGATTGCTATGCGGGGGCTGCTCAAAGTCCCGTCTTTCGAGTCGCTCGACGGCGCAAGTCGGAAAGGGTTCGACAGCGGTTGTCGTTCCAATGCGTCGTCGCAGTGACATGGAAGGCGATCTTCGGGTTAGCCCTTGTCTAGCTTTTGGGTCGCTTGGTACAAGCGATCTGCTATGTACTTTCCGCGAACCCCTATCCGGGTACTCGTTAGCTATGCATTGGCTCTTGCATGTGTGGAACGGAGAGATGCGGCCTTCACAGGGAGTCGGCCTGAAATAGTTCTGTGCGTGCGAATGGAGCCGCGTATAGCTTTTGGGTCGTTTGGATAGGGTGCCCCTCCAAGCGAATCAGTGCTGGTGCTCGGACGGATTTGCGGCTCAGATTTAAAATGTGAGGAGCATGCCTGATTTTATTTGAGGGGCATGAAGCCACCTGATTGCTATGCGGGGGCTCCCCTGGGTCGTCTCTTTTGGGTCACTCGATGGCGCAAGTCGGAGAAGGGTTCGACAACGGTAGTCGTTCCAGCGCGTCGTCATTAGTGATACTGAAGTCGATCTGTGTGCAGCCCCCGTCTAGCACTTGGGTCTGCATGCCGCAAGAAGATTTGAATTTTTTGTGAGTTAAAGTCTTTTTCTTTTTTTCGTTTCACTGGAGTTTTTGCGAGATTTGAAGTTTTTGTGAGCTATTCTCTTCGTTTCACTTAAATTTTTTGTGAGCTATTCTCTTCGTTTCACTTGAATTTTTGGAAGTTTTGAGTTTTTTGTGAGCTATCCTCTTCGTTTCACTTGAATTTTTGCAGGATTTGAATTTTTTGTGAGCTATTCTTCTTTGTTTCACTTGGTTTTTTGGAAGATTTGAATTTTTTGTGAGCTATTTTCTTTGTTTCCCTTGTTTTTTTTTGGAAGACTTGCATTTTTTGTGAGCTATTCTCTTCTTTTCCCTTGATTTTTTTTTTGCAAGACTTGGATTTTTTGTGAGCTATTCTCTTCATTTCAATTGAATTTTTGGAAGTTTTGAATTTTTTGTGATCTATTCTCTTTGTTTCACTTGTATTTTTGAGAGATTTGAAATTTTTGTGAGATATTCTCTTCGGCTCAAATTTCTACGAAAGTGCAATACTTGGACTAATAACTTATATAGGGGAGGTGTTGTCCGCGGAAGCTCCCCCATGCCCCTCTAATAGAATCAGTGCTGGTGATCCCGTTTTGAAATCCGACAGACGGACGGATGATTAGGTCAGATTTCAAAATGGGATCAGCAGCACTGATTCCATTACAGGGGCATGAAGCCACCTGATTGCTATGCGTGGGCTGCTCAAAGTCCCGTCTTTCGGGTCGCTCGATTGCGCAAGTCGGAAAGGGTTCGACAGCGGTTGTCGTTCCAATGCGTCGTCGTTGTGACATGTAAGGCGATCTTAGGGTCAGCCCCCGTCTAGCTTTTGGGTTGCTTTGGTACAAGCGATCTGCTATGTACTTTCCGCGAAACCCTATCCGGGTACTCGTTAGCTATGCGTTGTCTCTTGCATGTGTGCAACGAAGAGATGCGGCCTTCACAGGGAGTCGGCCTGAAACAGTTCTGTGCGTGCGAATGGAGCCGCGTATAGCTTTTGGGTCGTTTGGATAGGGTGCCCCTCCAAGTGAATCAGTGCTGGTGCTCGGATGGATTTGCGGCTCGGATTTAAAATGTGAGTAGCATGCCTGATTTTATTGGAGGGGCATGAAGCCACCTGATTGCTATGCGGGGGCTCCCCTGGGTCGTCTCTTCTGGGTCACTCGATGGCGCAAGTCGGAGAAGGGTTCAACAACGGTAGTTGTTCCAGCGCGTCGTCATTAGTGATACTGAAGTCGATCTGTGGGCGAGCCCCGGTCTAGCATTTGGGTCTGCATGCGGCAAGAAGATTTGAATTTTTTGTGAGTTAAGTCTTTTTCGTTTCACTGGAGTTTTTGCGAGATTTGAAGTTTTTTGTGAGCTATTCTCTTCGTTTCACTTGAATTTTTGGAAGTTTTGAATTTTTTGTGAGCTATTCTCTTCGTTTCACTTGAATTTTTTGAAGTTTTGAATTTTTTGTGAGCTATTCTCTTCCTTTCACTTGAATTTTTGCAGGATTTGAATTTTTTGTGAGCTATTCTTCTTTGTTTCACTTGGTTTTTTCGAAGATTTGAATTTTTTGTGAGCTATTCTCTTTGTTTCCCTTGATTTTTTTTTGGAAGACTTGCATTTTTTGTGAGCTATTCTCTTCGTTTCAATTGAATTTTTGGAAGTTATGCATTTTTTGGTGATGTAGTCTCTTCGTTTCACTTGCATTTTTGGGAAATTTGATTTTTTTGTGAGCTATTCTCTTCTTTTTCCTTGATTTTTTTTGCAAGACTTGGATTTTTTGTGAGCTATTCTCTTCATTTCAATTGAATTTTTGGAAGTTTTGAATTTTTTGTGATCTATTGTTCTTTGTTTCACTTGTATTTTTGAGAGATTTGAAATTTTTGTGAGATATTCTCTTCGGCTCAAATTTCTACGGAAGTGCAATACTTGGACTAATAACTTATATAGGGGAGGTGTTGTCCGCGGAAGCTCCCCCATGCCCCTCTAATAGAATCAGTGCTGGTGATCCCGTTTTGAAATCCGACAGACGGACGGATGATTAGGTCGGATTTCAAAACGGGATCAGCAGCACTGATTCCATTAGAGGGGCATGAAGCCACCTGATTGCTATGCGGGGGCTGCTCAAAGTCCCGTCTTTCGGGTCGCTCGATGACGCAAAGTCGGGAAGGGTTCGACAGCGGTTGTCGTTCCAATGCGTCGTCGCTGTGACATGGAAGGCGATCTTCGGGTCAGCCCCCGTCTAGCTTTTGGGTTGCTTTGGTACAAGCGATCTGCTTGTACTTTCCGCGAAACCCTATCCGGGTATTCGTTAGCTATGCGTTGTTTCTTGCATGGGTGGAACGGAGAGATGCGGCCTTCACAGGGAGTCGGCTTGAAACAGTTCTGTGCGTGCGAAAGGAGCCGCGTATAGCTTTTGGGTCGTTTGGATAGGGTGCCCCTCCAAGTGAATCAGTGCTGGTGCTCGGACGGATTTGCGGCTCGGATTTAAAATGTGAGTAGCATGCCTGATTTTATTGGAGGGGCATGAAGCCACCCGATTGCTATGCGGGGGCTCCCCTGGGTCGCCTCTTTTGGGTCACTCGATGGCGCAAGTCGGAGAAGGGTTCGACAACGGTAGTCGTTCCAGCGCGTCATCATAGTGATACTGAAGTCGATTTGTGGGCGAGCCCCCGTCTAGCTCTTGGGTCTGCATGCCGCAAGGAGATTTGAATTTTTCGTGAGTTTAAGTCTTCGTTTTTCCTTGATTTTTTTTTGGAAGACTTGAATTTTTGGAAGTTCTGAATTTTTTTGTGAGCTATTATCTTTCGTTTCACTTGAATTTTTGCAAGATTTGAAATTTTTGTGAGCTATTCTCTTTGTTTCACTTGGTTTTTTTTGGAAGATTTGAATTTTTGTGAGCTATTCTCTTTGTTTCCCTTTGTTTTTTTTTTTTTTGTTTTTTTTTGGGAAGACTTGCGTTTTTTGTGAGCTATTCTCTTCGTTTCAATTGAATTTTTGGAAGTTATGCATTTTTTGTGATGTAGTCTCTTCGTTTCACTTGGTTTTTTGGAAGATTTGAATTTTTTGTGAGCTATTCTCTTTATTTCCCTTTGATTTTTTTGGAAGACTTGCATTTTTTGTGAGCTATTCTCTTCGTTTCAATTGAATTTTTGGAAGTTATGCATGATGCATTTTTTGGGAGATTTGATTTTTTTTGTGAGCTATTCTCTTCTTTTCCTTTGAATTTTTTTTGCAAGACTTGCATTTTTTGTGAGCTATTCTCTTCGTTTCAATTGAATTTTTGGAAGTTTTGAATTTTTTGTGATCTATTCTTCTTTGTTTCACTTATATTTTTGAGAGATTTGAAATTTTTGTGAGATATTCTCTTCGGCTCAAATTTCTACGGAAGTGCAATACTTGGACTAATAACTTATATAGGGGAGGTGTTGTTCGCGGAAGCTCCCCCATGCCCCTCTAATGGAATCAGTGCTGGTGATCCCGTTTTGAAATCCGACAGACGGATGGATGATTAGGTCGGATTTCAAAACGGGATCAGCAGCACTGATTCCATTATAGGGGCATGAAGCCACCTGATTGCTATGCGTGGGCTGCTCAAAGTCTCATCTTTCAGGTCGCTCGACGGCGCAAGTCGGAAATGGTTCGGCAGCGGTTGTCGTTCCAATGCGTCGTCGCAGCGACATGGAAGGCGATCTTCGGGTCAGCCCCTGTCTAGCTCTTGGGTTGCTTTGGTACAAGCGATCTGCTATGTACTTTCCGCGAACACCTATCCCGGTACTCGTTAGCTATGTGTTGGCTCTAGCACGCATGGAACGCAGAGATGCGGCCTTCACAGGGAGTTGGCCTGAAACAGTTCCGTGCCTTGCGAATGGAGCCGCGTATAGCTTTTCGGTCGTTTGGATAGGTGCCCCTCCAAGTGAATGAGTGTTGGTGCTCGGACGGATTTGCCGCTCGGATTTAAAAATGTGAGCAGCAGCACAGATTCTATTGGAGGGGCATGAAGCCACCCAATTTTTATGCGTGGGCTCCCTTGGGTCGTGTCTTTTGGGTCACTCGATGGCGGAAGTCAGAGAAGGGTTCGACAGCGGTAGTCGTTCCAGCGCGTCGTCATAGTGATACTGAAGTCGATCTGTGGGCGAGCCCCCGTCTAGCTCTTGGGTCTGCATGTCGCAAGAAGATTTGAATTTTTTGAGTTAAGTCTCTTCGTTTCACTTGAATTTTTGCGAGATTTGAATTTTGTTTGTTGCGAGGTAGTAAAATTCTCTTCGTTTTGACTTGAAGTTTTGGATTTTTTGTGAGCTATTCTCTTCGTTTTTCCTTGGTTTTTGTTTTGGAAGACTTGAATTTTTTGTGGGCTATTATTTTATTCTTTTCACTTGAATTTTTGGAAGTTTTGAATGTTTTTGTGAGCTATTCTCTTCGTTTTCACTTGAATGTTTGCAAGATTTGAATTTTTTGTGAGCTATTCTGTTTGTTTCACTTGGTTTTTTTGGAAGATTTGAATTTTTTGTGAGCTATTCTGTTTTGTTTCCCTTGATTTTTTTGTAAGACTTGCATTTTTTGTGAGCTATTCTCTTCGTTTCAATTGAATATTTGGAAGTTGTGCATTTTTTGTGATTGTAGTCTCTTCGTTTCACTTGCATTTTTGGGAGATTTGATTTTATTTGTGAGCTATTCTCTTTTTTTCCCTTGATTTTTTTGTGAGCTATTCTCTTCGTTTCAATTGAATTTTTGGAATTTCTGAATTTTTTGTGATCTATTCTTTTTGTTTCACTCGTATTTTTGAAAGATTTGAAATTTTTGTGAGATATTCTCGTCGGCTCAAATTTCTACGGAAGTGCAAGACTTGGACTAATAACTTATATAGGGGAGGTGTTGTCCGCGGAATCTCCCCCATGCCCCTCTAATAGAATCAGTGCTGGTGATCCCGTTTTGAAATCCGACAGACGGACGGATGATTAGGTCAGATTTCAAAACGCGATCAGCAGCACTGATTCCATTAGAGGGGCATGAAGCCACCTGATTGCTATGCGGGGGCTGCTCAAAGTCCCGTCTTTCGAAGGTCGCTCGACGGTGCAAGTCGGAAAGGGTTCGGCAGCGGTTGTCGTTCCAATGCGTCGTCGCAGTGACATGGAAGGCGATCTTCGGGTCAGCCCCCGTCTAGCTTTTGGGTTGCTTTGGTACAAGCGATCTGCTATGTACTTTCCGCGAACCCCTATCCGGGTACTCGTTAGCTATGCGTTGGCTCTTGCATGCGTGGAACGAAGAGATGCGGCCTTCACAGGGAGTTGGCCGGAAATAGTTCTGCTCTTGTGAATGGAGCCGCGTATATAGCTTTTGAGTCGTTTGGGTAGGTGCGCCCCTCCAAGAGAATCAGTGCTGGTGCTCGGACGGATTGGTAGCTCGGATTTAAAATATGAACACTAGCACTGATTCTATTGGAGGGGCGCATTAGGCCACCCGCTTGCTATGCGGGGGCTGTCCAGGGTCGTAACTTTTGGGTCAGTCGACGGTGCACTTCGGAAAGGGTTCGACAGCGGTTGTCGTTCCAACACATCGTCGCATTGACAAGAAAGGCGATCTTCGGGTCAGCCCCCGTCTAGCTCCCGGGTCACTTGGTACAAGCTACTTGCTATGTCGCTTCGACTTCCGATACTTGAGTGCGCAATGGCTCAAGATGCTTTGCATTGGAATCAGTTAGTTATCATATGTGTCGGCGGATTGGATCTCAAGTCAATCTAGGCGGGTGCGACATTAGTTGCTAAGTCTCGATCGAAAACGATTTGGATTCATCTAGATGCATTGTTATCTGACTTGAGGAACTATGCGAGCGAGTTGGGTTACCTCCTCGTGGATATGTTGGATACGCGTTATGACGGATAAGATGATGGATTGCGGTAAGAATGACGAATTTTTGGAAGATGAATTATTTTGGTGAGCCATGTTCTTTGTTTTACTTGAATTTCTGGAAGATTTGAATTTTGTTTTCTAGCTATTCTTTTCGTTTTCCTAGATTTTTTCGAAAGACTTGAATTTTTTGTGATCTATTCTGTTCGTTTCACTTGAATTTTTGGAAGATTTGATTTTTTGTGAGCTTTTTGTCATCGTTTCACTTGAATTTTTGGAAGATTTGAATTTTTTGGGAGCCAGTTTCTTCGGCTTAAATTTCCACTCAAGAGCAAGACTCGGACTAATAACTTATATAGGGGAGGAGTTGTGTGTTGTTCGCGGAAGCTCCCCCATACCCCTCTTATAGAATCATTGCCGGTGATCGGACGGATGTGTAGGTCGGATTTCAAAATGGGATCACCAGCACTGATTCTATTAGAGGGGCATGAAGCCACTTGATTGCTATGCGGGGGCTGCCCAAAGTCCTGTCTTTCGGGTCGCTCGACGGTGCAAGTCGGAAAGGGTTCGGCAGCGGTTGTCGTTCCAATGCGTCGTCGCAGTGATATGGAAGGCAATCTACGGGTCAGCCCCTGTCTAGCTTTCGGGTCACTTTGGTACAAGTGATTTGCTATGTACTTTCCGCGAACCCTATCCACGTACTCGTTAGCTACGCGTTGGCTCTTACACGAGCGGAACGGAGAGATGCGGCCTTCACAGGGAGTTGGCCGGAGATAGTTCTGTTTTTGTGAATGGAGCCGCGTATAGCTTTTGAGTCGTTTGGGTAGGTGCCCCCCTCCAAGAGAATCAGTGCTGGGTATCTCGGATTTAAAATCTGAGCACTAGCGCTGATTCTATTGGAGGGGCGCATTAGGCCACCCGCTTTCTATGCGGGGCCTGTCCAGGATCGTGTCTTTTGTGTCAGTCGACGTTGCAAGTAGGAAAGGGTTCGACAGCGGTTGTCGTTCCAACGCATCGTCGCATTGACAAGAAACGCAATTTTTGGGTCAGCCCCCGTCTAGCTCCCGGGTCGCTTGGCACAAGCGATTTGCTCTGTCGCATGCTGCATTAAGATTTGAATTTTTTGTTTGCTATTCTCATTTTTGTTTCATTGGAAGATTCGAATTTTTTGCGATCTCCTCTTTTGTTTCCTTTGATTTTTTTTTGGAAGATTTTAATTTTTTGTGAGCCTACTCTCTTCGATTCACTTGAGTTTTTGGAAGAAATGGATTTTTTTGGTGAGCTATGTTCTTTCTTTTACTTGAAGTTTTGGAAAATTTGAATGTTTTGCTAGTTGTTCTTTTCGTTTCCCTTCGATTTTTTCGGAAGACCTGAATTTTTTGTGAGCTATTCTGTTCGTTTCACTTGAATTTTTTGAAGATTTGATTTTTTTGTGAGCTTTTTCCTCATCGTTTCACTTGAATTTTTGGAAGATTTGAATTGTTTGGGAGCCATTCTCAACGTCTCAAATTTCTACGGAAGAGAAAGACCCGGACTAATAACTTATATAGGGGAGTAGTAGTTCGCGGAAGCTCCCCCATGCCCCTCTAATAGAATCAGAGCTTGTGCGCGGACGGATGAGTAAGTCGGATTTAAAATCGGATCACTAGCACTGATTCTATTAGAGGGGCATGAAGCCACCTGATTGCTATGCGGGGGCTGCCCAAAGTCCTGTCTTTCGGGTCACTCAACGGTGCAAGTCGGAAAGTGTTCGGCAGCGGTTGTCGTTCGAATGTGTCGTCGCAGTGACATGGAAGGCAATCTTCGGGTCAGCCCCCGTCTAGCTTTCGGTTCGCTTTGGTACAAGCGATTTGCTATGTACTTTCCGCGAATCCTATCCGGGTACTCGTTAGCTATGCGTTGGTTCTTGCATGCGTGGAACGGAGAGATGCGGCCTTCACAGGGAGTTGGCCGGAGATAGTTCCGTTCTTGTGAATGGACCGGCGTATAGCTTCTGAGTCGTTTGGGTAGGTGCGGCCCTCCAAGAGAATCAGTGCTGGTGCTTGGACGGATTGGTAGCTCAGATATAAAATTTGAGCACTAGCACTGATTCTATTGGAGGGGCGCATTAGGGCACCCGTTTGCTATGCGGGGGCTGCCCATGCCCATGGTAGTGTCTTTTGTGTCACTCGACGGTGCAAGTTGGAAAGGGTTCGACAGCGGTTGTCGTTCAAATGTTTCGTTGTAGTGACATGGAAGACAATTACTGGGTCAGCCCCCGTCTAGCTCTTGGGTCACTTTGCTGCAAGTGATTAATTCGGTTTTGGATGGATAAAATCCCTTTGTGAAAGGTGGCATGGCGTTTGTTGGAGAAAATTGATTAAGTCGGAGCATTGGCCTCGGGCCATTGTGAGGACTGTCGATTTCTTCAGGTACAACACTTGTTTGCCTAGTAACAGAGTTGACATGTAATTCGGCATTGCTCTCGATTGTTCTCGGAGTTGTACCTCCGGAACTTTTGGATCTTGCCCCTTCACTCCATTTCATCCTCTTTGCTTGGATGAACGTGTGCACTTGTACCCCTTTCCGAGATGGTAGGCGCGATAATAAATTGCGGAGTGAGCATTTCTTGTAGTTCTGCCCAGCCCTTGTGCAGTTGGAAGTTCTCATCTTCATATTTAGTTGAATTTTGCCACGCACGAGTGTCGTAGAGAATTGCGACAGTGTGTATGTCATTTGTTTGACTGAAAGATGCGCTTGTTCCGAAGTTTACGACAGTTGCATTTGCCATGGGCCTTGGCACTTGGCACGTTCCATCTTTGCGATACATGAGCTCCGACAGTAACAAGTGTTGGGAATCGTTGCACGTAAGGTGAGTGTCCTGCTTTCATATTTCATCGTTGTCCCACTCTCCACCCTTTAAGCCTTTCCTAGTGTTTTTAGCGTGGCCCGGAGTGCGATGAAAGGTTGGTTGCCTTGTACACAAGTGCGGTCTTGGCCATCTCGTCTTCATTTTCTACGAGGCACTATCGTCTTGCTCTGGTTTGCAGGGCAAAGTCCTCTCTGTCTGTGGAGTTAAACTTGCAGACGAGTATGGCCAAGGCTTTTGGTTGGATGCGGAAACCGTTAAGGCTGTCGAGACGGGAGTTGTCGTGCGGGGTGCACCAAAGAAGTGCGTAGGTGGCATATGCCTGGGAAATGGATGTCTCTGAGTGGCCTTACTCGGTCGCGTGCACGGTGCATACTCTCGGGGCAGTGACTGTTGCGAGCATGTGCGATTCGGGTGTCTTCGGGTAAAGGGTTCCGTACGGGATGTTCTTCCCAGGCTCCTGTGAACCGAGCATCCGTTTTGCAATGACCCGACATGCGTGGCCATTTCATGTCTTTCTGGATGCGGAAAGCGTTAATGTTTGTCGAGACGGAAGTTGTCGTGCGGGGTGCACCAAAAAAGCGCGTAGGTGGCATATGCCTGGGAAATGGATGTCATTGAGTGGCCTTACTCGGTCGCGTGCGCGGTGCATACTCTCGGGGCAGTGACTGTTGCGAGCACTTGCGATTCGGATGTCTTCGGGTAAAGGGTTTCGTACGGGATATTCTTCCCAGGCTCCTGTGAACCGAGGATCCGTTTTGCAATGATCCGACAGGCGTAGACATTTTCAATCTGTCGAGACGCGGAAATTGTTTTCATGCTGTGCCGAGGCGTTTTCTTTACCGTCCAACATCACTTGTGGATGATCTCTCACTGTGGAATTTTCTATGTCGGTCGAGACGGGAGTTGTCGT
>BSBK01004244.1:115000-147500 GCA_027943335.1 Chamaecyparis obtusa
TTATCCTCGTACGGAGCCTCCTTTGTTCATTTTTTTTCCGCGAGTTTCGACCCCGCCCGGGAGCGAGCTCGGCGCCGATCCCGCCCCGCCGCTCCCCGGAGAGCTCGACCGGTTCGGTTCCGCTCGGATCGGACCCCGCCCGCGAGCGCCGCTCGGCTCGACGAGCTCGATGGGGATCCCGTCCGCGGGCGAGCTGGGCGTGGCTACACGTATGACGCGAATGTATTTTTTTTTTTTTTTTTTTTTTTTTAACTCTGGTTTTTTCGTTCTTATCCTCGTACGGAGCCTCCTTTGTTCATTTTTTTTCCGCGAGTTTCGACCCCGCCCCGGAGCGAGCTCGGCGCCGATCCCGCCCCGCCGCTCCCCGGAGAGCTCGACCGGTTCGGTTCCGCTCGGATCGGACCCCGCCCGCGAGCGCCGCTCGGCTCGACGAGCTCGATGGGGATCCCGTCCGCGGGCGAGCTGGGCGTGGCTACACGTATGACCCGAATGTAATTTTTTTTTTTTTTTTTTTTTTAACTCTGGTTTTTTCGTTCTTATCCTCGTACGGAGCCTCCTTTGTTCATTTTTTTTCCGCGAGTTTCGACCCCGCCCGGGAGCGAGCTCGGCGCCGATCCCGCCCCGCCGCTCCCCGGAGAGCTCGACCGGTTCGGTTCCGCTCGGATCGGACCCCGCCCGCGAGCGCCGCTCGGCTCGACGAGCTCGATGGGGATCCCGTCCGCGGGCGAGCTGGGCGTGGCTACACGTATGACCCGAATGTAATTTTTTTTTTTTTTTTTTTTAAAACTCTGGTTTTTTCGTTCTTATCCTCGTACGGAGCCTCCTTTGTTCATTTTTTTTCCGCGAGTTTCGACCCCGCCCCGGAGCGAGCTCGGCGCCGATCCCGCCCCGCCGCTCCCCGGAGAGCTCGACCGGTTCGGTTCCGCTCGGATCGGACCCCGCCCGCGAGCGCCGCTCGGCTCGACGAGCTCGATGGGGATCCCGTCCGCGGGCGAGCTGGGCGTGGCTACACGTATGACCCGAAAGTTTTTTTTTTTTTTTTTTTTTTTTTTTTTTTTTTTTTTTTAACTCTGGTTTTTTCGTTCTTATCCTCGTACGGGGCCTCCTTTGTTCATTTTTTTTCCGCGAGTTTCGACCCCGCCCGGGAGCGAGCTCGGCGCCGATCCCGCCCCGCCGCTCCCCGGAGAGCTCGACCGGTTCGGTTCCGCTCGGATCGGACCCCGCCCGCGAGCGCCGCTCGGCTCGACGAGCTCGATGGGGATCCCGTCCGCGGGCGAGCTGGGCGTGGCTACACGTATGACCCGAATGTAATTTTTTTTTTTTAACTCTGGTTTTTTCGTTCTTATCCTCGTACGGAGCCTCCTTTGTTCATTTTTTTTCCGCGAGTTTCGACCCCGCCCGGGAGCGAGCTCGGCGCCGATCCCGCCCCGCCGCTCCCCGGAGAGCTCGACCGGTTCGGTTCCGCTCGGATCGGACCCCGCCCGCGAGCGCCGCTCGGCTCGACGAGCTCGATGGGGATCCCGTCCGCGGGCGAGCTGGGCGTGGCTACACGTATGACCCGAATGTAATTTTTTTTTTTTTTTTTTTTTTTTAACTCTGGTTTTTTCGTTCTTATCCTCGTACGGAGCCTCCTTTGTTCATTTTTTTCCCGCGAGTTTCGACCCCGCCCAGGAGCGAGCTCGGCGCCGATCCCGCCCCGCCGCTCCCCGGAGAGCTCGACCGGTTCGGTTCCGCTCGGATCGGACCCCGCCCGCGAGCGCCGCTCGGCTCGACGAGCTCGATGGGGATCCCGTCCGCGGGCGAGCTGGGCGTGGCTACACGTATGACCCGAATGTAATTTTTTTTTTTTTTTTTTTTTAAAACTCTGGTTTTTTCGTTCTTATCCTCGTACGGAGCCTCCTTTGTTCATTTTTTTTCCGCGAGTTTCGACCCCGCCCGGGAGCGAGCTCGGCGCCGATCCCGCCCCGCCGCTCCCCGGAGAGCTCGACCGGTTCGGTTCCGCTCGGATCGGACCCCGCCCGCGAGCGCCGCTCGGCTCGACGAGCTCGATGGGGATCCCGTCCGCGGGCGAGCTGGGCGTGGCTACACGTATGACCCGAATGTAATTTTTTTTTTTTTTTTTTTTTTTTTTTAACTCTGGTTTTTTCGTTCTTATCCTCGTACGGAGCCTCCTTTGTTCATTTTTTTTCCGCGAGTTTCGACCCCGCCCGGGAGCGAGCTCGGCGCCGATCCCGCCTCGCCGCTCCCCGGAGAGCTCGACCGGTTCGGTTCCGCTCGGATCGGACCCCGCCCGCGAGCGCCGCTCGGCTCGACGAGCTCGATGGGGATCCCGTCCGCGGGCGAGCTGGGCGTGGCTACACGTATGACCCGAATGTAATTTTTTTTTTTTAATTTTTTTTTTAACTCTGGTTTTTTCGTTCTTATCCTCGTACGGAGCCTCCTTTGTTCATTTTTTTTCCGCGAGTTTCGACCCCGCCCGGGAGCGAGCTCGGCGCCGATCCCGCCCCGCCGCTCCCCGGAGAGCTCGACCGGTTCGGTTCCGCTCGGATCGGACCCCGCCCGCGAGCGCCGCTCGGCTCGACGAGCTCGATGGGGATCCCGTCCGCGGGCGAGCTGGGCGTGGCTACACGTATGACGCGAATGTATTTTTTTTTTTTTTTTTTTTTTTTTTAACTCTGGTTTTTTCGTTCTTATCCTCGTACGGAGCCTCCTTTGTTCATTTTTTTTCCGCGAGTTTCGACCCCGCCCCGGAGCGAGCTCGGCGCCGATCCCGCCCCGCCGCTCCCCGGAGAGCTCGACCGGTTCGGTTCCGCTCGGATCGGACCCCGCCCGCGAGCGCCGCTCGGCTCGACGAGCTCGATGGGGATCCCGTCCGCGGGCGAGCTGGGCGTGGCTACACGTATGACCCGAAAGTAATTTTTTTTTTTTTTTTTTTTTTTTTTTTTAACTCTGGTTTTTTCGTTCTTATCCTCGTACGGGGCCTCCTTTGTTCATTTTTTTTCCGCGAGTTTCGACCCCGCCCGGGAGCGAGCTCGGCGCCGATCCCGCCCCGCCGCTCCCCGGAGAGCTCGACCGGTTCGGTTCCGCTCGGATCGGACCCCGCCCGCGAGCGCCGCTCGGCTCGACGAGCTCGATGGGGATCCCGTCCGCGGGCGAGCTGGGCGTGGCTACACGTATGACCCGAATGTAATTTTTTTTTTTTTTTTTTTTTTTTTTTAACTCTGGTTTTTTCGTTCTTATCCTCGTACGGAGCCTCCTTTGTTCATTTTTTTTCCGCGAGTTTCGACCCCGCCCGGGAGCGAGCTCGGCGCCGATCCCGCCCCGCCGCTCCCCGGAGAGCTCGACCGGTTCGGTTCCGCTCGGATCGGACCCCGCCCGCGAGCGCCGCTCGGCTCGACGAGCTCGATGGGGATCCCGTCCGCGGGCGAGCTGGGCGTGGCTACACGTATGACGCGAATGTATTTTTTTTTTTTTTTTTTTTTTTTTTTAACTCTGGTTTTTTCGTTCTTATCCTCGTACGGAGCCTCCTTTGTTCATTTTTTTTCCGCGAGTTTCGACCCCGCCCGGGAGCGAGCTCGGCGCCGATCCCGCCCCGCCGCTCCCCGGAGAGCTCGACCGGTTCGGTTCCGCTCGGATCGGACCCCGCCCGCGAGCGCCGCTCGGCTCGACGAGCTCGATGGGGATCCCGTCCGCGGGCGAGCTGGGCGTGGCTACACGTATGACCCGAATGTAATTTTTTTTTTTTTTTTTTTTTTAACTCTGGTTTTTTCGTTCTTATCCTCGTACGGAGCCTCCTTTGTTCATTTTTTTTCCGCGAGTTTCGACCCCGCCCGGGAGCGAGCTCGGCGCCGATCCTGCCCCGCCGCTCCCCGGAGAGCTCGACCGGTTCGGTTCCGCTCGGATCGGACCCCGCCCGCGAGCGCCGCTCGGCTCGACGAGCTCGAATGGGATCCCGTCCGCGGGCGAGCTGGGCGTGGCTACACGTATGACCCGAATGTAATTTTTTTTTTTTTTTTTTTTTTTTTTAACTCTGGTTTTTTCGTTCTTATCCTCGTACGGAGCCTCCTTTGTTCATTTTTTTTCCGCGAGTTTCGACCCCGCCCGGGAGCGAGCTCGGCGCCGATCCCGCCTCGCCGCTCCCCGGAGAGCTCGACCGGTTCGGTTCCGCTCGGATCGGACCCCGCCCGCGAGCGCCGCTCGGCTCGACGAGCTCGATGGGGATCCCGTCCGCGGGCGAGCTGGGCGTGGCTACACGTATGACCCGAATGTAATTTTTTTTTTTTAATTTTTTTTTAAACTCTGGTTTTTTCGTTCTTATCCTCGTACGGAGCCTCCTTTGTTCATTTTTTTTCCGCGAGTTTCGACCCCGCCCGGGAGCGAGCTCGGCGCCGATCCCGCCCCGCCGCTCCCCGGAGAGCTCGACCGGTTCGGTTCCGCTCGGATCGGACCCCGCCCGCGAGCGCCGCTCGGCTCGACGAGCTCGATGGGGATCCCGTCCGCGGGCGAGCTGGGCGTGGCTACACGTATGACGCGAATGTATTTTTTTTTTTTTTTTTTTTTTTTTTAACTCTGGTTTTTTCGTTCTTATCCTCGTACGGAGCCTCCTTTGTTCATTTTTTTTCCGCGAGTTTCGACCCCGCCCCGGAGCGAGCTCGGCGCCGATCCCGCCCCGCCGCTCCCCGGAGAGCTCGACCGGTTCGGTTCCGCTCGGATCGGACCCCGCCCGCGAGCGCCGCTCGGCTCGACGAGCTCGATGGGGATCCCGTCCGCGGGCGAGCTGGGCGTGGCTACACGTATGACCCGAAAGTAATTTTTTTTTTTTTTTTTTTTTTTTTTTTTAATTTAACTCTGGTTTTTTCGTTCTTATCCTCGTACGGGGCCTCCTTTGTTCATTTTTTTTCCGCGAGTTTCGACCCCGCCCGGGAGCGAGCTCGGCGCCGATCCCGCCCCGCCGCTCCCCGGAGAGCTCGACCGGTTCGGTTCCGCTCGGCTTGATCAGCTCTGGTCGCTAGATCACTTGACAAAATTAGGTCAACAGGCAGATCAACTCGGGTCACCAACTAGATCAACTCAGGTCGCAAACTAGATCATCTCGGGTGGCTAGATCAACTCTGCTCGCTAGTCGGTAACTCATACTGCCATAATAAATTAGGTCACTACAACGACTCTGGTCGCTCGGTCGACTAAGGTGACTCAGGTCACTGGGTGGACTTGGTCGACTCGGTCGACTCGATCGACTCGGGTCACCGAGTTGACTCAGGTAGCCAAATCGACTCAGGTCGAGTCAGTCACCTGACCGACCCGGTCGACTCGGGTCGACGCAGTCAACTTGAGTCAACTCAGTTGACTTGGATCACCGGGTCGACTAGGGTGACTTAGGTCGACTCAGCTGACTCGGTTGACTCAGGTCGACTCAAGTCGACTTGGGTTGTCGGATCTACTCGGGCCTCTAGATTGCACGGGTCACTAGATCAACTCAAGTTGCTAGCGAGATCAGCTCAGGTCACCACACAGGTAACCAACTAGATCAACTCGGGTCACTAGATCAGCTTGGGTCACCAGCTAGATCAGCTCTAGTCGCTAGATCACCTGACAAAATCAGGTCACTAACTAGATCAGCCTGGGTCACCAACCATTTCATCTTAGGTCGCCAACTAGATCAGCTTAGGTCGCTAACTAGATCAACTCAGGTCGCCAGATCAGCTCTGGTTGCCAGCCAAAAACTTTGACTGCCATAATAAATTGGGTCACCACAGCGACTCGGGTCACCAGGTCGACTCGGTTGACTCGGGTCACCAGGTCGACTTGGTTGATAGGTCACTGGGTCGACTCGGTCGACTCGATGGACTTGGGTCACCAGGTCGACTTGGTTGACTCAGGTCACCGGGTCGACTCAGTCACCTGACTGACTCGGTCGACTCGGGATGACTCAGTTGACTCAGGTCATCGGATCGACTCGAGTCACCAAGTTGACTCGGGTCACCGGGTCGACTTGGGTTGTCAGATCGACTCGGGCCTCTGGATCAGTACGGGTCACTGGATCAACTCAAGTCGCTAGCGAGATCAACTCAGGTCACCACACGGGTCGCCAACTAGATCAACTCACATCGCCAGATCAGCTTGGGTCACCAACCAGATCAACTCTGGTCGCTAGATCACCTGACAAACTTAAGTCACCAGCCAGATTAGCTTAGGTCACCAGCCAGTAACTCTGACTACCATAATAAATTAGGTCACCACAGTGACTCAGGTAACTGGGTGACTCAGTCGACTCAGGTCGACTCAGTTGACTCAGGTCACCGGGTCGACTCGATCGACTCAGTTGACTCGATTCACCGGGTTGACTTAGGTTACTGGGTTGACACGATCGACTCAGTTGGACTCAGGTCATTGGGTGGACTCCGTTGACTTAATCGACTCAGGTCACCGGGTTGACTCAGTCACCTGACTGACTCGGGTCGACTTGGTTGACTCGGGTCACAAGGTCGACTTGGTTGACTCGGGTCATCAGGTCGACTTGGTTGATTCGGGTCATCGGGTCGACTCGGTTGAGTCGGGTCACCAGGTCGACTCAGGTCGACTTGGGTTACCAGATCGACTCAGGCCTCTGGATCAGGATGGGTTACTGGATCAACTCAAGTTGCTAGCAAGATCAACTTAGGTCACCACACGGGTCACCACTAGATCAACTCTGGTCGCCAGATTAGCTTGGGTCACCAACCAGATCAACTCTGGTCTCCAGATCACCTAACAAAATTTGGTCACTAGCAACTTGGTCACTGGGTCGACTCAATTGACTCAGGTCACCGGGTGAACTCGGTCGACTCAGTTGACTCGGGTCACCGGGTCGACTCGGTTGACTCGGGTCATTGGGTCGACTCGGTCGAGTCAGGTCACCCAGGTCGACTCGATCGAGTCGGGTCATCGGGTCGACTCAGGTCGTCGGTTGACTCAGGTCAACTCGGTTTGACTCAGGTCACCGGGTCGACTCGGTTGACTTGGGTCACCGCCATCGACTTGGTTTGACCTCAGGTCACTGCGTCGACTCGGTTGACTCGGGTCATCGGGTTGACTCGGTTGACTCGGGTATCGGGTCGACTCGGTTGACTCAGGTCACTGGGTTGACTCAATTGACTCAGGTCACTGGGTCGACTCGGTTGACTCGGGTCACCGAGTCAACTCGAATCGACTTGGGTTGCCGGATCGACTCAGGCCTCTAGATTGGGATGGGTCACTAGATTCAACACAAGTCGCTAGTGAGATCAACTCAGGTCACCACACGGGTCACCAACTAGATCAACTCAGGTCACCAAATCAGATTGGGTCACTAGCCAGATCAGCTCTGGTCGCCAGATCACCTCACAAAATTAGGTCGACAGCCAAATCAGCTTAGGTTGCCAACTAGATCAATTCAGGTCACCAGATCAGCTCTAGTCACCAGCCAGTAACTCTGACTGCCATAATAAATTAGGTCACCATAGTGACTCAGGTCGCTGGGTCGACTCGATCGACTCGGGTCACCAGGTCAACTCGGTTGACACGGTCACTGGGTCGACTCGGTCGACTCTGTTGACTCGAGTCACCGGGTTGACTCGGTCGACTCAGGTCACTAGGTCGACTTAGGTCGACTCAGTCACCTGACTGACTCGGTCGACTTGGGTCGACTTGGTTGCCCTCGAGTCATCGTGTTAACTCAGTTGACTCAGGTCATCGGGTCAACTCAGTTGACTCCGGTCATTGGGTCAACTCAGTTGACTCAAGTCATCAGGTCAACTTAGTTGACTCAGGTCACTGGGTCGAGTCGGTCGACGCGGTTGACTCAGGTCACCAGGTCGACTTGGGTTGCCGGATCGACTCGGGCCTCTAGATCAAGATGGATCATCAGGTCAACTCAAGTTACTAGCGAGATCAACTCAGGTCACCACATGGGTCGCCAACTAGATCAACTTGGGTCACCAGATTAGCTTGGGTCACCAGCTAGATCAGCTCTGGTCGCCATATCAGCTTATGTCACCAACTAGATCAACTCAGGTCGCCAGCCAATAACTTTGACTGCCATAATAAATTGGGTCCACCATAGTGACTCGGGTCGCTAGGTCAACTTGGTTGACTCAGGTCATAGGGTCGACTCGGTTGACTCAGTTGACCTCAGGTCATTGGGTCGACTCAGTTGACTCATGTCACTGGGTCGACTCGAGTCACCAGGGTCGACTCGGTTGACTCAGGTCACTAGGTCGACTCGGGTCAACTCAGTCACCTTACTAACTTAGGTAGACTTGGTTGACTTGGGTCACCAGGTCAACTTAGGTCATCAGGTCAACACGGTTGGACTCAGGTCACTAGGTCAACTCTGTCGACTCAGGTCACCAAGTCAGCTGGGTCGACTTAGTCAACTCTGGTCACCGGGTCGACTCAGTTGATTCGAGTCACCGGGTCACTGGGTCGACTCGGTTGGCTCGGGTCATCGTGTTGACCAGGTTGACTCGGGTCACTGGGTCGACTCGGTGGACTCGAGTCGACTCGATGACTCAGGTCGAGTTGGGTTGCCGGCTCGACTCGGGCCTCTGGATCGGGATGGGTCACTGGATCAACTCAAGTCGCTAGCGAGATCAACTCAGGTCACCACACGGATCACCAACTAGATTTACTCAGGTCGCCATATCAGCTTGGGTCACCAACCAGATCAGCTCTTGTCACCAGATCACCTGACAAAATTAGTTCACCAACCAGATCAGGTTAGGTCACCAATTAGATCAACTCAGGTCGCTAGATTAGCTCTGGTCGCCAGTGAGTAACTCCGACTGCCATAATAAATTGGGTCACCACAAAAACCCTGGTCGCTGGGTCGACTCAGTCAACTCAGTCAACTTGATCAACTCGGGTCACCGGGTCAACTCGGGTCATCGGGTCAACTCGGGTCACTGGGTCGACTCGGTCGACGTGGGTCACCGAGTCGACTTGGGTTGCCGAATCAACTTAGGCCTCGAGTCGACTTGGGTTGACACGGGTCGACCTAGTCGACTCAGGTCACTAGGTTGACTCAATTGATTCAGGTCACTAGGTCAACTCAGTCGACTCTGGTTTACTCGGGTCGACTCGGTCACCTGACCGACTCGGGACACCACGTCGACTCAGTCGACTCGGTTGACTCGGGTCATCGAGTCGACTCGGTTGACTCGGGTCATCGAGTCGACTCGGTTGACTCAGGTCACTCGGTCAACTCGATAGACTCGGGTCACCGAGTCGACTTGGGTTGCCGGATTGACTCAGGCCTCTGGATCAGGACGGGTCACTGGATCAACTCAAATCGCTAGCAAGATCAACTCAGGTCACCACACGGGTCGCCAACTAGATCAACTTGAGTCACCAGATCAACTTGGGTCACCAGCCAGATCAGCTCTGGTCTCCAGATGACCTGACAAAATTAGGTCACTAGCCAGATCAGCTTAGGTCACCCACTAGATCAATTCAGGTTGCCAGCTCAGCTCTGGTCGCCAGCTAGTAACTTTAACTGCCATAATAAATTAGGTCACCACAGCGACTTGGGTCACTGGGTCGACTCAGTTGACTCGGGTCATCGGGTCAACTCGGTCGACTCAGTTGACTTGGGTCACCAGGTCGACTCGGTTGACTCGAGTCATTGGGTCGACTCAGTTGACTCGGGTCACTGGGTCGACTCAATTGAGTCAGGTCACTGGGTCGACTCGGTCAACTTAGGTCATCGGGTCGACTCAGTCACCTAACCGACTCGGTCGACTCAGGTCGACTCGGATCACCGGGTTGAATCGATCGACTTGGTTGACTCGGGTCACCGCGTCAACTCAGTTGACTCGGGTCGACTCGGTTGACTCAGGTCACTGGGTTGACTCAGTTGACTCAGGTCACCGGGTCGACTCGATTGACTCAGGTCACCGGGTCGACTCGGGTCACCGGGTCAACTCGGTTGACTCGGATGATCGAGTCGACTCGGTCGACTCGGATCGACTTGGGTTGTTGGATCAACTCAAGCCTCTAGATCAGGATGGGTCACTAGATCAACACAAGTCGCTAGCGAGATCAACTCAGGTCACCACACAGGTCGCCAACTAGATCAACTCGAGTCGCCAGATCAGATTGGGTCACCAGCCAGATCAGCTCTGGTTGCTAGATCACCTCACAAAATTAGGTCGACAGCCAAATTAGCTCTGGTCACTAGATCACCTCACAAAATTAGGTCGACAACCAGATCAGCTTAGGTTGCCAACTAGATCAATTCAGGTCGCTAGATCAACTCTGGTCGCTAGCCAATAACTTTGACTGCCATAATAAATTGGGTCACCACAGCGACTCGGGTCGCTGGGTCGACTCGGTCGAGTCGGGTCACTGGGTCGACTTGGTTGACTTAGGTCACTAGGTCAACTCGGTCGACTCAGTTGACTCAGGTCACCGGGTTGACTCGGTTGACTCAAGTCACCGGGTCGACTTAGGTCGACTCGGTTGACTTGGGTCACCAGGTCGACTCAATTGACTCAGGTCATCGGGTCAACTCAGTTGACTCAGGTCATCGAGTCGACTCGATCGACTCGGGTCACTAGGTTGACTCGGTCGACGCGGTTGACTCAAGTCACCGGGTTGACTTGGGTTGCCGGATCGACTTAGGCCTCTAAATCGGGATGAGTCACTTGGTCAACTCAAGTCGCTAGCGAGATCAACTCAGGTCACCACACGGGTCGCCAACTAGATCAACTCAGGTCACCACACGGGTCGCCAACTAGATCAACTCAGGTCGCCAGATCAGCTTGGGTCACCAGCTAGATCAGCTCTGGTCACCAGATCACCTAACAAAATTAGGTCACCAGCCAGATCAGCTTATGTCACCAACTAGATCAACTCGGGTCGCCAGCCAGTAACTTCGACTGCCATAATAAATTGGGTCACCACAGTGACTCAGGTCGCTGGGTCAACTCGGTTGACTCAGGTCACAGGGTCGACTCGGTTGACTCAAGTCATCGGGTCGACTCGGTTGACTCATGTCACTGGGTCAACTCAGGTCACCGGGTCGACTTAGTTGACTTAGGTCACCAGGTCGACTCAGTTGACTCAGGTCACCGAGTCGACTCGGGTCGACTCAGTCACCTTACTGACTTAGGTCAACTTGGTTGACTCAGGTCACCATGTCAACTCAGGTCATTGGGTTGACACGGTTGACTCGGGTCACTGGGTTAACTCTATCGACTCGGTTGACTCGGGTCACCGAGTCGACTCAGTCGACTCTGGTCACCGGGTCGACTTGGTTGATTCGGGTCACCGGGTCACTGGTCGACTCGGTTGGCTCGGGTCATCGGGTCGACTCGGGTCACTGGGTCGACTCGGTTGACTCAGGTCGACTGGGTCGACTTAGTCAACTCTAGTCACCGGGTCGACTCGGTTGATTCGGGTCACCGGGTCACTAGGTCGACTCGGTTGGCTCGGGTCATCGGGTCGACTCAGGTCACTGGGTCGACTCGGTTGACTCAGGTCGACTGGGTCGACTTAGTCGACTCTGGTCACCGGGTCGACTCGGTTGATTCAGGTCACCGGGTCACCGAGTCGACTCGGTTGGCTCAGGTCATCAGGTCGACTCGGTTGACTCGGGTTGCTAGCTCGACTTGGGTTGCTGGCTCGACTCGAGCCTCTAGATCGAGACGGGTCATTGGATCAACTCAAGTCGCTAGCGAGATCAACTCAGGTCACCACATGGGTCGGCAACTAGATTTACTCGAGTCACCATATCAGCTTGGGTCACCAACCAGATCAGCTCTTATCGCCAGATCACCTGACAAAATTAGTTCACCAGCCAGATCAGGTTAGGTCGCTAACTAGATCAACTCGGGGTGCTAGATCAGCTCTAGTCGCCAGTGAGTAACTCTGACTACCATAATAAATTAGGCCACCATAAAAACCCCGGTCGCTGGGTCGACTTGGTTGACTCAGGTCACCGGGTCGACTCAGTTGACTCGGGTCATTGGGTCGACTCGGTCAACTCGGGTCACCGGGTCGACTCGGGTCATCGGGTCACTGGGTCGACTCGGGTCACCGAGTCGACTTGGGTTGCTGGATTGACTCAAGCCTCGAGTCGACTTGGGTTGACACGGGTCGACCTAGTCAACTCAGGTCACCGGGTCGACTCAATTGATTCAGGTCACTAGGTTGACTCAGTCGACTCTGGTTGACTCGGGTCGACTTAGTCACCTGACCGACTCAGTTGACTCGGGTCACCACGTTGACTCGGTCGACTCGGTTGACTCAGGTCGACTCAGTTGACTCGGGTCATCGGGTCGACTCAGTTGACTCAGGTCACTCGGTCGATTCGGTTGACTCGGGTCACTTGGTCAACTCGGGTCGACTTAATCACCTGACTGACTTAGGTCGACTTAGTTGACTCGGGTCACCAGGTCGACTCAGTTGACTCAGGTCACTGGGTCAACTCTGTCGACTCAGGTCACCAGGTCGACTGGGTCAACTCAGTCGACTCAGGTCACCGGGTCGACTCAGTCACTTGACCGACTCGGTTGATTCGGGTCACTGGGTCGACTCGGTTGACTCAAGTCACTGGGTCGACTCGATTGACTCGGGTCGACTCGAGTGACTCGGGTCACCGGGTCAACTCGGGTTGACTCGGGCCTCTAGATCAGGAGGGGTCATTGGATCAACTCAAGTTTCTAGCGAGATCAACTCAAGTCACCACACGGGTCCCCAACTAGATTTACTCAGGTCACCATATCAGCTTGGGTCACCAGCCAAATCAACTCTTGTCGCCAAATCACCTGACAAAATTAGTTCGCCAGCTAGATCAGGTTAGGTCGCCAACTAGATCAACTCGGGTTGCTAGATCAGCTCTGGTCGCCAATGAGTAACTCCAACTGCCATAATAAATTAGGTCACCACAGAAACCCCAGTCGCTGGGTCGACTCGGGTCGACTCGATTGACTCGGGTCATTGGGTCGACTCGGTCAACTCGGGTCACCGGGTCGACTCGGTTGACTCAGGTCATCAGGTCGACTTGGGTCACTGGGTCGACTCGGGTCACCGAGTCGACTTGGGTTGCTGGATCGACTCAGGCCTCAAGTTGACTTGGGTTGACACGGGTCGACCTAGTCTACTAAGGTCTCCTGGTCGACTCGGGTCGACTCAATCGATTCAGGTCACTGGGTCGACTCAATCACCTGACTGACTCGGTCATCTCAGGTCACCATGTCGACTCGATTGACTCTTGTCATCGGGTTGACTCAGTTGACTCAGGTCACTGGGTCAACCGATTGACTCAGGTCACTGGGTCGACTCGGTCACCACACGGGTCACCAACTAGATCAAGTTAGGTAGCTAGCGAGATCAACTCAGGTCACCACACTGGTCCCCAACTAGATCAACTCGGATCGCCAGATCAGCTTGGGTCACCAGCCAGATCAGCTGTGGTCGCCAGATCAGCTTGGGTCACCACATTGACTCAGGTCGCCACATTACTTGGCCAACTCGGGTCACCAGCCAGATCAACTCAGGTGACTCGGTTGACTCAGGTTATCGGGTCGACTCGGGTCGACTTGGGTTGCCAGATCAACTCGGGCCTCGAGTCGACTTGGGTTGACTTGGGTCACCAGGTCGATGCGGGTTGTCAGGTCAACACGAGTCACCGGTTCGACATGGGTCGCCAGTTTGACACGGGTCACTGGGTCGACACGGGTCACTGGGTCGACGCGAGTCACTGGGTCGACGCGGGTCACTAGGTCGACGCAGGTCGCTGGGTTGACTCGGGTCGTCAAGTTGACTCGGGTCGCCGGGTCAACTCAGGTTATTGGATCGACTCGGGTCTCTAGATCAGGACAGGTCACTTGATCAACTCGGGTCACCACATGAGTCACCAATTAGATCAACTCAGGTCACCAGATCAGCTTGGGTCACTAGCCAAATCTGCTCTGGTCGCCAAATCACCTAACCGACTCGGGTCGCCAGCCAGATCAGCTTGGGTCACCACATCACCTGGCCAACTCGGTTCGCCAGATCAACTCAGGACACGACATCGACTCAGGTAGTTAGCTAGATCATCTCAGATCACCAGATCGCCCGATGAACTCAGGTCGGGTGGGGTCTCTAGATCGAGTCGAGTCACCAGATCAAGTCGGGTCCCGAGCCAGATCAACTCAGGTCACCACATCGACTCGGGTCACCAGCCAGATTAGGTCAGGTCACTAGATAGCCTGACCTACTTAGATCTCCAGTGAGTCTGTCCACTTTTTGAATGATTGACCCATACTCCTCTTCAAGTATTATCATAGTCAAGTCTCCGCTTCTAGCTCGACAATAAGAAGGGCGTGACTCCATGTATGGCCTGAGTGATTTTTTTTTAACTCTGGTTTTTTCATTCTTTTTGTCGTAGGGAGCCTCCTTTGTCTATTTTTTTTACAACTTTTGACCTCGCTCACGATCAAGCTAGGCCAACTCATTTAAACTTGGATCGCATAAATCTAATATGCACAATAGTAATGTTGATGAGTATGCAAACACATCAATGAAGTCATCTCAGTATGTCAAGTCCCCCAACTTAGATCACTCGAGTCGCATAAGTAACTCAGATAGCCATAATAAATTAGGTCACCATAGTGACTCGGGTCACTAGGTCGACTCAGGTCACGGGGTCGACTCGGGTCATCAAGTCAACTCAGGTTGCTGGGTTGACATAGCCGAATCGACTCAGGTCTTTGGATCGGGACGGGTCACTTGATCAACTCGTGTCGCTAGCCAAATCAACTTAGGTCATCACATGGGTCGCCAACTAGATCAACTCGGGTCGCTAGATCAGCTCTGGTCACCAGATCACCTGACCAACTTAGGTCGCCAACCAAATCAGCCTTGATCGCCACATTGACTCAGGTTGCCACATCACCTAGCCAACTTGGGTCGCCAGCCAGATCAACTCGAGTTGCCAGATCGACTCGGGACACCACATCGACTCAGGTAGTCAGCTAGATCATCTTGGATCCCTAGATCGCTCGATGAACTCAACTCAGGTGGGGTCTCTAGATCAAGTCGGGTCACCAGATCAAGTCGGGTCCTGAGCTAGATCAACTTAGGTCACCACATCGACTTAGGTCACCAGCCAGATCAGGTCCCTAGCCAGATCAACTCAGGTCACCACATCCAATATGCACAATAGTAATGCTGATGAGTATGCAAACTCATCAATGAAGTCATCTCAGTATGCCAAGTTGTCAAGTCCTCCAACTTAGATCAGTCGAGTCGCATAAGTAACTCCAACTACCATAATAAACTTAGATCACTCAGGTCGTTAGGTCGACTCGGGTTGCCGGCTTGACTCGGGTCTCTAGATTGCGATAGGTCGCTGGATCAACTCGGGTTGCTAGCTAGATTAACTCAAGTCACCACATCGACTTGGGTCATCACCTAGATCAGCTCAGGTTGCCACATCACCTAACCAACTCAGGTCAGGTCGGGTCACCAGATTAATTCGGGTCACCAGCCAGATCAACTTAGGTTGCCACATCAACTCGAGTATCCAGATAGATCAGCTCGGGTCACCAAATCACCTAACTAACTTAGGTCAGGTTGGGTTAGGTCTCCTGATCAGGTCGGGTCACCGGATCAACTCAGGTCGCTAATTAGATCAACTCGGGTCACTAACATGATCAACTCGGGTCAACACATCAGCTTATGTTGTTAACACATTCCAATATGCCAAGCTGTCTAGTTTGCTAGCTCGGATCACTCGAGTCGCATAAGTAACTCGTATTGCCAAAACAACTTGGGTCACCTAATTAACTCGAGTCATCAGATCGACTCGGGTCGCCAGATCGACTCGGGTCACCGGATCGACTCGAGTCCTCGAATCGACTCGGGTCACCGTATTGACGCAGGTCACCGGATCGACTCAGGTCTCCAGATCAGGATGGGTCGTCCGATCGACTCGGTTCATCGGATCGATTCGGGTATCCAGATAGATCAAATCAGGTCACCAAATCACCTGACTAACTTAGGTTAGGTCGGGTCTCTGGATCGAGTCGGGTCACCAGATCAAATTGGGTCTCCAGCCAGATCAACTCGGGTCAACACATCGACTCGAGTCACCAACCAGATCAACTTGGGTCGCCAGACCAACTCAGGTCAGGTCGGGTAAGGTCTCCAGATTGGGTCAAGTCGCGGGATCATTTCAGCTCGCCAGCCAGATCAACTCGAGTTGCTACATCGACTCGACTCGACTCGCCAACCAGATCAGCTCAGGTCATTAGATCACCTGACCAACTCGAGTCAGGTCGACGGATGAAGTCAGATCGCCAGATCAACTCAGGTCGCCAGCCAGATCAACTCAGATCATCACATCGACTTAGGTCGCCAGCCAAATCAGCTCGGGTCACCAAATCAACTCGGGTCACCAGCCAGATCAACTCGGGTTAACAAATTTGAGTTTTGACCCCACTCGCAAGCGAGCTAGGCTAACTCATTCAAACTTGGATCGCCTCAATCTAATATGCATAATAGTAATACTAACGAGTATGCAAACTCATCAATGAAGTCAACTAAGTATGCCAGCCTGATCAACTCAGGTCAACAAATTGACTCGGGTCACCAACCAGATCAACTCGGGTCACCAGATTGCCAGGCCAAGTTGGGTCGGGTCGGGTTGGGTCAGGTCTCTAGATCGGGTTGGGTCAGTTCTCTAGATCGGGTCGGGTTGCCAGATCAATTCTTGTCGCCAACCAGATCAACTCAGGTCGCCACATCGACTCGGGTCGTCAGCCAGATCAGCTCGGGTCACCACATCACCTAACCAACTCGGGTTAGGTCGGGTCACCCGATCAATTTGGGTCACTAAGTTGGGTGTGACTCCATGAATGGCACGAGTGGTTTTCTTTTTCAACTCTAGTTTTTTCATTCTTTTCATTGTACGAAGCCTCCTTTGTCTATTTTTTTAGGACTTTTGACCCCGCCCTGAGGATCGCCAACGAGCTCGACCGGATCCTGTCCGAGATCTTGCTCGTGAGCGAGCTCACCGGGATCCCGTCGCCAACGAGCTAGGCGTGACTCCATGGATGGCTCTAGTGATTTAAGTTTTTTATAACTTGAAAATTTTGTTCTTTTCCTTGTATAGAGCCTCCTTTATCCATTTTTTCCTACGAGTTTCGACCCCGCCAGCGACCTTGTTAAGTTCTCATCGCAGGTCTTGCCCTACTACCACGAAAGCCTCCCAGCGGTTATATGAAATGACCCCGGGTCATTTCAACACTGCGTCTAACAATAACTAGTCAGACTGCATCAAATGATGTCCACCTCGATCCATGCCAACTCATTCAAACTTGGATCACCTCAATCTAATATGCACAATAGTAATGCTGACAAGTATGCCAACTCATCAATGAAGTCGCCTTAGCATGCCAAGCTGTCAAGTCCCCCAACTTGAATTACTCCAGTCGCATAAGTAATTCGGATCATTGGATCGACTCGCATCGCCGAGTCAACTCGGGTTTCTGGATCGACTCGAGTCCCCAAAACAACTTGGGTTGCCAGTCGGATCAACTCGGGTCACCATCCAGATCAACTCAGGTCGCAAGATCACCTGACTAACTTAGATTGACGAAGTTGCCTAGCCAACTTGGATCGCTAGACTTGCCAGATCGACTCGAATCACTGGAGTCGTCAGATCGACTCAGATCTCTATTTCAAGTCGGCCCTATTGCCACGAAGGCATCCCAATGATAACCAGTCAGATCGCAAGTTAAATCACATCAAATGATGTTCACCTCGATCTGTGCTAACTCATTCAATCTTGGATCACCTCGATCCAATATGCCAAGCTGTCAAGTCCACCAGCTCAGATCACTCGAGTTGCATAAGTAACTCAGATCGCCAGAACAACTCGGGTCACCAGATCGACACAGGTCGTCAAATCCACTCGGGTTGCCGAATCAACTCGAGTCGTCGGATCGACTCGGGTCTCCAGATTAGGACGGGTTGTCAGATCGACTCGGGCCGCCAGCCAAATCTACTCGGGTCCCTACATCGACTCAGGTATCCATATAGATCATATTGGGTCGCCAAATCACCTGACTAACTAAAGTTAGGTCAAGTTTGGTCGGGTCAGGTCTCCGGATTGGGTCGGGTCACCGGATCAACTTGGGTCAACATATCGACTCGAGTCGCCAACCAGAACAACTCGGGTCACCAGATTGCCAGACCAACTCGGGTTGGGTCGGGTCAGGTCTTCAGATCGGGTCAGGTCACGGGATCATTTTGGGTCGCCAGCCAGATCAACTCGGGTCGCCACATCAACTCGACTCACCAACCAGGTCAGGTCGGGTCACCAGATCACCTGACCAACTCGGTCAGGTCGACGGATGAAGTCGGATCGCTGGATCAACTCAGGTCGCTAGCCAGATCAACTTGGGTCACCACACCAACTCAGGCCGCCAGCCAAATCAGCTCAGGTCGCGAGATCAACTCAGGTCAACAAATGTGACTTTTGACCCCACTCACAAGTGAGCTAGGCTAACTCATTCCAAGTCTCTCATGGAAAAGTCCATGACTTCCCATTCCTATACCTATGCTGACGAGTATGCCAACTCATCAATGAATTCGGCTCAGCATGCCAAGTTGTCAAGTCCCCCAACTTGAATTACTCCAGTCACATAAGTAATTTAGATCACCAGAACAACTCGGGTCACCGGATCGACTCAATTCGCCGGATTGACTTGGATCACCGGATCACTAGAGTCGGCAAAGTAACCCAGATCTCTAGGGTCATAACGGGATAGGTATTGTTTACGGATGTAACGACCTCTGAGATGAGCCCAACTCGTCAATCGGAGCCAGCTCGCCAATCTGATTGAGCTAGCCGATCTGAGCCAACTCACCGATTTGAGCTAGCAAGACACCTCTCAAGAATTGAGTTTGAGAACTTCTCCACTAATGAGTTGTCCTCAAGATGTGAACTTGCATCCAGATTAGGACTTGTGGCTTGCACGAGCCAATGTCATGAAGACCTCCTACGTACATGCAACCAATGCATCTCATAGTCCAACATAGTTCTGAACTAGCTCATTACGCCACCATCTCGCACATGTTCCAAGTCTCCCATGGAAAAGTCCCCAACTTCCCATTCCAATACCTAGTTGATTTCACCTCGGATCGAGTCCCCAACAAGATCCAATGCCACTCTGCACAAAGCAGTCCATGCTACTTCATGCAGCTCGAATGACACCTCGACTTGACTCTAAACCTTACCCAGGCCAAAACTATTAACAACTTGTCGCACAACCCCATGAATGCTCCTCGAATCAAGTCCCTGACATGACCCTACTCCTGAGTGCACCAAACAACTCCTTTGTTACACCTCGGATCGAGTCCCTTACATGTCAGTTCAAGTCAGTCGACGTGTTAGCTCTATTTCTAGTATGAGGTGATCTTGTCACATCAACACTACACCCATCCATTGTAAGTTAGCCATACCACCACAAAGTCATCCAACAGTCATTATGAAATGACCCCTATCACATCAAGCTGTGTTGGTTTGTTTCAAGTCGGCCCTATTGCCACGAAGGCATCCCAATGGTAACTAGTCAAATCGCATCAAATGATGTTCACCTCGATCTATGCCAATGCTGCCTATGATTGATTTGCTAGCTCTCTACGGATATTTTTGGATATGCCATTTGATACCTGAATGCTATGCATGGGTTCGTGCATAGACGATTCGAGCTGAGCTTAAGGATGTTGAGTTCTCAAGTGAATATGAATAGGCGAGTTGTTCTATGGAGTAGAACTCAGGAATGCATGATGGATTGAGCTCATCTCGCGGATCCGAGCCAGCTCGTTGATCCGATCCAGCTTGTCGATCTGAGCCAGCTCGACGATCCGAGCCAGCTCGTCAAGTTGAGCCTTTTACGAGATTTAAATTTTTTGCGACCTATCGACGTCGGCAAGCATTTGTATGGGGGAGAAAGACTCGGACTAATAACTTATCCTCGTAGGGGAGGTGTTGTTGGTGGATGTGAGGATTTTTGAGATGAGACCCAAGCTGGAACAAATTCTAGTGCGCATTGTGATTAGAGCTAAGCTAAAGGATATTGAGTTCTCAAAGGAATACAAATAGGCAAGTTGTTTTATGGAGTAGAACACGGGAATGCATGATGGATCCGATCCGATTTGAGCCGAGCCGGCTCGGCGATCCGAGCCAGCCAGCTTGGAAAACCGAGCCGGCTCGCTCGGCAAACCGTGCCAGCTCGCCGATTCGAGTCAGCTCGCTCGGTGATCCGAGCCAGCTCGCTTGGCGATCCGAGCCTTTTACGAGATTTTAAGTTTTTGTGACTTATCGGCGTCGGCAAGCATTTCTACGTGGGAGCAAGACTCGGACTAATAACTTATATAGGGGAGGTGTTGTTGGTGGATGTAAGGATCTTTGAGATGAGACTCGAGATGGAATGGATTCTAGTGCCCATTGTGATTCGAGCTGAGCTAAAGGATGTTGAGTTCTCAAGTGAATACAAATAGGTGAGTTGTTCTATGGAGTAGAACACGGGAATGCATGATGGATTGAGCTCAGCTCGTCGATCCGAGCCAGCTCACGGATTCGAGCTAGCTTGTCGAGCTGAGTCTTTTACGAGATTTAAAGTTTTCGTGACCTATCCGTGTCGGCGAGCATTTCTACGGGGGAGCAAGACTTGGACTAATAACTTATATAGGGGAGGTGGTGTTGGTGGATGGAAGGATCTTTGAGATGAGACCCGAGCTGGAACGGATTCTAGTGCGCGTTGTGATTCGAGTTGAGCTAAAGGATGTTGAATTCTCAAGTGATTACAAATAGGCGAGTTATTCCATGGAGTAGAACACGGGAATGCATGATGGATTGAGCTCAACTCGGCGATCCGAGCCAGCTCGGCGATCCGAGCCAGCTCGGCGATCCGAGCCAGCTCGGCGATCCGAGCCAGCTCGGCGATCCGAGCCAGCCCGTCGAGCTGAGTCTTTTACAAGATTTAAATTTTTTGTGACCTTTCGGCGTTGGCGAGCATTTCTACGGGGGAGTAAGACTCGGACTAATAACTTATATAGGGGAGGTGTTGTTGGTGAATGTAAGGATCACTGAGATGAGACCCGAGCTGGAACGGATTCTAGTGCGCGTTATGATTCGAGCTGAGCTAAAGGATGTTCAGTTCTCAAGTGAATACAAAGAGGTGACTCATTCTATGGAGTAGAACATGGGAATGCATGATGGAATGAGCTCAGATCGCCGATCCGAGCTAGCTCGTCGATCCGAGCCACGGGTATGTACGATCCGAGCCAGCCCGTCGAGCTGAGTCATTTATGAGATTTAAATTTTTTGTGACCTTTCGGCGTTGGCGAGCATTTCTACGGGGGAGCAAGACTCGGACTAATAACTTATATAGGGGAGGTGTTGTTGGTGAATGTAAGAATCATTGAGATGAGATCCGAGCTGGAACGGATTCTAGTACGCGTTGTGATTCGAGCTGAGCTAAAGGATGTTCAGTTCTCAAGTGAATACAAAGAGGTGAGTCATTCTATGGAGTAGAACATGGGAATGCATGATGGAATGATCTCAGATCGTCGATCCGAGCTATCTCGTCGATCCGAGCCAGCTCGCTGATCCGAGCCATGGGTATGTAGGTAGTTTTCATGAGATCGGCTCGCCCGGCCCACAAGTCAAACATCGATTCTCTTATTAAGGGTGAGCCCTTGTCTAGCGTTTGGGTCGCTCGGTACAAGCTGTTCGATTTGTAATGTGTGCAAAGCTTTTGGGTTGATATTTGGAAGATTTAAATTTTTTGTGAGCTATTCTCCTCGTTTCACTTGATATTTTTGAAGATTTGAATTATTTGTGAGCTATTCTCCCCGTTTCCCTTGATTTTTTTGGAAGAATTGGAATTTTTGAGAGTTGTTCTCTTCGCCTCAAATTTCTACGGAAGAGCAAGACTTGGACTAATAACTTATATAGGGGAGGTGTTGTTGGTGAATGAAAGGATCTTTGAGATGAGACCCGAGCTGGAACGGATTCTAGTGCGCGTTGTGATTCAAGCTGAGCTAAAGGATGTTCAGTTCTCAAGTGAATACAAAGAGGTGAGTCGTTTTATGGAGTAGAACACGGGAATGCATGATGGAATGAGCTCAGATCGACGATCCGAGTCAGCTCGCTGATCTGAGCCACGGGTATGTAGGCAGTTTTCATGAGATCGGCTCGCCCGGCCCACAAGTCAAACACTGATTCTCTTATTAAGGGTGAGCCCTTGTCTAGCGTTTGGGTCGCTCGGTACAAGCTGTTTGATTTGTAATGTGTGCGAAGCTTTTGGGTTTGATATTTGGAAGATTTGAATTTTTTGTGAGCTATTCTCCTCGTTTCACTTGATTTTTTTGAAGATTTGAATTATTTGTGAGCTATTCTCCCCATTTCCCTTGATTTTTTGGAAGATTTGGATTTGTTGCGAGTTGTTCTCTTCGCCTCAAATTTCTACGGAAGAGCAAGACTTGGACTAATAACTTATATAGGGGAGGTGTTGTTGGTGAATGCAAGGATCTTTGAGATGAGACCCGAGCTGGAACGGATTCTAGTGCACGTTGTGATTCGAGCTGAACTAAAGGATGTTTAGTTCTCAAGTGAATACAAAGAGGTGAGTCATTTATGGAGTAGAAGACGGGAATGCATGATGGAATGAGCTCAGATCGCCGATCCGAGCTAGCTTGTCGATCCGAGCCACGGGTATGTAGTCAGTTTTCATGAGATCGGATCGTCCGGGCCACAAGCTAGCTATTTTTTGTGAGCTATTCTCTTTGTTTCCTTTGATTTTTTTGGAAGACTTGCATTTTTTGTGAGCTATTCTCTTCGTTTCAATTGAATTTTTGGAAGTTATGCATTTTTTGTGATGTAGTCTCTTCGTTTCACTTGCATTTTTGGGAGATTTGATTTTTTTTGTGAGCTATTCTCTTCTTTTCCCTTGAATTTTTTTTTGCAAGACTTGCATTTTTTGTGAGCTATTCTCTTCGTTTCAATTGAATTTTTAGAAGTTTTGAATTTTTTGTGATCTATTCTTCTTTGTTTCACTTGTATTTTTGAGAGATTTGAAATTTTTGTGAGATATTCTCTTCGGCTCAAATTTCTACGGAAGTGCAATACTTGGACTAATAACTTATATAGGGGAGGTGTTGTCCGCGGAAGCTCCCCCATGCCCCTCTAATAGAATCAGTGCTAGTGATCCCGTTTTGAAATCCGACGGACGGATGGATGAGCAGGTCGGATTTCAAAACGGGATCAGCAGCACTGATTCCATTAGAGGGGCATGAAGCCACCTGATTGCTATGCGGGGGCTGCTCAAAGTCCCGTCTTTCGAGTCGCTCGACGGCGCAAGTCGGAAAGGGTTCGACAGCGGTTGTCGTTCCAATGCGTCGTCGCAGTGACATGGAAGGCGATCTTCGGGTTAGCCCTTGTCTAGCTTTTGGGTCGCTTGGTACAAGCGATCTGCTATGTACTTTCCGCGAACCCCTATCCGGGTACTCGTTAGCTATGCATTGGCTCTTGCATGTGTGGAACGGAGAGATGCGGCCTTCACAGGGAGTCGGCCTGAAATAGTTCTGTGCGTGCGAATGGAGCCGCGTATAGCTTTTGGGTCGTTTGGATAGGGTGCCCCTCCAAGCGAATCAGTGCTGGTGCTCGGACGGATTTGCGGCTCAGATTTAAAATGTGAGGAGCATGCCTGATTTTATTTGAGGGGCATGAAGCCACCTGATTGCTATGCGGGGGCTCCCCTGGGTCGTCTCTTTTGGGTCACTCGATGGCGCAAGTCGGAGAAGGGTTCGACAACGGTAGTCGTTCCAGCGCGTCGTCATTAGTGATACTGAAGTCGATCTGTGTGCAGCCCCCGTCTAGCACTTGGGTCTGCATGCCGCAAGAAGATTTGAATTTTTTGTGAGTTAAAGTCTTTTTCTTTTTTTCGTTTCACTGGAGTTTTTGCGAGATTTGAAGTTTTTGTGAGCTATTCTCTTCGTTTCACTTAAATTTTTTGTGAGCTATTCTCTTCGTTTCACTTGAATTTTTGGAAGTTTTGAGTTTTTTGTGAGCTATCCTCTTCGTTTCACTTGAATTTTTGCAGGATTTGAATTTTTTGTGAGCTATTCTTCTTTGTTTCACTTGGTTTTTTGGAAGATTTGAATTTTTTGTGAGCTATTTTCTTTGTTTCCCTTGTTTTTTTTTGGAAGACTTGCATTTTTTGTGAGCTATTCTCTTCTTTTCCCTTGATTTTTTTTTTGCAAGACTTGGATTTTTTGTGAGCTATTCTCTTCATTTCAATTGAATTTTTGGAAGTTTTGAATTTTTTGTGATCTATTCTCTTTGTTTCACTTGTATTTTTGAGAGATTTGAAATTTTTGTGAGATATTCTCTTCGGCTCAAATTTCTACGAAAGTGCAATACTTGGACTAATAACTTATATAGGGGAGGTGTTGTCCGCGGAAGCTCCCCCATGCCCCTCTAATAGAATCAGTGCTGGTGATCCCGTTTTGAAATCCGACAGACGGACGGATGATTAGGTCAGATTTCAAAATGGGATCAGCAGCACTGATTCCATTACAGGGGCATGAAGCCACCTGATTGCTATGCGTGGGCTGCTCAAAGTCCCGTCTTTCGGGTCGCTCGATTGCGCAAGTCGGAAAGGGTTCGACAGCGGTTGTCGTTCCAATGCGTCGTCGTTGTGACATGTAAGGCGATCTTAGGGTCAGCCCCCGTCTAGCTTTTGGGTTGCTTTGGTACAAGCGATCTGCTATGTACTTTCCGCGAAACCCTATCCGGGTACTCGTTAGCTATGCGTTGTCTCTTGCATGTGTGCAACGAAGAGATGCGGCCTTCACAGGGAGTCGGCCTGAAACAGTTCTGTGCGTGCGAATGGAGCCGCGTATAGCTTTTGGGTCGTTTGGATAGGGTGCCCCTCCAAGTGAATCAGTGCTGGTGCTCGGATGGATTTGCGGCTCGGATTTAAAATGTGAGTAGCATGCCTGATTTTATTGGAGGGGCATGAAGCCACCTGATTGCTATGCGGGGGCTCCCCTGGGTCGTCTCTTCTGGGTCACTCGATGGCGCAAGTCGGAGAAGGGTTCAACAACGGTAGTTGTTCCAGCGCGTCGTCATTAGTGATACTGAAGTCGATCTGTGGGCGAGCCCCGGTCTAGCATTTGGGTCTGCATGCGGCAAGAAGATTTGAATTTTTTGTGAGTTAAGTCTTTTTCGTTTCACTGGAGTTTTTGCGAGATTTGAAGTTTTTTGTGAGCTATTCTCTTCGTTTCACTTGAATTTTTGGAAGTTTTGAATTTTTTGTGAGCTATTCTCTTCGTTTCACTTGAATTTTTTGAAGTTTTGAATTTTTTGTGAGCTATTCTCTTCCTTTCACTTGAATTTTTGCAGGATTTGAATTTTTTGTGAGCTATTCTTCTTTGTTTCACTTGGTTTTTTCGAAGATTTGAATTTTTTGTGAGCTATTCTCTTTGTTTCCCTTGATTTTTTTTTGGAAGACTTGCATTTTTTGTGAGCTATTCTCTTCGTTTCAATTGAATTTTTGGAAGTTATGCATTTTTTGGTGATGTAGTCTCTTCGTTTCACTTGCATTTTTGGGAAATTTGATTTTTTTGTGAGCTATTCTCTTCTTTTTCCTTGATTTTTTTTGCAAGACTTGGATTTTTTGTGAGCTATTCTCTTCATTTCAATTGAATTTTTGGAAGTTTTGAATTTTTTGTGATCTATTGTTCTTTGTTTCACTTGTATTTTTGAGAGATTTGAAATTTTTGTGAGATATTCTCTTCGGCTCAAATTTCTACGGAAGTGCAATACTTGGACTAATAACTTATATAGGGGAGGTGTTGTCCGCGGAAGCTCCCCCATGCCCCTCTAATAGAATCAGTGCTGGTGATCCCGTTTTGAAATCCGACAGACGGACGGATGATTAGGTCGGATTTCAAAACGGGATCAGCAGCACTGATTCCATTAGAGGGGCATGAAGCCACCTGATTGCTATGCGGGGGCTGCTCAAAGTCCCGTCTTTCGGGTCGCTCGATGACGCAAAGTCGGGAAGGGTTCGACAGCGGTTGTCGTTCCAATGCGTCGTCGCTGTGACATGGAAGGCGATCTTCGGGTCAGCCCCCGTCTAGCTTTTGGGTTGCTTTGGTACAAGCGATCTGCTTGTACTTTCCGCGAAACCCTATCCGGGTATTCGTTAGCTATGCGTTGTTTCTTGCATGGGTGGAACGGAGAGATGCGGCCTTCACAGGGAGTCGGCTTGAAACAGTTCTGTGCGTGCGAAAGGAGCCGCGTATAGCTTTTGGGTCGTTTGGATAGGGTGCCCCTCCAAGTGAATCAGTGCTGGTGCTCGGACGGATTTGCGGCTCGGATTTAAAATGTGAGTAGCATGCCTGATTTTATTGGAGGGGCATGAAGCCACCCGATTGCTATGCGGGGGCTCCCCTGGGTCGCCTCTTTTGGGTCACTCGATGGCGCAAGTCGGAGAAGGGTTCGACAACGGTAGTCGTTCCAGCGCGTCATCATAGTGATACTGAAGTCGATTTGTGGGCGAGCCCCCGTCTAGCTCTTGGGTCTGCATGCCGCAAGGAGATTTGAATTTTTCGTGAGTTTAAGTCTTCGTTTTTCCTTGATTTTTTTTTGGAAGACTTGAATTTTTGGAAGTTCTGAATTTTTTTGTGAGCTATTATCTTTCGTTTCACTTGAATTTTTGCAAGATTTGAAATTTTTGTGAGCTATTCTCTTTGTTTCACTTGGTTTTTTTTGGAAGATTTGAATTTTTGTGAGCTATTCTCTTTGTTTCCCTTTGTTTTTTTTTTTTTTGTTTTTTTTTGGGAAGACTTGCGTTTTTTGTGAGCTATTCTCTTCGTTTCAATTGAATTTTTGGAAGTTATGCATTTTTTGTGATGTAGTCTCTTCGTTTCACTTGGTTTTTTGGAAGATTTGAATTTTTTGTGAGCTATTCTCTTTATTTCCCTTTGATTTTTTTGGAAGACTTGCATTTTTTGTGAGCTATTCTCTTCGTTTCAATTGAATTTTTGGAAGTTATGCATGATGCATTTTTTGGGAGATTTGATTTTTTTTGTGAGCTATTCTCTTCTTTTCCTTTGAATTTTTTTTGCAAGACTTGCATTTTTTGTGAGCTATTCTCTTCGTTTCAATTGAATTTTTGGAAGTTTTGAATTTTTTGTGATCTATTCTTCTTTGTTTCACTTATATTTTTGAGAGATTTGAAATTTTTGTGAGATATTCTCTTCGGCTCAAATTTCTACGGAAGTGCAATACTTGGACTAATAACTTATATAGGGGAGGTGTTGTTCGCGGAAGCTCCCCCATGCCCCTCTAATGGAATCAGTGCTGGTGATCCCGTTTTGAAATCCGACAGACGGATGGATGATTAGGTCGGATTTCAAAACGGGATCAGCAGCACTGATTCCATTATAGGGGCATGAAGCCACCTGATTGCTATGCGTGGGCTGCTCAAAGTCTCATCTTTCAGGTCGCTCGACGGCGCAAGTCGGAAATGGTTCGGCAGCGGTTGTCGTTCCAATGCGTCGTCGCAGCGACATGGAAGGCGATCTTCGGGTCAGCCCCTGTCTAGCTCTTGGGTTGCTTTGGTACAAGCGATCTGCTATGTACTTTCCGCGAACACCTATCCCGGTACTCGTTAGCTATGTGTTGGCTCTAGCACGCATGGAACGCAGAGATGCGGCCTTCACAGGGAGTTGGCCTGAAACAGTTCCGTGCCTTGCGAATGGAGCCGCGTATAGCTTTTCGGTCGTTTGGATAGGTGCCCCTCCAAGTGAATGAGTGTTGGTGCTCGGACGGATTTGCCGCTCGGATTTAAAAATGTGAGCAGCAGCACAGATTCTATTGGAGGGGCATGAAGCCACCCAATTTTTATGCGTGGGCTCCCTTGGGTCGTGTCTTTTGGGTCACTCGATGGCGGAAGTCAGAGAAGGGTTCGACAGCGGTAGTCGTTCCAGCGCGTCGTCATAGTGATACTGAAGTCGATCTGTGGGCGAGCCCCCGTCTAGCTCTTGGGTCTGCATGTCGCAAGAAGATTTGAATTTTTTGAGTTAAGTCTCTTCGTTTCACTTGAATTTTTGCGAGATTTGAATTTTGTTTGTTGCGAGGTAGTAAAATTCTCTTCGTTTTGACTTGAAGTTTTGGATTTTTTGTGAGCTATTCTCTTCGTTTTTCCTTGGTTTTTGTTTTGGAAGACTTGAATTTTTTGTGGGCTATTATTTTATTCTTTTCACTTGAATTTTTGGAAGTTTTGAATGTTTTTGTGAGCTATTCTCTTCGTTTTCACTTGAATGTTTGCAAGATTTGAATTTTTTGTGAGCTATTCTGTTTGTTTCACTTGGTTTTTTTGGAAGATTTGAATTTTTTGTGAGCTATTCTGTTTTGTTTCCCTTGATTTTTTTGTAAGACTTGCATTTTTTGTGAGCTATTCTCTTCGTTTCAATTGAATATTTGGAAGTTGTGCATTTTTTGTGATTGTAGTCTCTTCGTTTCACTTGCATTTTTGGGAGATTTGATTTTATTTGTGAGCTATTCTCTTTTTTTCCCTTGATTTTTTTGTGAGCTATTCTCTTCGTTTCAATTGAATTTTTGGAATTTCTGAATTTTTTGTGATCTATTCTTTTTGTTTCACTCGTATTTTTGAAAGATTTGAAATTTTTGTGAGATATTCTCGTCGGCTCAAATTTCTACGGAAGTGCAAGACTTGGACTAATAACTTATATAGGGGAGGTGTTGTCCGCGGAATCTCCCCCATGCCCCTCTAATAGAATCAGTGCTGGTGATCCCGTTTTGAAATCCGACAGACGGACGGATGATTAGGTCAGATTTCAAAACGCGATCAGCAGCACTGATTCCATTAGAGGGGCATGAAGCCACCTGATTGCTATGCGGGGGCTGCTCAAAGTCCCGTCTTTCGAAGGTCGCTCGACGGTGCAAGTCGGAAAGGGTTCGGCAGCGGTTGTCGTTCCAATGCGTCGTCGCAGTGACATGGAAGGCGATCTTCGGGTCAGCCCCCGTCTAGCTTTTGGGTTGCTTTGGTACAAGCGATCTGCTATGTACTTTCCGCGAACCCCTATCCGGGTACTCGTTAGCTATGCGTTGGCTCTTGCATGCGTGGAACGAAGAGATGCGGCCTTCACAGGGAGTTGGCCGGAAATAGTTCTGCTCTTGTGAATGGAGCCGCGTATATAGCTTTTGAGTCGTTTGGGTAGGTGCGCCCCTCCAAGAGAATCAGTGCTGGTGCTCGGACGGATTGGTAGCTCGGATTTAAAATATGAACACTAGCACTGATTCTATTGGAGGGGCGCATTAGGCCACCCGCTTGCTATGCGGGGGCTGTCCAGGGTCGTAACTTTTGGGTCAGTCGACGGTGCACTTCGGAAAGGGTTCGACAGCGGTTGTCGTTCCAACACATCGTCGCATTGACAAGAAAGGCGATCTTCGGGTCAGCCCCCGTCTAGCTCCCGGGTCACTTGGTACAAGCTACTTGCTATGTCGCTTCGACTTCCGATACTTGAGTGCGCAATGGCTCAAGATGCTTTGCATTGGAATCAGTTAGTTATCATATGTGTCGGCGGATTGGATCTCAAGTCAATCTAGGCGGGTGCGACATTAGTTGCTAAGTCTCGATCGAAAACGATTTGGATTCATCTAGATGCATTGTTATCTGACTTGAGGAACTATGCGAGCGAGTTGGGTTACCTCCTCGTGGATATGTTGGATACGCGTTATGACGGATAAGATGATGGATTGCGGTAAGAATGACGAATTTTTGGAAGATGAATTATTTTGGTGAGCCATGTTCTTTGTTTTACTTGAATTTCTGGAAGATTTGAATTTTGTTTTCTAGCTATTCTTTTCGTTTTCCTAGATTTTTTCGAAAGACTTGAATTTTTTGTGATCTATTCTGTTCGTTTCACTTGAATTTTTGGAAGATTTGATTTTTTGTGAGCTTTTTGTCATCGTTTCACTTGAATTTTTGGAAGATTTGAATTTTTTGGGAGCCAGTTTCTTCGGCTTAAATTTCCACTCAAGAGCAAGACTCGGACTAATAACTTATATAGGGGAGGAGTTGTGTGTTGTTCGCGGAAGCTCCCCCATACCCCTCTTATAGAATCATTGCCGGTGATCGGACGGATGTGTAGGTCGGATTTCAAAATGGGATCACCAGCACTGATTCTATTAGAGGGGCATGAAGCCACTTGATTGCTATGCGGGGGCTGCCCAAAGTCCTGTCTTTCGGGTCGCTCGACGGTGCAAGTCGGAAAGGGTTCGGCAGCGGTTGTCGTTCCAATGCGTCGTCGCAGTGATATGGAAGGCAATCTACGGGTCAGCCCCTGTCTAGCTTTCGGGTCACTTTGGTACAAGTGATTTGCTATGTACTTTCCGCGAACCCTATCCACGTACTCGTTAGCTACGCGTTGGCTCTTACACGAGCGGAACGGAGAGATGCGGCCTTCACAGGGAGTTGGCCGGAGATAGTTCTGTTTTTGTGAATGGAGCCGCGTATAGCTTTTGAGTCGTTTGGGTAGGTGCCCCCCTCCAAGAGAATCAGTGCTGGGTATCTCGGATTTAAAATCTGAGCACTAGCGCTGATTCTATTGGAGGGGCGCATTAGGCCACCCGCTTTCTATGCGGGGCCTGTCCAGGATCGTGTCTTTTGTGTCAGTCGACGTTGCAAGTAGGAAAGGGTTCGACAGCGGTTGTCGTTCCAACGCATCGTCGCATTGACAAGAAACGCAATTTTTGGGTCAGCCCCCGTCTAGCTCCCGGGTCGCTTGGCACAAGCGATTTGCTCTGTCGCATGCTGCATTAAGATTTGAATTTTTTGTTTGCTATTCTCATTTTTGTTTCATTGGAAGATTCGAATTTTTTGCGATCTCCTCTTTTGTTTCCTTTGATTTTTTTTTGGAAGATTTTAATTTTTTGTGAGCCTACTCTCTTCGATTCACTTGAGTTTTTGGAAGAAATGGATTTTTTTGGTGAGCTATGTTCTTTCTTTTACTTGAAGTTTTGGAAAATTTGAATGTTTTGCTAGTTGTTCTTTTCGTTTCCCTTCGATTTTTTCGGAAGACCTGAATTTTTTGTGAGCTATTCTGTTCGTTTCACTTGAATTTTTTGAAGATTTGATTTTTTTGTGAGCTTTTTCCTCATCGTTTCACTTGAATTTTTGGAAGATTTGAATTGTTTGGGAGCCATTCTCAACGTCTCAAATTTCTACGGAAGAGAAAGACCCGGACTAATAACTTATATAGGGGAGTAGTAGTTCGCGGAAGCTCCCCCATGCCCCTCTAATAGAATCAGAGCTTGTGCGCGGACGGATGAGTAAGTCGGATTTAAAATCGGATCACTAGCACTGATTCTATTAGAGGGGCATGAAGCCACCTGATTGCTATGCGGGGGCTGCCCAAAGTCCTGTCTTTCGGGTCACTCAACGGTGCAAGTCGGAAAGTGTTCGGCAGCGGTTGTCGTTCGAATGTGTCGTCGCAGTGACATGGAAGGCAATCTTCGGGTCAGCCCCCGTCTAGCTTTCGGTTCGCTTTGGTACAAGCGATTTGCTATGTACTTTCCGCGAATCCTATCCGGGTACTCGTTAGCTATGCGTTGGTTCTTGCATGCGTGGAACGGAGAGATGCGGCCTTCACAGGGAGTTGGCCGGAGATAGTTCCGTTCTTGTGAATGGACCGGCGTATAGCTTCTGAGTCGTTTGGGTAGGTGCGGCCCTCCAAGAGAATCAGTGCTGGTGCTTGGACGGATTGGTAGCTCAGATATAAAATTTGAGCACTAGCACTGATTCTATTGGAGGGGCGCATTAGGGCACCCGTTTGCTATGCGGGGGCTGCCCATGCCCATGGTAGTGTCTTTTGTGTCACTCGACGGTGCAAGTTGGAAAGGGTTCGACAGCGGTTGTCGTTCAAATGTTTCGTTGTAGTGACATGGAAGACAATTACTGGGTCAGCCCCCGTCTAGCTCTTGGGTCACTTTGCTGCAAGTGATTAATTCGGTTTTGGATGGATAAAATCCCTTTGTGAAAGGTGGCATGGCGTTTGTTGGAGAAAATTGATTAAGTCGGAGCATTGGCCTCGGGCCATTGTGAGGACTGTCGATTTCTTCAGGTACAACACTTGTTTGCCTAGTAACAGAGTTGACATGTAATTCGGCATTGCTCTCGATTGTTCTCGGAGTTGTACCTCCGGAACTTTTGGATCTTGCCCCTTCACTCCATTTCATCCTCTTTGCTTGGATGAACGTGTGCACTTGTACCCCTTTCCGAGATGGTAGGCGCGATAATAAATTGCGGAGTGAGCATTTCTTGTAGTTCTGCCCAGCCCTTGTGCAGTTGGAAGTTCTCATCTTCATATTTAGTTGAATTTTGCCACGCACGAGTGTCGTAGAGAATTGCGACAGTGTGTATGTCATTTGTTTGACTGAAAGATGCGC